>JASVER010000041.1:2917025-3107987 GCA_030449065.1 Oceanodroma leucorhoa | reverse complement strand
TGTTCCCCCTGGCATCCAGTAGAGGATGGAGATTCTCCTTGGCTCTCTTTTTGTCATTAATATATTTGTAAAAACATTTTTTGTTGTCTCTTACAGCAGTGGCCAGATAGAGTTCTAGCTGGGCTTTTGCCATTCTAATTTTCTCTCTGCATGACCTAACGAGATCCCTGTACTTCTCCTGAGTTGCCTGCCCCTTCTTCCAACAGTGGTAGACTCCACTACCATTGAGGACTTTCAAACTTTTTTCCCATCAAAAGAGGTCCAAGCCCTTTGGAAGACTAACTGGCTGGGATCATTGATACTTTCTGCAAAATCAAAAATTCAGATAAAGCTGAAATGGAGAGAAATATACATTGAAGTTCCGCTGTGTTATACAACATGGTTGGGATTCTGGGGGTTTACATAAATTTGAGAAGATGAGGTTATTTCCAGGTGTCTAGACCCATTTTTATGCTAAGTTTTTTTTCCCAACACTCTATCAGACTGAGATCCAGCACGCATCAGGATGCATCAGCARGCATCAGGGTGCATGCGTCAGACCCAGCACACATCTGTGTGCATCCTTATCCCCCTCGTCCAGCAATGTAGTTTCTATAGAAGTACACGGAGATGCTTCAGGCTGGAGCCTGGTATTCCCCAAAAGGGACCCCCTCCRGACAGCCAAGGAAGCAGGGTGCTACAATGTGCTGTCGTGTATCTAGGCAGGGAATGTAGGTACAGGCTGAGTCTCTGAGATGGAAGGCCCCTAAGAATGTGGTCCCCTCTTAACAAGACTGGTAGAGGTCACCAGCACAGTTGTTTCTGGAGCAGGACTGGGAGGGCAGGGGTGCACGAAGCTGCTGATTTTACAAACACATTTGTGCAGAATATTCAGAAAAAGCAGACTCAGAATGACTATCAGAAGGCTTTCTCTAGCTGTGCTGCAAGGGAGAATATTAAAAATGTTTTCAGTGGATGATTAATGTGCGGAAAAAAAACAACAGCAGAAATAGATGTGGGTTAAGCAGTAGACACAGCAAAATGGGCTGTTATCAGCAGATCATTAACAGCCCACAGTGATGCTGAGGACACTTTATAAACCCATTCAGGGAGGATTACTGCTATTAGGAATAATGATCAGTGGCAGCAGTGTGTTTTATATGAATAATGGGGGCTATATCCACCAGCAACAATCTCTGCTGGAGCCATTTTATGTCTGCTGATACTCAGGACATTTTTCCTTGATCAGAGCAGAGTGTGTAGTTTGATACTTATATTTTCATCATTACAAAAGAAGAAAATCAATAAAACTATTAGAGCTCTGCAAATTAGTGTTACAGAAAAGATGGGCAAGCATCTAAAGTCAGAAAATATTTGAAATGTGGCAGAAGACTACAAAGTTAGAGCTCTAAAAAGGCTCGTTTTTATTCTATTGACCTGCTTCTGTCTGCTCAGAGTCATAGCCAGGAATTTCTGCACAAAATCTTTCTTGCTTTCCTATGAGTCACGGCACATGAGGGTGAGCTGAATTACGCATCTTCTTGCAGGCTCTCTGCAGGCACCCTCCTGTCCCCGTCTGCTGCCTGGTCTCCAGTGCAAAGTGCCCTGAGGTCTGGGGCTGCCCCCGTGTCATGGAGAACCACTTCAAATGATGGACAGATTACTTTTGTAAATGGTAATTTTACAGTAGGTAGAGTTTCACTGATTGGGAAGTTATCCTTGAGATGTATATTGCTATGAGAGAAGAAATTGCTCTRCTGGTTTAATGTAGATATGGCAAGGGCTCAGTTATGTTACAGAGTCTGGGAGCTTTTGTTGCTACTGATCCAACAAAAGGAAAGTCCTTTCTTCCCTTTCACAGGATTTAAACTCTGAATCTAAAGATGTGTTTGACTGGCAGTTAGAGGGACTATATTTAATATGGGGTCACTGAAGCTTATAAAAAATGGAACATGTAATACAATTTTTGCGGAGTAGATCCATACATTAAGAGGAATTCCCACTGATCACAAAAAAAGTACATTAGTGTGCATGAAAAAGAAAATGAAAGAAAGCATGGGACAAAGAAAAGGAAGAAGTGTGGAACAATTCCCAGCTCTCCTTCTCATGGTGTGCTTCAATTGTTATGACAGGCATCATGTTCCAGCAGTTAAGCCTTTGTCTAGTAAAGCTTCCACCCAGAAGAAATTTCCAGGCAAGATGTGAAGAGGGAAGAAAATGGCTTTATATTTCGTTTATATTCATTTATATTTCAAAGGTCTTTCTGCAGGATCACTTTTTCAATAAACCTGTATAGAGCCAACAAACTATATAAATAGTAACAAGTAATTGGCCTCTGGCATCTTGCATGAACAGTGAGGATCTGACTTTTGTTCAAAGAAAATATGCAAACCTGTCAATGCAAAACAGTGACAAAAGCTAAGCAGGGACTGTTGTGTATCCTGAGGACTGTCTTGCACTTACAGGTACTGTTAATTTTCAGTTTCACTTAAATCTCACTGGTCTAACTCTGCTGCCACTGGGAATTATGCTTACTAATTTCAAAACCGGTTGAGTTAAGGCAGTGGTCTGGAAATCCCATCTCTATCTCTGATAGAAGTCTAGTCCCTGCTTGGATGGAGAAAGCTTTTCCTTTCTGAGCCCCGTCAGAAAAATGAGAGCCGTGCTGCAGCATCCCCTGGAGCCCAGGCCATCCTGGAGTTCAGCATGGCAACTGATGCTATTCCTTGTAAGAGACATTACAGATTTAAACCAGACACCTGAAAGGCTTTACAGTACAGTAACTATACTGAGGTCCAAAAGGTGCTATTCCTGCCTCTAACCCACTTTCGTCATCACCAGACATATGCAGTATCATTAAAGCTGGAGCCTACTCTTGTGTGTGGAGAGGTAGAGGTATGTGATTGGACTACATTAGGACACAAGAATGTCATTGAAAAGCCTACGGGAGCTAGATAGCATGCCAAGTTGTTCTTAATTTATGACAGTTGCAGTTGGAAATGCATCTTCTCTTTAGTGACTGTCTCATTTTAACCATTTTTTTGTGCTGGTGTGACACACTGTGAAATCTTCCAACGTGCCTTTGTCCTGCAAGTAACCATGCTCTAGCAACATCCAACTTCTAGTAATGAAATGTCATGAGCACTGAGATACACTAGCTACCACAAGATTTGGCTTCAGTTGCTTGTAAGTATGTCCTGGTTTCATGGGAGCATGTTTTTGTCTGAAATGCTGATGTAAATGTAGCTTGTTTTGCCTGTTGGTTTGCCTGATGATTATATTTTTCAATGCCTGTCACCACGTGCCGTTGCTGTGACCCCTGAGCCACTTGAGTTTTGCGCTGCTTCACACGCATCCTCTGAGCACAGCAACCAGGGAGGCGGCTGTGTATGGAGCCAATTTTAGGCACTTATGGTGGAGACTACACACCTGAAATAACAACATGCAAATTGCCACACCATCGAATAGACAATGTAGAAGAAAAGTTGGTTTTTTTTAATGCAGAAGTTTATTTTGTTTTAGAAATTATCTGGGCTGTTGATAGATCCCTTCTGCCATCTCTTCTGTGTTATTTGACATGATACGGTATAACCTGTTGACTCTACTTAGAGCTTCACATTCCACAGCGTACTTAAATGGAAAATAATTCAGAGTTATAAGCAATCAAAACTCTGTCTTATCTTGTTTTCCAGTTTGTTGGACAAGAAAATAGCTAATTTGGTGAAGTGCAGTGTTCTAAGTCATAATGGTGTCCCCCTTGTAACACAAAATGAATGTCATTAGTCATGAGAAAAGGTTATGATGTAACTTTCCTTTACGTGCTCAAGGAATTCACTATTCAATGCCTACTACAGGTTACTTATGAGAAGTACATTGGAACAGCTTTATTTTTTTGGTGAAAGCATGCTGATCATGTCTGAGTAATTAGAATCAATACAGGTCCATGGCTTGTTACCAGTGAAATGTTCTGGTTAGTTAGAAAATGCTTTTCAGCAATTTGATATGGAAAGCCAGGAGTCACTTGGATAACTTATTGAATAGCTTTTTTATCTCTCCTTTCTTGGTCTGAAAAGATACTGTTAATTATTTGGTAAAAACTGGTATCTGAATTTCTCTAGTGTTTTGTCTGGGGTTGTGGCAGTAAGGCCTTGAAAGAGCAGAACCCTAAATCACAGGGTAGATGGGGCTGTCATTGCCAGCCAGCTGTGCTGGAAGCTCAGCCTGCCAGAGGGATTTCAGTGCGGGGTAGTATGAAGTCACGGGTCAGCTAGTGTCAAAAGCTGATGCTCCTCGTCTGTCTGGGAGTCATTTATGGTGAGTGAATGTCTCTCTTTGCTACCAGAGAGCACACAAAGGAAACTGCTTGCAAAAATGTGACACTTTGTGACATGTGACAAAGCCTACCAAAAACCCAGGGGCATAACTCCCTTCCTGCCCAGTGAGGATGGTTAGCTGACCTGATGTGACAACCAACCCACCGCAGCTGCTGGCATGCCTTCAGCTTCATTGGTGGTGTGGTACACGCCATGCTGCCACCCTGGTGCTACAGTGCCCATTAAATTGCACACCGTACAGGGTCGTTTCATGCACTGTGGCTACCGTACTACCAGGTTCAGTTAGAAAAGATGGAGTCTGGTTTAGTCACATAGCGAAATGTCCTGCCTATGCATGTTAAACCGGGAGCCTGTTGGTTTTCCCTGTATCACACACTGACAAATCCTAGACTTGTTGAAATAAATGGGAGTTTTGGCATTGACATCAAAGAGCAGAGGCAAAAAATGCATTGCAAAAAAAGGAAAAAAAAAATGTTTTGGGACACACTAAGTATCTCTGGCCTGGAAGAAAGAATAGTCTTTGGCTACACTAGAAAAGGTGGTTGTAAATCATACTTGCTCTCTGTTGCTGCTGGCCGGGGACAGATTAGGCCTCGAAATAAATAAAAGCAAGTCTAAGGCAGCTCTTGGATTTAACCCAGCTGTTCACGGCCTCAACCAGAGACTGCTGGGTGTCCGAGTCTTTTCACCAGGCTCACAATACCATGAGCTTCTAGCAGTGGAGCCAGCATGCCTTATTCTGTCCCTGTCTTTGGAGGAGCAAAACTCTTTTGTGGGGGTGATGACTGTTTGGTTTTTTTTTGTGTGTGAGGGAGCAGGCTGAGGGCTGAGTTGGGGAATGAAGTATGAGGGATATGGCTGAGGAGGAGGAATGAAGAGTCAGTGGGGGGCTGTGATGTCTCCTGTCTCTTTCTCACCAAGCCTTACCTCATCTGAGCTAATCCTAAAATCTGTAACTTCCAGACTCTTTCCACCCCCCTCTCTTCAGCTACAGCTTTTCCTGCTTCCCCCTCCACTCCCTGCAACTGCATCCTGCTTACCCTCCTGGGCTCTGCGGATGAGTACAGTGTGATGGGACCAGGACACCAAGACAGCCAGAGTCATCCTATAACCTGTGCACAGGGGCAGAAAGAGTCCTCAGGAACAGTCTCACTTCTTTGCCTGCAACCCCACAGCAATGGTCTCCACCCCATGCCCTCCGGCCCCAGCACATCTGACTCTCCAGAGTCCTGGCAGGGGCAAAATACTCAGTGGGTTTCTGTCTGTCAGCGGCTGGGATCCCTTGATTGCTCTGGTCAGTGTTCCTTACATCTCCACCTCAAGTAGCTCTTAAGCATTTTTCTTTCTTTGCCCATGTGCTATATATACATGCGTGTGTATGTGTGTGTATATGTATACACATACATACATATACATTAGCCCTGAGAGTGGAGCACAGTCTAGGGGTCAATACATAGCTGAAAATCTTCAGGTATTTGCTGCACCATTCTTGTAGCTCTTCTGTGTTGTCAGTGACATAATGCAGATAACAGTGCAGGTCACACAGGGCATCTCACTGTCCTTCCACTACCAGAGCTGAGAAGGAATTACTCTCCTGGAGTTAGAAAGACTTCTGTTATCCACAGAATGGATTTCTTGAAGGAGCTTGAAAACCTCATATATAAGGGACCTCCTCAAGACCTTGGAGCTCAAAACTCTGAATCTGAAATCGCCGTGTCCGCTGAGGCAATACCTTCCCCACCCAGTATCAAAATTCCTGTGTGGAAGGAGGCGGTGTTTCACGGATGTTTCCAGGCTGTCCTGAGGCAGTAGCACGTATTCTGACAAAACTGTGAAAACTGTGATCATAAACCAGTTAAACAAACATAGGCAAGGCATATAACTCAGAAGCACATTACCTGTAGAAAGTGTGTGCTGGGTCTTTTTCTATGCATATTTCATATTGCAAAGAGCAACATTGTTGTTCTAGGCATGCAAAACTTTCTTTTTTTTTTTTTTTTTTTTTACTTTTCACAAAGCATACAGGAGGATGCTAAAGGGGAGGGATTATGTGTCATAATAAGTTTGAATGTTTTCCCCTCCTGCTTGCGATCTAACAGTCAGGATGTTTCCATCAAAGAGCGTGGATATATTAGGGTCATCCTTTGGAGAAACTTTCTCTTTTACTTTATATTACTCAACTTTAATTTTGCAAAGATGTTTTAGAAAGCTAACATCTATTTACTTTCAAAGACGGTATACTGAGGCCAGAGGTGACCTAGTATAGAAACCCAGAGTCACTCTTTTGCTAAGTGTATCATGATGAATTACCAGAGCCAACAATAACAGTAACCTCAAGGAACTATATTTTCAACATATCTGAAAATGGATGAAGCATATATGAAATGTGTGAAACAGCTTAAAGCACCAGTGGGCAAGACTGGCCTGGACCCAGCATTAACATCTCATTATCAGAACCATTGCTGGCTTTTAGTGTATGTGACAAAGTGGGAAGGAAAAGAAGGGAAACACACTGAACAGTGGAGTGATAAAAAGAGAACAAGGTGTAAAGGAGGGCTGGATATGCTGTGTATGCCTTGGGACTCCCTTCTAGTGAGAAAGGGAGGACAGATCTGTGCTTGCAGACCTCCACTGCTGCCAATGGAGAAACATCAGCTGCAAACGCAGCCAGTGGTACCAGGCGCGCTCTCGCATTGCGTGCCGGCCAGCCTGTGACGGCGATGTCCGGATGTCCTGCAGGTGGCTGGGAGAGAGGACAGTGAAACAAAGCAGCCATTCATTCCTTGCCCTTCGGAGGTATGCCCATAGTCTCATCTGAGTGTATGAATCAGAAGGGTAAATACACACTGTATTTTCTGTCTGGAAATGTAGTCTTTGTGTCTCCAAAACACTTCTCTGGCACACTGGAGAGTTACGCTGGTGTCTGTCAGCCGCTTGCTAAATTAGGGTGCACTTCCAAGTTCCTGGGTGACTTTCAAGGGAGGTAGGTGCAGGTATGGATAGGAAAGCAGGGCTGTAAAGACTGGAGAGCAAATGTTATGTCTAGGGGAAAGCTACTCTGCTTTTGGTCTCCTTCCTGTCATGCCATCCTTATGTCCTGACATAAGAAAAAAAAAGGAATGGCCCCAGTTTTAAAACGGGTGGGAGCAAGTCTGAAATGCCACCATTATCAACACTTTGAAAAATATTTTTAAAACTTGGTCAGGCTTCTGTGTCCTTATTTGTCTCACTAGTTTCCTCAGTAAATATGCATCAGATAGAAATAAATGTAATGGGAGGAAATAATTAACAGGATCTAGGAAGATTTATTGCCCATAGGAATTACTGTTTCTGTGGAGAAGGATGAATCCAGTTAGTGAGATGTTCTCAGGTGCAATCACATGACAAATGTTTCTTCTGTCCTTAAATGGTATTTTATTAAGCTCGAATATACATATTTTTTCTCCTTTACCCTGCAGAAGAGACACATTAAGATTGAAATAGGACATATGCAGCTATGGAAATTAGCTTCCTGACACCAGATGCTTCCATAAAATTATAGTGTCTATAAATTAATATTCTGCTCAGCTGGACAGATGGGATTCTACAAAGTAGATGCTATCTAGCATTTAAAGAAAAGTACTACCTGTGTTTAGGAAGGGGGGTAGGGCATAGTTTGACCAATCAAAATATAGGGACTGAAGTTCTTGGATGTGTAACTCCAAACTCTGCAACGGCTTTACTTTATTTTGGCTTTATGGCTAGAAGTGACCTAATATTTCCCCTCACCCATACTCTCTGAATTATTTAAACAAGAGCATAATTCCAGATTTGGTTTGACCAAAATATATGTTTGACCAAAATACACCTAATTTCAGAACATTCTCTCAAATATGGAAAAAAAGTTATTTAAAGTATTCTGGAGGAAAAGCAGACATGCTTTGTTTTGACACTTCAAAATATAGACATATTTAAATGAAAATGTCTTTATGCTATTATTTTAAATGAAGACCTTCAAAAAAAGCAGTGCTTAATTTTGGATCAAAAGAAATATTCTAGTCTGCAACATTAATTCTTCCTTTTTTTAAACTCATCAGTAATAAAAAAAAGTATTTTGTGTTAACTTAAAACAAATTTCTGTTTCTTTCTGAACTGTTCCGAAAGCAGTTATTGACCTAATTGTGTCTATCAAATCATGGATCAATGTAAGATTCATACTCATCTTCTCTAGCGCTCTCCAGTCTTCTTGGTTAAATGAGAATAAATCTGGAAACAACACTCATGAAATCTATCCTCTGTCTCATCATCAAACAACCTGTTGACTGTTTTCTTTATATTTGGACCCTTCTCTCTTTCCTGCTGCTTTTTTTCTTCATTATCTCTTCAATGCGAGATCTCTACCTTGCTCATTTACACTACCTGGAAAGGCTCTTCCATCTGTATGTGTCTCTAACTCTCTTGAAAATCACTCAGTTTGTCTCACTACTGCTGTGGCGAGAACCAGGTTGACACAAAGAGTTGTTATTGGCATTCAGATTCCAGTTGGATCAGAGAAAGTCACCAAAGGCATATATGGAGAACATGGGGTTGTATCCGTTGGTCGGTTGATTTCAGATAGTACGAAAATAACCTCTCGTAAGTTACTGCTTTTTGTTATTTTTCTTTCTCTTTTTATACCTTAAGACTTTTTAAATATATCTTCAGTTAAAAGATGTTCTTTTGGCTAAAGAGCAAGACTGTGACAGAAGTCTTGCTTCTGGGAGTGATCCTGTAGCAGATCTCCTGTGCTGCTTTGAGAGAATGGTTTAAAGACCACTTTCTCTTTTTTAGTTTCTTAGGGGTTTAATCTCAGCGAAGAAAATCATAAGTAAGTTAAATTTCTCACTCCGTAAAATAGTTTGATGCTTATAAATACAGTGCTGAACTTAAAAAGGGGAAAAGGAACAAATATCTATCTATTGCCAAATACAGCTCTTAGCTATAGACCTGCACTCTTTCTAAATTTGGAGACTTTTCACTTCTTGAAGTGTTATAGAGCAGATGTCATGGCATTTCTCATTGCTGTCCTTGACTGCAGGAGGCAATGTTTATAAATCTATCACCTTTATCTTGAATAATACTTCAGATACAGCTTTTTACAGTTTCTTCTGTGGCTTCCAAATCACTTGTGTGTGTGGAAGCCCAGGCACATTGTTCCATTTTGAAGGCCAATAGTTCTTAGGCATTGCACATTGCAGAAACACAGTAGTGGGGGAGAAGCATCAGGATAGCTAGTATGACAGTCTATATGAATGCTCATAGTTTCTGACAGCTCCTTTTTCTCCTGCCATCTGTGTCCTCAGTCTTTCTGGAAATTATGGTGCATCAGCAGTTCTGTTTTATTACCCAAAGCTAAATTAATTTAGAAGGATATTTGATATGGCAGCAATTTCTTGAGTTTCCACAGAAAAACTAGAATATTTAACACTCAAATAAAGGAAGTTATACATTGTGGACTTATAATTGCTAGTATGTGGATATTTAGCATGAGAAAATAATTTCCATATTTCTGAGCCTTCAAGTCTTTTTGCCAAATTACTCTGAGCCTTTTAAATGGGTTTTTAGGTTAAAAAACTTATAAACTCTAGCTGATTTATCCTAGGAGAAGAAAACATAGMGCCATGTTTAAACCTTGCAGTCTCCTGCGAAAATCCTTGGGACTCCTTGCAAAATTCTGGGGAGCAACCTCTGCAGCGCTGTTTCCTGCTATGCTAGGCTGTGCCAACAGCACCTTCTGCCTAGCCGCGGGCTTATGCCATCTTTTGGCACCATGGATTTTCTACATGAGTCAGCAGAAAATCTGCCTTGGTGGGTAGGTCAGAAAGAAATATAGCAGTATCTATGGACAGTGCACTTTTACTGGGATATGCAGGCCATTGTTTATTCAATATGCAAGCATTTGCAGTGTGGGGAGCTAGAAATCCTGTTCATGGTTAAGTCCTGTGTATAATTTCTTGTGTGTCTTGTGCAAGGATTTTAAGTTTGGAGTAGGTCAGGATTTGGATGGATTCAAATCAGTGGGAGATTTCCTCACTTTCAGTGGGGCCACCTCAAACAAGCTGTAAACTAGGATCCACAATGCTGTTTCAAACACTCCCAAGCTCTCTTCTGAAGGATATCTGTACTTGTTTCATCTCTGTGCTTTTATAATCTTCCCATTACACCTTACTTTCTTCTCAAGTGATCATGTTTTTCCTGTTATGGGGCTATAAGGTGGAAAACTCATCTCCTATTTCTCTTCATTTAGTTAAAAACAATATAAAATGCCCTCTGGCACAACGTTCTTAGACCATCTACAGACAAATTCTTTGCTACCATTCCTCCCTTTGTTTCTTTTTACTGGACATTTTCGTTTCATCTTTGTTGATATCAAGATGTTGTCAGAGGCACCTTAAAAAATGCAACATTGATGGTGAACTCCAGTAGTTAAAAAAACAGGGATGACAGATCCTCGGGGTTTATAAATCAACATAACTCCACTGACTTTCGGTACCTGAACAGATGATTCAAGAACAGTTAACGCAAAGTTAGCATTTTGGGGTTTGGATTGGTATTTTTTTTTTCCAGTTTATGAAATATAAATAAGAGAAATGTACATTTGTGGCTCATTTTTCCAACAGAATAATTTTTTCTCTTTTCTCTATGATTTTCATACAGCTCGTAATCATAATCTGAAAATTATTTACTTTTGGGTACTGTAAATTTTTGTTAGACTCACGCACCAAAGCTGTTTCAAAACTCATTGTAACCACATGAGATGAGAATAAACTATAGTCCCTCCTCCCACTTATTTACACTTTATGTACCTGCTTTCAGCTACAGCTGATAACACACCCTTATGATAGAAGTGGGATGCTGTAGGACACGTGTACCACCAGGCTGGCTCTGTTGATGGAATATGTACCATGTGCTGGAACATGTGCTGATGTGACTCATCTATCTGTTCCCATGGGTGATTTGGCTATCCAAAAGATGCTTGCTTCTCTTAGTCCAGCAACAGGGAGCTGGGTGTGGGAAAGTAAAGCTTCTAAGTCCTTTTTTAGCTATGACAGGTGAAAACTGGCCCCAGGGAGTCAAGTGGGAAGATCCTATAGACTTTATGAGGCTAGGTGATAATTCAGTGTTTGTAGATTAATTTGGGATTTCAAAGCATTGTAATTTTCTATGGTATCCACAGGAGGTCTGGTGGCCTATGCACAGTGTGGATGTGGATTCTCTCCAGGTGGCACTCCTTGCTCCTGCTAACTTTTCCCAGGTCCTCCTCTGGGATCTGGAATCAGCCTTTCAAATTTGTCAGAGGTCAAAACCCACAGTCCCAAAGGGATCATCTTACAAGTACCTTTCACTTGCTGCACTTCTCTCTTCTGGCTTGTCAGTTATCTTCATTGCACTGTTTTCCCTTTCTCTTTGCTGAGGAGATGATACAGTCTCCTACGTCCTCCAACAGAATTTGCCAGTACCACGTTATACACCATGTTGGTTGGAACTAGTTTCCATAGTCCTTGCTGCCCCAGCAATATGCTTTTGCTGTGTGTCTATGTTGTCACATTAAGATTTTTCTGATAACAGATGAAAGATTGTTTTTCTCTTTGGAGCTGACTGTTTCATTCTAGCAAATCTTTCTGCTCCTTGACTTTGCTTTGACCCTTGGATTTTATAAGGTTGGGGAAAAACAGGTTGATCATCTGGGGAAAAGACTTAGAGCACGGACTGCTTTGAATGAGAATGCCCCTTAAAAAGTTTGGGAGCTATAAAAAATTCTACAAATTCTACAAGAAATTTCTACAAGTTAGAGGTAATAAGGGACACAACACAGGTTTTAGAGCCAATAGAGTATCTAACTGAAGTTTTTTTTTGCTCTCCAAGACAAGCAGATCTAAGAAAGGGCTGACTTTGCAGTAAAAGCAGCTAAGTCTTCTTTATACTGGTATTTTTACAACAAATTTCTGTTAGCATTTTTTAAAGGATCCAACTGTTTGGAATGACTCTGGAGAGTTGCAGGATTATCTTATGATGCTGAATTATGAACTGGCACATGAAATTCAGTATACTAAGTACAAAAGACATACATGTAGGACAGAGGGAGAAAGAGGGCATTATTTACACACACACACACATACACACACGCACACACACATACACGCATCGTAAGAAGTCTTGAAAATGTCAGCCCAACAATTGGATGTGGTCAGAGGTGCAAAAAGAGCACTTGTAGTCCTTATCGGAGTTGTAAAGAACAAGCCAGAAAATGTCATTAGTGCGTGACATTGTCTTGCTCTCTCTGGGGCTGCCAGTGAAACCTGCCACTGTCACCACCATGGTCCTGTTCAGGTGCTGTGGGACTGTGTCCTGGTCAGTGGGGGCACTGTCCTGCCTGTGCTGTGGTCACACTCGGCTCCTGGCTCCTCTTTCCTTATGGAACAGCATCATTCTTGCTGCTCCCTGATGTTAGCACATCCATTTTTGGACACTGTGGGCAGTTTTGGTCACTTCACCCCTAGAAGAACAAGTGGGACAAGAAATGTCCCAGGGAAGGGAAGCAATGCCAACAAAATGGTCTCAAACACACGGAAAGGCTAAAGAGAAGCCTGCAGTTTGGAGGAAGGTGGCCTGAGAAAATTTGAAAAGAAACGTAAAATATCTATGGAATGATTATTCATTTTTTTCCTCACAAAGCAAAAATTAATCAACACCTGATGGAGCTAGCAGGGTGTATATTCAGACAAGTAATTGGAGATTTTTCACTTCAGGAGTAAGACAGAGGAAGAACTCATTGGCATGGGACAAGGTGGATACCAAAAGTGCCAGTGGAGTCGCAAAAAGATGTATAAACATTTTTGGAGGATGGGTTTGTCTGTTGCTATTAAATCCAGAGATGTGGATCCTGTTTCTGGCTCTGTTTACTCCTGCATAGCTAATAGACTGATGATGGAAAGATATGCTGGCACACATCGTACTCTACATGTTGTAGCGTCTGCTATTGGCCACTTTTGGAAAAAGGACACTTGCTGAGATAGATGTTTTGGCATCTTTTTTATGTCACAACCTTGAAGACTAGTTTTGAAGTGGCTGCCAATTGATACTGAATCTGATTTTGAGACTGCAGACTGGTGTATAGTACAGAGCGGGAAGGAATTCCCTTCCTGGCAGTGCAGCTCAGGGGTCTGTCTTATGTGTGAAGGCATCAGAGAGGGAGGACTTGGTGCACTCTGGCAGGTGTGTAGTTGTAGGTCATAGCAGGCAAGGAGCCCTGGCTGAGGGGCCGTCCCTGAGAGGTGTCTGCATAGTCACGCCCACAAAAATCTGGAGTAATGTTTTAAAATCTAAAAATCTATTGTGTTTTTATTTGTCACTGTATTTTCACTTTTGGAGCATTCTGGTTTTATGGAAAACCTTTGTTTTCTTGCAACCCTTTTTTTTCCCATGCTAAAGGAGAAAATAACTTTTTGTCACATATTTTTTCATCTCCACATTCCTACGCTCATCCCTTGATCAAGTCTTTCTGGAGGCCAAAAGCCTGCTCTGCTGAACATTGCAAATGTCTCAATACTTGTCTCAGAGTGGAGTTTGGAGCCCTCTCGATGGTAATTTTAGGCAGAATATTTTGGAATGGCTTTGTTCACTCTAGTGACCCTGGTGAGCTCTAATCTTATAAAGACACATAACATATGTGGCATGACTGTCTAATAATATTTGCTATGATGCTTTGCAGCAGACATTTAAGTGTAATTTGAGGCAATACTTGAGTAAATTAAATAAAAGTATTCCCCTTACTGAACGTATGTCCTAATGCTGACAAATAGTTGTGTGGCTGCTTGTTTTTGTTAACCTTTTAACATCCAGATACAACATCATCCATCAAGGAGCAAGAAACGTACATCCTACTCGTAGCATACACCCAGAGATTGCATTTTGCAGAGCATTGACTCTGACAGGCTTGAAGGTTGTGGTGGATAATCAACAGAGCATGAACTTACAATATGAGAGTGCATGGAAGGGAGCTTGTTCCTTGAATGTGTGATCAGAATGACAGAGTAGGAAGAGGAAAGCTGAACAGACCTTGTGTATGGCATTAGTCAGGGCATTTGGAAAGAGCTCTGTCCAATCTTTTTAAAAACTAGGCAGACAATTGGAAATTAACTCCATGAATAATAGTGTTTTGGAAAAGCTTTTGCCTTGTGACGGATTTATGTGCGCTGATGGCTACATCATTATCGAACTGGTGAGATGACTTAGTTTGGATACTGTTGTTTCAGACCATCTCCCATGGCCGGTGAGCACTGTTCATTTGGGCCATGGACCATTCTCAGACACTCTCTATCCACTATAATCCAGTGCAGGCAGACAAGTCATTTAGCAGCCACAGCCGCCTTGCGTTTCTTCCCCCTAGGTGGAGACAGAAGGTGGCACCTCTGGCATGCTTGCAGATTTTGAGTGCTCAGTAAAACCAGTACAGTCAGGAGTCATTCTGCATTGCTGATTATATGTCCTGTGCATTCAGCCAGGTGATGCAGTACAGCCAGAGGTTGCCTGTGCAGCTTGCTGCAGCAGGAAGACTCAACCCGTGAGATCTAAAAGCGTGGAAGGGAGTATTTGTGGTTGCAGAGGGCTCTTTAGTCTAGCAGATGAGAGATTCAGTCAGAGGCTGAGGCTAGATTAGAAATTACTACGATTATCCAGTGAACAATGCACTTAGGGATGCTGTGGATTTTGTATCACTTGATGTTTTCAAATAAAGGCTGGATATCTTTCCACAGAATAATACTCCAACCCCACCAGGAGGCACTTGACTTGACAAAAAGAGCTGTTTAATGACATTCTGCTGTCTGTGTTTTTGCACAAAGTCAGGCTGGATGATTACAGTAGTTCTTAAAATAAGGTGCTTTGTCTTCACAGACAATTATTTTAGTTATTCATGCACTAGAACAAAATAAGATACCCTCGAGACACTTCAAAGGAAATTGTACCCTTTCTTTACTAATTTTGATATGCATTGTGCAAAATTTGAGCCATGTCTTTCCATGTGTGTAATAAGACCATGCCAATAGCAACAGCCAAAAGTAACAACTTTCTGTTCTGACAGCATTTATTTGATTGTGAATTGTTTATGGCCAGGCTTTGCTTCTGGTTGATTGGCAGCAGCAGTAGCAGCAATGACTTATTTCTTTATCCAAAGGAATACTAAAGTTTCATGCTTAATTGCATTCCCTTTACATTAGAGTACATTCTGTGAAGCCCCTCTACTGAGCTCAGCAGAATTACCCTTGTGCAAAATGGGCATCCACATCGACATAATGCACCTTGTATTTTTAAATTATTTTTACACATAGCTAAATAGTCTGCTTTACTTTGATTCCAGAAGAAAGCCGGCACTTGGCTGAAGTGTAGTTTAAGGGCTACTGCTTTGATGGAATGATCTGTTTTGCAGTAGAGCAATCCTTGCACTCATCATTTTGCGTAAAGAAGTCTAAGCAACTCTACTTATAGAAGAGCCATTTGGGGTCCAATGTCTGAATTAGCTACTCTTTGACGCAAATGTTTTGGCATTGACTTCTGCTCTGAATCACAACTGATTCAGACTTATCTAGAGACAGAAGCCAAAGAAGTGCCTCAGAGACACAGGAAAAGGAAAGGAGGTTTAGGCATTATAATGGCTTCTTTCCTGCCTGAGCAGAAAATGGAAAATCCTTATCCTTTCATGCACTATTCCCTTGTTCTGTCCCTGCCCTTGTTAGTGATCGCAGCTACCCTCCCTCTCCAGCCCATTATCCATAAATTACTGAAGACTCATGCTTCTTTTTGTCTTGTTGTAACAAAGCACTAATACCTCTCCTTCTCTCTTATCTTGATCTTGAATGTTACCGATGTCACGTTAACATCATAGTCTTGTACAGAAAAGAATCTAGCAATGGTCTCCAGAGCAACATAACTGTGGAAGTGATGCATGCCCCATCAGAACTGACACATGTAAGCACATGATGAAGATCTTGCTTGGTATTTGGCCAAGATTTTTCTTTCTGTATGTTCAGACTGGGACATAAAGTACAGGAAATAATTCCAGAAGGAACAGGAAATTAGATTTAAGATTAAAGACTTGTTGTTTTAAGTTCCTAACTTCTCCAGAAAAGCTTGTGAATAAACCAATGCAAGTTAGCCAGAAATCTCATAGCAAAGACTTTCAAACTTTTAGAATACGTGAGTATGTATGCATCCTGATTTATAGAGGATTTTTTTGAAACCTTCTGGCATATTTGAAATTCAGCATGTTTCAAACAGGTTTTGATTCAATTTAAACAATTCAAACAACTTATTATTGTTTTAATTTTTTTTTTAGCTGAGAATAATACCCTTTTAACATAATTTTAAACCAGAAATTACTTTTTTCATACATAACTATACCACTGGTAACAAATGCCATGGTTTCATTAAAGTGCTGTATAAAGTGCCTGAAGTACAGATATTCCAAGCAGACCAAGGGGATAACAATGGTATATTTTGGTGACATGATACACACATCTTATTTGATTCTTTTTGGAACCTCTTCTTACACATCTTGCTAGATGACAGTGGTCAGAGTTTTGCTTTGAACCATCACACCAGCTTATTGTGTAGACTTGTGTGAAAAGTCTTTCATGGACTATTGAAAAGAGTACACGGATGCCCTTCCTGTTCTTGTCCTTACAATTTTAGCTGCTTCTGTGCTTAACTAGATCTGGAGAGTGAGATCATACTTTGAAAACAAAGAAGAGAATTACAGCCCTCTCTCTTTTTAAAAGAAAATTGCCATGGGAATATAACACAAGCCATTGTTTCACAACTTGGACATGGAGAATTTAGTGTTTGTAACACTTATTTTGTAGAAGCTTCTACAAAACATCTCTAACTTAAGTGGTGGGGTTTTTTTCCGCTCTCCTTGACCTAACAAATTGGTCTATTGGGAAAACTTTGCAACAGCTGGATTGCTCATTAATCAGTGGTAAATTAAGAAAATGACCTAGGACTGGTTATCAGCTGGATTTTGCAGTATGTTGAAAAAGTTACATTAGCCTCCAGACACTGTAACATAAGGTAGTATAACACAGACATTCCCAATTAGGCATCTCCTGGGGAGAAGAAGGGAATCGAGAAGAGAGATTGATGGCACCATGTTTTGTTGAATGTAATCTGTGAGGAGTCTATATAGTAGCAGTTCAATTTACAGCTATCTAGCTGTGAATTTAATTCCCATGCTAGCACCTGAGTAGCTGTACAACGTTGACATCGTAATCTTGTGCTGGTGGGAAGAATCTATCATTGCTCACCAGAGTAATAAAAACCCAGCCCCACAAAACACACTGTGAGATGATGTGTCTCTCACCAGTTTTTACAAAATGTAAGCACACCATTCTCTCCATTAAACCTACAATGACAGCTTTCCTGCTGACTCCAAGTACCTGAAATATGTTGTCTAGGAGCTCTTTCCTAGAAATTCCTGTACGTGCCTACATCAGAATTGCCGTAAATATGGTACAATACCTTTGGTTTATCATTTTTCCTTTAAGTTTTAGCTGTGGATTGCCTAATTTTCCAAGAGCTTTGTTTCTTCTTGGTAATGGTAATGGTTGTATAACAACTTTTAGCCAGGTTAGCTAAGGAACCTAAGCTCAGCTTAGGAACCTAACCTCACCTAAGGAACTGAGGTTTCTGTGGTAACATGGTCTGTCTCTCCAGGTGTATCAGTTCCCTCTCTCCTGGTAACTCTGCAACCTGCTGGCCAAATTTAACTGTTTGAAGGAGATGATAGAAATCTTAACATGAAATATGTCCCAATGGGTTTTTTGAAAAGCAATAGCGGGAGAGAGGAAAGAGACCTGAATTAGTGCCTCAGAGAAAAAGGGAGCTACAACATGACAATCTGTTTGGTAGCAGTCAGCCAGTCTTCATGCACGTAGAAGATGACTGGCCATAGCACATCGGTGACATGAAGGAATAGGGTAACTGGGGTTACTACAGTGGAAAGGCAGAAGAGGACATGAATCTGTAGGAAACCCAACTTTTATTAGTTTTGTTGTTCACTGAAGAATCTGCTGGTTTTATTTGGTTTGTGTACTTCTACCTGCCATACTGTGACTGCTCGTGGAACTTAAATTCATCCTGCATAGGAAATTTCTGCAATTTTCATTTTAGAACTAATTGGTATAGTAATCAGCACGAGATTTCATGGTTGGAAACTTTTCTCCTTCTGTCATCTTAAGACTTGTTTTTTTAAAAAAGAAACAAAAAAAGTGAAAGGACTTACTAGGGTTGTGCATCAATGGACTGAGGAGTTCTTCACCACTTCATGTCTTGGATTGGAGATCTGAGTGACTCTGTAAAAGATATAGACTTTGGGCTTCTGGCTTTCAACCTGTTTTTGATCTGCAGATCCCTGAAGATTCTGCCAGTGGAGATGTAGTGAAGAATTTATGCTTACTGATGATAGGTTTGTTTTTATCACTTACCTTTGTAAGGCCTTTTAGAAGTCATCCATGGATCTCCAGAAGGCTGCTCACAAAAGTCTGCAAATCTGTGCTTATGTCAGCAGCCAGTGTTAGGGCACAGCAGAGGTACTGGATGAGGATGTATGGGCAGTGGGAGCTCTGAGAACTGCAGTAGTCCTTACTACCTCTTGCATTTTATTTTTGTTCTTTATCTGCAAATCCCTAGTTCTATAATCCTTGAACAGCTCATCCCTTCCTGTTTGTCTGTTGACATCCAAACAGCATTTGAAGAGATGTCAGAAATCTCACCAACAGACAAGGCTCTGGGTGCAGGAAAATGTGCTGGAGCAAGACCACTTGAGGAACTGGGTCCCAAGGAAAAATGAAGAGACATAGTCAGGCTCCTTGTTTGACGTAAGTGGCTGATAAGGCATTTGCTCCTGGCTGAAGGCAGAGTGGAAGAGGTTTGTCCAGGACTGCTCTGGCAGCTGTAACCAGCAGAGATGCGTGGAGGTGACTTGCAGCACAGCAGAGCCTGAGGGCAGGCAGGACACTGTGGGCAGCATGGCTGCAGGGCAGCGCAGGCAGGGGAGGCTCTGCTGCCTGCCTTGCAAGCGCAGCCTACCCTCCCCTGCTATCTAGATGGGGCAGTCAGCAGCTGAAAAGGGAAAAATGAGCTCCACAGAATGATCCTGCTGCCAGCAGCAGTGCTATTTTGGGCTTGTGTCGGTCAGCAGCCTGATGTGACCTCCCTGGCTGTCAGGTCTGGGGCAGGGCAGGGGCTGGTATTGTGGCTGGCAGGTGAACACACCTGGAGAGAAAGGGCAGAGGACACAGATATCCCTCATGCATGTCTCCTGGGGGAAACTGGAGTGTAGCCTGCAAGCCGACATCCTCCAGTTTGGTCCTGGATGGAGTGCAGAAGTTTGAATATATAAATCCTGTTCCCTGAGGAAAAGCTCAAATCTTTGTCTGGAGCTTTGTGACAGCAGAGAAAGCTATTGGAAGGAAAAATAATGCTGCATAATTTGCTTGTTAGTCCAAGTTCAATAAACCCCTTTGTGTACAGTTATTGCCTTTATGCAAAATAAATATATCTAACAATGAAACAGGTTACTGGAGACTAATCTACTTTCTTTGGTGGTTCCTTAGCAACTACAGCTGTGAATTAGTTGCCAAGCAGCCTGGTTCAATGCTTTGCAATGAAGCAAGCAGCAAAAAAGAAAAAGTGAAATAAAAAGGTGCAAGACTGAATTGTGAAGTTAAGTGCAGACTAATAAGCAAATATTTGTTGTTTGTTTTGTAAGGTCATCAGCCATTAGTTTTTCTCAGCTTTTCTTAAAATACATGTATTTGTGATTGAAAGCTTCACTGTGGTCTCCTGGCAGTGGGTACAGGGTTGTGCTGGATGGTGCAGCGGTGCTGTTGGACTGTGAGCTTCACCTGTATGGGCAGGGGTGGCAACCTGAGGAGGAGAGAGCTGGCCTCAAAGCACCCCCCTGGGATGCTGTCCTGGGCAGCACACGCTGGAGGTGCCACCAGAGGTTATTGATGTTTTCTCTGTGTACTGGTGATGGGCAGCATTTGCGTCACGGACACTAACAAAAATGGGCTGGAGGCAAAGGTCCTGCCTTTATCTACAGTGAAAAGGTTTCATTTATATCCATCCTCTCCTGACTGGAACAGAGGTTATTTTTCAGGCAGGTGAGGGAAGGAGGTGATGCAGGGCTCAGTCCCTGGAGGCGTCGTGGGGATCAAGAAGTGGGGAGGGGAAGGCAGGAGTATAACTGGGGCTGAGACACTACAGGATTAAACTGGGGGAGTTCACAAAAAGAAAGGGGGTATAAAAGGAAAAGGGTTGCTGGCCACTGGTTTGATTCTGTTACCTCCATCGAGACCACTCTTGCCTGGCTGAGGCAGTGCCACGAGGATATGCTGGGTGGCTTCAGGGTGGGTGATCAGAGCTTTTCCTGCCTGCGAGGGGCTGTGGCAGGAGCCTGCTGGCAGGGTGGGCAGCGTCCTTAACCACGCTGGGCCCCGGAGGTTTGCACGGACATGCCTGCCACAGCCGAGAACCCGGACCACCGATGGAGGGTGGAAGTAGGAAAGCTACTGGGGACTCAGTAATCCATCCTCATCTGCTAGGGCCAGCCGTATGGCCACACTGATACCGTATGTCTGGGGTCTGGGTCTTAACATAAATTGGTTTATGTCAATGTCTTCCTCAAGGCATTAGGCTCTACAGTCCAGATGGCGGAATGCCCTTGGTACAGAAACCATATGGTAGTGTATAGGAAAGGTTCAGAAGGGGAGAAGAAATGCATTGGGCTGTTCGTTTCTCATAACAATAGCGTCAATCATATTTATGTCAGCATTAGTTGATGGCACAAATGACACTAAAGTCATGGATGGGCATAATTAATGATGGCAAAACAATAGGCACAGCGCACATAACTGCAAAAATTGGGCTGCATCAAAATTGGATCCACTTAAATTGGATCTGAATTTTAAAGGTTTAAAACCCAAAGGCTTTAACAAGTCAAAGGTTTTAAAAGTTTTCAAGGTAGGGCACAGCACCCAGAAACTGTGGAGTGAGCAGTATTCTTGCAATGTATAGCACTTTGAGCATTGGCAGGTCTGGGAGACCAGAGGCATTAGACCAGATGCAGCACTGGGTACAGCAAAGTCTCTGTGGTTGCACAAAGAGAGACAAAGGGAGTGTGGGTCTGTCTGTTGGGAATGGAGGGCCACAGGAAACAGGGTAGGAATTGCCTCAGAAATTGTCAGCCCACTACTGTATTTTTCTTTTCCTGTCCTATGCTCTGAGATGTTGAATAGAGTGTTTTAAAACTCAGCCTGCAAAATGTGTTTTTGTTTTACTGCCCCCCCCAAAAAAGGCATTTTTGTTATCTGACCTCACCAGAGCTGCATCCTTTCACTGCTGCTGCTTTTTAATGATCATTTAAAAATGATTAACAATGCCTGGARCCATGACAGCCTGACTTCCTGTGCTGAACTTCTGCATGTCTGGATTTGCAGGAGGGAGTTCCTGACAAGAGAGTTTTCTATAAAACAAGGACACTCGGGTCATTGTTTAGAAAAACTGACTGCATGGAAGAGGTATAAGTCACGGACTAGGACAGATGCTCTGGCGGAGAGATTTTTACTTGTTTAGGGTTTCTTTTTTTAGCACCGGAAACACATTTCTTTACAATTTCTAAAGGCAACAGAGCAACAGAGTGACTGGCTGTCACTGGCTGCATGAATCTAATCTTCAGTTCCATCTTCTTGGGAAAAAAAAGTAATGTGATGGGAAAGACTTCTTTAAAATCAGGTGGGATTACTGAAAGATTTCATGCGGGGAGAGGCATGACAAAAGCTCACTTATACCATGGGGAAGTGGAGACTTCGTGGGGTTTAGTTTCTGAAACAGTGTCGTCACTATGTGGTTAACTACTGTCTCAGAAACAAAAACTCCAGTGTTTACTGTCTGGTCCTACAAGTAGAGACCCATTTTCAATTGACTGCAGGACTCTTGCACTGTGTGAATCCCTTGTGGCCCCTGGTCATGTCAGGGTTTCTTAAAGCTTATTTCAAGGAGTATGTGAAGGTTTGGTTGTTTAGGCTTTTTTCTAAATGAATTTACTCATTGTGAAAAGGAATGTGGCTACTATTGGTTGGTATATTTTTATTTTGAATGGAAAATGTTTGTATGTGTAGATAGGAAAGAGGAGGAAATGCAGTCACCACACATTTTTGGCCACTTCTAACTCTCCTCTCTAGCTGACATTTGCCTTCCTCTGCCAGGACACTAAATAATGGTGAATCAAATGCTCACATATCTGTAGGAACATGCAGGCAAGTGTATTGGGCACAGTGTATTGGGTGTATTGGGATGGTATGCTTCTGGACAGGAAGTTATTTCTACAAAATCTTAGGTTTTCTCCTGGATGGTGGGGCAGATGGAAGGAGGGAGACCTCCCTTCTTGGTTCCAAGAGAACAAGCTGATGGAAACAGCTCATATCCAACAGCAGAAGTGGTACTGACGTGCTGGGTTTCAGTCATTCACGTGTTATGTAGCTGGTGCCTTTTGAGACACATGAGGCTGTATCTATCTCATCTGGCTGGCTTGTACCACTCCAGAAGACCATAGGTCTCCTTTAGGTTTCCTGTATCATGTCCACCAAGACCATAGAATCATAGAATCATTTATGTTGGAAAAGACCCCTAAGATCATCGAGTCCAACTGCCAAGTCCACCACTAAACCATGTCCCTAAGTCCCATCTACACGTCTTTTAAATACCTCCAGGGATGGTGACTCCACCATTTCCTTCGGCAGCCTGTTCCAGTGCTTGATAACCCTTCCAGTGAAGAAATTTTTCCTAATGTCCAATCTAAACCTCCCCTGGTGCAACTTGAGGCCATTTCCTCTCATCCTACCACTTGTTACTTGAGAAAAGAGACCGACACCCACCTCGTTACAACCTCCTTTCAGGTAGCTGTAGAGAGCGATAAGGTCTCCCCTCAGCCTCCTTTTCTCCAGGCTAAACAATCCCAGCTCCCTCAGCCGCTCCTCACAGGACTTGATCTCCAGACCCTTCACCAGCTTCGTTGCCCTTCTCTGGACATGCTCCAGCACCTCAATGTCTTTCTTGTAGGGAGGGGCCTAAAACGGAACACAATATTCAAAGTGTGGCCTCACCAGTGCCAAGTACAAAAGAACGATCACTTCATCCATGTGTATGTCTTAGAGATTTCAAGCAACCTTAGCTGCTTTTAGGCAACTGGATCCTGATCACTGTTTATAATGTTCAATCCTGAGCTTGCCTTCTTCGCCACCAAATATGGATGTATGGCTTGATTAGCATGTGTAAGCCACCCACACTTCACTCTGATGGGAAGAGCAGGTATTAGCCACTTCAGGTTTTAGTGAGGGATCTAGGTACAAAATATCTTTGAAAATCAGACCACAGGGGTTTTTTTATGTGCTTACACCCCTGGGTCTGAAATCCATATTCAAGGCTTACAATGTCAGATTTTAACGTGCTAAAAAAATCTTCACATGAAATCCTTTTATTTTTTTTTTATTTTCAAAGCAGCTGTTCCATTGTTTTGTCATCTTTGATTGGATCTATTATGTCAAATTTTAGATGCTGGCTGAATTTTGGACTTAAGGTACACAAGGACTTTCTCTGAAATCAAATGGAGGAAATAAAAATCTGTGTTAATTTGGTGCCTAACTAGTGTTAGACTGCCTTATGGAATAGTCTGTCTCAAACTGAACTTCACCCCTCGAAAGATCATGCCGATCACTAAATTCAGTTATTGCCCAAGTAGTAAGGTCCCCTGCTATATAAATTAATACCCATCTGTGTCATATACCAAGGTGTGCTGCCTGAAATCTGAAAGCAGAGTCCATGAGAGAGGTGGGTAATGGTAAAATTTGAATCAGATGGGTCTATTATATTATTTAATGGTCTTTTCAAATACAGGAACCTCTTTTGCATACCTAGGTTTTGTGAGAGGATTGCTAGAATGAAAATTGAATGCTATCACATCACTTTTGTGTCTACATCTGCCGATGCTCCCCTTATTTACATGGCACTGATAAATTTCTGTGTGTCCTACCACACAAGCTTTTAGATTATATTTCATTTTGAAGCAGAAGTGTTATGTCTACTGAGAGAAACAGGGAAAAAGAAAGAGGTGGTGAACACCCTCCAAAATGATCAGGGAAGATGTGCATGTTCACACAAGTAGTGTCACTTCACGACAGGGAGTCAAGGAGTATCCTTCTGACTGCCTAGATCTGCATCTTCCCCTCCTGTGTGGGCCTAAAAACTTTAATATCAGCAGAAGGGCCTTGGGATGTTCACTATGAAGGACCATAGGTGATATTGTGTCAAAAATGCAAAGCAGCAATATTTCTGACAAGAGAGAAACTACCACAAAGTCACTGTGAGAGGCTGCAAGGGGATTATCTGTGTGAGATGGGATACCTCTTCAATCTGAATTAAAACAGAAAAGAAACAGTGTGGAGGGCTGGTTGGTGCAACATACTACGTGCAGAAGCACAAGCGTGAAATGCTTCAGTAATATAGTGGAGAACAGAATCCCCTCTAATTTCAGTACAGAAATTAAGCTTGCCAAAGCTCTTAATGACTGACATTCTTATTGAATTCACCTAAACCCAAAGCAACAAAACAGGTAAAAGAGTTTATGGGACTGATGATCCAGAATTTAAACATGCTACATAATGGATGTTTGCCAAAAACTGTTTATGTTCCTTAGATTTAATACCTTTGTTTATCTGGAGTTGATGACAATGACTGATTTCAGAACAAACCTGGTAGCATCTGTGAAATTGAACAGAAGTCAGTGATACATTCTGAGCAAGGAGTATCTCTGCAGTAAACTGGGAATTGAGTTTTGGAGACAATTACACGTCATTCATTATGACAAAGGCAAGTTTCTCATGTAAAATCAATTTGTTGATGACAAAACTTTAAACAGAAAATCTACTACTACTAAAGATGGAATGGAAAGCAGCCAATTCGGCAGAAACAGATCTCCCAGCAGGTTTCAGTAGAATATTTTTACAGTTGAGACAGAGCATACCAGTGAAAAACATGAATCAGTCACAGCTTCCATAGCCTTCAAGGTTGAATCGAAGCTCCATCACATACATCTTTCAGCTGCATACTTCATTCGCTGCTGAGCTTAAGCTCATCTACCAGATTGGAAAAGCCAATGGGCTTCTTCATTCCTTATTTGCATTAAGAATCTCTTTTTTGATCAATAAATAAGTAAAATGTGTGTATTATCATACAAAAAAGTATTTCTCACCAAACACGGAAGTGTCATCACGACAAATATAATAGCTACTGCAAAGCTACTCTTTAGCAAGGACTATTGTAGCTAAACAAAGTCTATTAATGTAAAAGTATTGAACACATCATTACATTTTCCCTGCTGATACCAACAGCTGAAACTTCTGACTTTGGCTCATTGATATCGTTCTATATCTTTCTCTCTTTTTCTGAAGTGTTTCATAGCTTAGATAACAGCAGCTGAGGCTCACCTGCGTGGCTTGCAGCCAGCACAAGTGAGGGGAGCTGGCCAAAAAGGAAATGTTCCCAGTTCTTGTGTGCACCTGGTAAATGAATTCCCAGGAGATAAATATTAGAAATTGAGCTGTTTGGGAATTTCCCTATAAAAGGTTTTTTTAAAATAAAAAAAATGTTTTCTTGAGACCAAAACTTTGTGCAAGGTTACATTCCTGTGTTGAGAGGCAAGTTCTCTGTAAGAGAAATGCATTTTTCCCATGTCCGCATGGGACATGGACCTCCCTCTCCCACATTTGGTGGTGGTGTTCTTGCTGTAGCCCCTGCTAGAGGTGTTCCATTTTGTATAAATGCAATTCTTCTGGATCGGGGACTTGCTCTCTCTCAATCCATATGACTGCTGTCAAGTAATTTTCCCCGGTCCGGTGAACACCATCGCCTTTTTTAAAAAAAACACAAACTGCTTTCAATGGTCTTGGCTTCTTTCCAAAGGAAGCAGGAAAATTGGACTTCTTCACAGTGTTCATTCGCTGACTCTCTGCCACAGGACATGGGAACCATTTCACAAGCGTTCAAAATTTAATTGTAGAGCATTAAGCTGATGGCTGAGATATCCCGATGACATGCCTTTCAGCGGTTCGTAGCAGGAACTCACAGCACGCATGTAGGATTTCTCTGAGAAGCTAATGAGGTACCGTCTCTTCTTTCTTTTAAAGGTCACTTGTGCCCTATCTGTGGTGTGGTTTATCCTACCAGCTGGACAGAGTAAGTCCTAGACCATATGGTAAGCACACAGACATAAAGTTAGCCCTGATGAGATACAGGGGCTGCCTGAGTTCAGGGAGCAGGGTCCAAAGAGAAGGGAATTAGAGTGAAGGTCCATTACTTCCAGGCAGATGGCCTGGGACTCCCATCCTGCAGAAGATGGGGAGTGGGAGGAGACACTGTCCTGCAGGGAGCAGGTCACAGGTTTCGTGTGGAACGGATCCTCACCTGCTTTTAACCGGAATTCAAGTCCTGCAGCAAAAGTACCACACTCCAGTGGGCACTGGGAGTCCTGTGGTCCTGCAGCGAGGACACTGGCTTACAAACCTAGCTACCTGCATCCTGTTCTGGCCCATTGCTATCCTAGATGTCTGAAATCAACCAGCCGCACCTCTTTTGTCTGTGAATTTTGCCCGAGCAGGCTTTTCTCAGGATTTTTTCCAACTTTTCTCTAGATGAGCCAGATGCGAAGCCTTTTCTTCTGACAAAACCAGACAATGCAGAAGGGTGTGAAATGGGAAGAGTTAGCAGAAAATGTCAAAACCTTTCCACTTCCAAGGCTGACTGACAATTTCTGTAGATTTTTAGTCTATATTAACCTTTCCTTTTAATGCTTTACCAAAATCAGTTAAGAAGGAAAATCAATAATGCTTTTGATATAAAAAGTCATTTTGCTTCTGGGCAGAACAGCTGTCACACATGCTTTCAGAGCAGGAAAAATGGATTACATTTATAGGAGGATATGTGTGCAGTGTAGCATATTGTCCTGATCCAACAAATGAAGGTTTTCCCATGGGATATGTAACTGATTCTCAGTGACACCATCACTTCTGCTTATACATCTGTTCTGCTTTTAACTGCAGTATAACTCAATCATTCTGGACAGATCTTCCTTTCAGATATGTATTTCCTCTAAACCTATCGAGTCACAGGCATGACAACATCTGAACCTACGCCAAGGCCTATTAATTAGGACCCGCTTCCTCCCTGCCGAACACCAGCGCGCTGGTAGCTGCAGACCAGCCAGACACTTCCCGCGGCTGCTGAGCCTCACTGGCTGCTCTCCCCTGCTGTCACTGGCAGCAGCCACTCAGACGGGGAAGTGCTTGTTTCGTTCCGCCCACTCAATTAGGGACTTTCTACTTTCACCTGGAGCCTTCAGACCGGCACCAGACAGGACACAGTTTTCAAATATGCTTTTTTAAAAATACCTAAATCTTACACTTATCCAATTTAGCATTTAGATGGCAGTGCCTGAGATCTGGAGTCTAACCTCAGTTTAGGTAGTGATGGGTGAAGTATGAACAGAACATGTTCATGGCAGGGTTTAAAAATCTCACCATCTGCTCTGCTGGGCTCCAAAGTATGTTTAAAGACCTGATCCTTGTTCAATACTATTGACAGAGGGACCAGCAGCACTTTAGAGAATCAGGCAGCAGTGAACACCTGACCTGGGTTTCTGTAGGAGACACTGCGTTAATATATGTAGAGTCATGGTACTGACTGACAGAAGCAATGGTACGGGCTGTGGTATTCAGATTTCTTTATGGCAGACACTTGCTATTGAAAACAAATCTTTCTCATCTGCATAGATCTGTGACCTGTTTGCAGAGAATCTCAAGTGGGCCAACAGGGGCGTTTTAATCTCTTAATGCTCCGCAGAGGAAGCAAAGGCAAAAGATATTTCTACCTATAAATTTACTCACAGGCATGGAATATGTAGTGAGAATTAAAATGAACTCCTATGGAATGTGAATAATCACAACCAAAAATTAAGGATTGAAATGCATATGTTAATGGTTGTTCAAGTACTGCTCCTATTAACAAACACAGTACCCAGTTAAAGATTTTTCTCCTCTGTGGAAAGGTGTACACTGCAGATGAGCAACGGATGATTTCCCCAATGGTTCAGTGTGAAATTTTCCTTTTCTAAAGTACGAAACTCATACCTGTCAGCTAAAATGAGTCTTAGTTTGCGCAGTTTTAGATGCCTACAGTGTAGATGTTGTCATCTCAGCTAGCCACCCTGGGTTCCCTTTGCAGTCAGCAGAATGCCATAAATGTCTGTCCCAGGATAGCAAGAAGCCTTCTCCTTGCCTCTCACCAAACATGACACATTAGAGGGTGTCTCATCAAAACCTAAACTGTCTGAGAACTGGCACCATCCACCAAGTGTTGGCTGTATCACAACAAGATAAAAGGCACGTCCGCATGCATGCAGGCAGGCAAACACACGTTCTCATTCCAGTTATAGGCAGGGTTGGGTGGACTTCAGCCTCTCTGATGTGGGTGGCAGGGAGCATTCACACAGCTGCTTACCTGATTCTGCAGACATACCCCAGCAGTGGTCTGGTTCAGTCACAGGGGAGTTCTCTCAGCACTGGCTGCACAGTGTTGCTTCTGTGACGGTGAAGAAGTACAAGTATGGCTACAAATAAGGGACTTCAGATGTCAGGGATGWTTCTTCAGTATGTTTTCAGAGCAACAAAACGTACAGGCTTCTTTAAAAGGATTAAAGTTGCAGTATTATAAATGCCACAAGGAATCTAGAAAATTCTGTTTGGAGAAACAATCTCCCTTTGCCTTGCATGATGAACAGGCAATCTTAAGGTACAGAGCACTCCATAAAAAGGATGTAGAGCAAGCTGCTCACTGAGATGAGGCAACAAGTTACCAAATTCTTTGAAACAAAGAGAAGATCATGTAAAATGATAAGTGATCTCAGCAAGTAGTGGGAGGGAGAGGTGAAAGTTTTCAGCATCTCATAGGCTCAAGGTCTGGTCTATATTTTGTTGACTTGTTAATTGTATAAAATACTCAGATCTAAGCACAAAAAAGTATGTTGCCTTTGCAAAAGCATATCCCTCATTTGACAATTAAAAATTGCAAGAAAGAATGATGCACTCACCGTTTCTAATCAGTCTTTAGAATGCTGCCCTAACATTCTTTTTGTTTATAGCTCTCATTTGTAACAGGAGATAATAAATATTTTAGAAAGCACTGGTTATTTTGCATGTTGACAATGTATATAGTGCTTTTAAAAGTGAGGAATTTGGAGCAATGAATAATAACTCTTCCCAGCATGAGTGAGCAATAAAGCTGCCCAATACCGCGACTTTGATGTACACCTCTGCAGAAACTCAATAATATAAATTCTACTAATATTTCTATAATGCATTTTGGGTGCAGTATTGCACATCTTATTTCAAATGTTTCTTTCTGTCTTAATACTTAGGTGAATTAGTATTAATATACTGTAAGTCTGAATGAGCAATATGTGTCCTACTGAAGTCCGTGTGAATTTTGTCATTAATTTCTGTGGATGCAGAATTTCGTGTTAGCTGAAGCCTAATTGTCCTGTTTGATGGGCTTAGGCTAGAAGTTAAGAGGTTTTTAGCTAGCAAAAAAGTGACATCTTTTAACAGCATTTCAAGTGAACTGTTAGAGGTTAAAAAAAAACCCTAAATGTTTTTAAGGTAGAACTTAAGTTTATAAATAAGATTTGAATTGGTTTCTTTGTATGTTCCTAATTCCAAGCCTAAACAATTCGTCTGAGCCCCCAGTACCTTTATGAACAGCAAGCTGAAGGAAAATCAGGGAAACCCAATAAGCATTTGAAGTTTCTGTGGCTTGTGTTATAGGAGCTGCTGTTGAGACGGTCTGCTTGGTGAAGTTAAATTTCTGCTTCTTGTTCTGTCAGTTCATGCTTTTGAAAGGCACTATTCTTTCTCTCACTTAGATTACCCAGAGCACTTATGCTCATGGCTTATCTGTAATGAGCTAATGCATTATGTTAAAAACTGCTAAGGCACATGTTAACAAGATGTTGCCCTCAGCATGGACAAGAATGGTTCTACTCAAACATGTTATCTGGGCAGGCTTAATTCCACAGTCCTTTTAGATTTTACATCTGTGAAGTACTGATGGTTATGTATGTCTTCAATGAGAAGACGTTTTCAGGCACACAGAGGAAAATCAATTTATTATTAACAGGTGCATTCAGTGTTTGCTGCTATCTTTGTGTCTGCGTGATGATCTGAGAGGCTGAATATTGTAGATACCAGTGTACAAATGAGCACTGTGTACCTCTTTCTTATCTTAGCATTCCTAGAGCTAAAGACATTTTTAATTGAAAGGAGCACTTATTATGTCAGGTGTATGACCATGGGAGTAGCATTACCACATTTTGAGTCAGCCTCCTGAGGGCTGTTAGAGGCTTAGTGTGACACACCGGAAAGTGTCTTTAAACTCAGCTACTAAATCAGTGCATTTATGATGATAGCTATCTGAAACAAGCAATTTTCCAAACTCAGGCCCTACCAGAGTTTGGAGGTGCTTGGAGATTGTGGTTCAGACCCATTTCTTGTAGGTATTGAGCGCTAAGCTGAACCCAGCCTGCATTGCACTGGTCTGAGCACAAGGCTGCTAGTCTCGGGCCTTGAGGCTTCTGCATGCTATGCTCTGGCACAGGGAGCATGTCCAAGAACAGTCCTAAGGTTYGCAGTTCCTACAGCATGGTTATGGGGTACTGAGATGTCAGCTGCAGGGGAAGACGGGTTATTGAAAAAGGTTTATGGATCTCCATTGTCCTTACCTGCAGACCTTGATGAGAGTACCCTAAGAGGGGTAGGTCAGTGTGTATGAATGTATTACAGAAACCTTTCTGTCTTGCAACAGTAATGCAAAGCACAGTCCTAGGACAGACTCAAACAGGATTGCCAAAAATGGTGCCTGCTTGTCATTGCACGGAGGCAGTTCCTCAGGGCCTGCTGTGGGTCATTCTGTACAGAGATGTACTTGCACCACCATCCCTGCTCCTGGGAGCATGCAGTGCAAAACTCTTTCTGTATGAGGTAAATGAGATGAGCAGGTGGTAATGGTAATGAGACTGATACTGCACATATGATATGTAGCCATTGCTTCCTAACGATTGTGATGCACCACCTACCAGGTGTGGGTTTTGTGTCTTTTAAGGCTTTAAGGCAGCTGAATAGAGCTGGTAACATGATCTGCAATGATACAGCCCTTGTGAAAGGATTGGGTGTGCACATGCTGCCTGAGCAACTTCTCAGAGGAATACTGATGAAGTTGCTTTGAGTATCTAAGTGATGTAATGGATGTAAGAGGAAAGCATCTCTTTCATTAGGCCAGAGGCTGTAGCTTGAAAAAAAATTAACGTGGTCTCAAGCTTAGTGATGGGGCCCTTAAAAACTGTCAGTCATCAGGGCAGTGGAAGGCATATTTAATGAGATGAAAGAGAAAGTTATATGGCAGTGTTCTTCATTCTCTGCTTAGAAACGAATTTAATTAATAAAATCCAAGAACTTCTTCAACGTCCTAGTTCCTTGTAGACAAGCAATAATTGTTTACAAATTTGTCCAACAACAAGCTCACAAGCTTCAAAGGGAACTCATTATCAGGCTAAAAACTCTTCAAATTACTTTCCCATCCATCTGAATTATATTTATAATCAGTTTGTAATGAAGTTCAAATCTCATCCTTTAGATCACTAGAGAAGCCTAAAGTGGATGAGCTGTGATAAAATTATTCAAATCTGGTGTGATTATCTTTTGATTATTCTTCCTCAGAGCAGCTCACCCACTGACTTAATGAGTTTTTGATTAAAAAAAAAAAACAGCAAGGAATGATAGAAATAATTAATTTGTCAATAAGGACTAGCTTATCTGATATTCTAATTCACAGTTGAGTATTCTCTTAGCATTCCTCAAAGTGAACACAACCCTTCTGTTTTTATTGAACTTCTATATGAATCAGTGATGAAATGCTATATTTTTAAAAGCAGCATTAGCTGTGTAGTAGTATGATGCTATCCGTAAAGCCAGAATTACCTAGTGAGAAAACAAGTGTATTCTGTTTTTTTTGTAAGATATCTTTGAATATGCCAGAATGTCCATTATTATGTTGGTGAGTTGGACTTAAGCCTTTCTGCTTGTAAATTGGACTTCCCTGCAGACTCTTTCTCAGTCGTGCTGGAAATCACTGATCCATGTGCTGATCTGTAGGATAAATAATGAGAAATACATGATTACTTAATTATGGGTTTGGGGTTAAGTGAAACATGAATCTGACCCAGTACATCTGTAACAGCAACAGGGTAGTTCCAGAAATAACCTCTTCCTTCCTATTTTCATCTTTCTACAGAATTTAAGAGGTGAATTTAGCGTTGGGCCTCATAACTAGGGGTGAAAGGGATTCTGCTCCTACATCATCATAACCTGTTGAAATTTCACATTTGCTTTCAATGGGCAGAGTCTCTGGCATAACTAAGTGTTTTTCAGGGAGTGTTTCCATGAACTAGAGGCACACAATCCCTGACAAGGGTAGTGTAGCTTTATCTATAGGCATGGGTGAGTGCCAGAAGAAAAGCAGGAATTTTTTGTTACTCCTGCTAGCTTAAATAGTCAGAAAAGCGATATCAATTTTAATGGAAAATAACCTAACGAATAAGTTTGACATCTAAGTAGAGATAGTGGTGAAGGAGGTAGTGGAGATCAAAAATTTACCTGAAATAATGTTTGCAAAATATGGCAATATAATTGTTTTGCCCTCTTTATAGTAACGAATGACATGTCAACAAGACATATGTGTCTCATCAGAAATTATTCTTATGAATTGTCAAGCCTGTTACAGATTAAATAGCAAAGGCTTGTTTTGCTTCTTAAGCAAGCAATGCAGGTGGGGAAGAGAGCAACATCTCTCTCTTCCCCATTCATTTCCTGTAAAATGCTTAGGGGAGAAGATAGTATCAGCCAGAAGAGATAAGCAATCTGTTTCAGAACAACAGAAAATTATTGTAACATACACATAAAATATCACAGTTTGAGTTTTGGAAGTGAAGGACTTATCAGAAATTCCCGATAGCCCAAGCATAGCATTCTAGATGTAAGACCCAGAAAATTTAAAGTTTTATAGGGGCACAAAGAGTCATAAAGTGTCTAATGTCCTTGAAAGTAAGCAAGAATTAGATACTGGCATTTCTGCCTTTGAAATCTCCCCTTCATTACTTTGGACCTTGGAACAGAGATGTTGTCGCAGATGAGTGATTTAGATCGCTTAAAGAATCACGGTCAAAGGTATTAAAAAAAGTAGTTTTAATATGATGTTGTAAAAGTGCAACTTAACAAAGTTCAGTGGCAAGGTTCACTCTATTAACTACTGCGTGGAGGAAACATACAAAGGAAAATTGAGTTACACTTCAGTTGGAATGACACACAGAGAGACCAGGGATGCAAAAGGGTAACGAGGACCCTCCCATTGAGTCACGAGGTTCAAAGTGGACTCGCTTGCTTTCTAAACTCCTCCTCAGAGAGGAGTCTAAGTGCAGCTAGGTCCAAACCTAGTCTCAGACTTGGTCAACTGGTCGAGTGCATCCATCACAGACATTGAGTATAAAGATTTGGTTTAGATTTTGATTTAAAGTAAGACATTCATTTAAATAATCTTTAGAAAATTCATGGAATAAATAATTTCAAAAATTTTTAGCCAGGCCTGATGCTCATGGTTGTGCTTAGTTAGGATTCCTTCCAATTGTTTTGAAACTAGGTTCGAAGGGGGAAGGGGATAAAACCAGGCTCGCTAGAGACGAGCCTAGGGGTGGCATGCCGATGTCGGGGGTGAGATCGATAGCCCAGCTCAAGTGCATCTACACCAATGCACGCAGCATGGGCAGCAAACAGGAGGAGCTGGAAGCCATTGTGCGACAGGACAGCTATGACTTAGTCACCATCACAGAAACATGGTGGGACAACTGTCATGACTGGAGTGCTGCGATGGATGGCTATACGCTCTTCAGAAGGGATAGGCAAGGAAGGAGAGGCGGTGGGGTGGCTCTGTATGTTAGGGAGTTTTTCGATTGTACAGAGCTCAACGATTGTGATGATTGGGTTGTGTGCTTATGGGTAAGGATGAGGGGGAGACCAACAAGGCAGATATCGTGCCGGGAGTCTGTTATAGACCACCCAAGCAGGATGAAGAGGCAGACAAAGCATTCTACAAGCGGCTGGCAGAAGTCTCGCAATCGCTAGCCCTTGTCCTCATGGGGGACTTCAACTTGCCCGACATCTGCTGGAAATACAACACAGCAGAGAAGAAACAGTTGAGGAGGCTCCTGGAGTGTGTGGAAGAGAACTTCCTGAAGCAGCTGGTGAGTGAGCCTACCAGGGGAGGTGCCTCGCTCGACCTGCTGTTTACCAACAGAGAAGGACTGGTGGGAGATGTGGTGGTCGGAGCCCGTCTTGGGCTTAGCCACCATGAAGTGATAGAATTCTCCATTCTTGGTGAAGTAAGGAGGGGGGTCAGCAAAACCACTACCATGGATTTCCGTAGGGCGGACTTTGGCCTGTTCAAGACACTGGTTGAGAGAGTCCCTTAGGAGGCAGTCCTGAAGGGCAAAAGGGTCCAGGAAGGCTGGATGCTCTTCAAGGAGGAAGTCTTAAAGGCGCAGGAGCGGGCTGTCCCCATGTGCTGCAAGAAGAGCTGGCAGGGAAGATGACCGGCCTGGCTGAACAGGGAGCTTTTGCTGGGACTCAGGGAAAAAAGGAGCGTCTACCACTGTTGGAAGAAGGGGCAGGCAACTCAGGAAGCATACAGGGATCTCGTTAGGTCATGCAGAGAGAAAATTAGAATGGCAAAAGCCCAGCTAGAACTCTATCTGGCCACTGCTGTAAGAGACAACAAAAAATGTTTTTACAAATATATTAATGACAAAAAGAGAGCCAAGGAGAATCTCCATCCTCTACTGGATGCCAGGGGGAACATTGCCACCAAGGATGAGGAAAAGGTGGAGGTACTTAATGCCTTCTTTGCCTCAGTCTTTAATAGTCAGATCAGTTATCCTCAGGGTATTCAGCCTCTTGAGCTGGAAGACAGGGACGAGGAGCAGAATACACCCTCCATAATCCAAGAGGAAGCGGTTAACGACCTGCTACGCCAGCTGGACACTCACAAGTCTATGCGGCCGGATGGGATCCACCCAAGAGTACTGAGGGAGCTGGCGGAGGAGCTTGCCAAGCCACTCTCCATCATTTATCACCAGTCCTGGTTAACAGGGGAGGTCCCAGATGACTGGAGGCTTGCCAGCGTGACGCCCATCTACAAGAAGGGCTGGAAGGAGGATCCAGGGAACTACAGGCCTGTCAGCCTGACCTCGGTGCCGGGGAAGATGATGGAGCGGTTCATCTTGAGGGCGCTCACAAGGCAGGTGCAGGACAACCAGGGGATGGCGCCCAGCCAGCACGGGTTCATGAAAGGCAGGTTCTGCTTGACCAACCTGATCTCCTCCTATGACCAGTGACCCGCCCAGTGGATGAGGGGAAGGCTGTGGATGTGGTTTGCCTGGACATTAGTAAGGCCTTTGACACTGTCTCCCACAGCATTCTGCTAGAGAAGCTGGTGGCTCATGGCTTGGACGGGTGTACTCTTCGCTGGGTAAAATACTGGCTGGACGGCCGAGCCCAGAGAGCTGTGGTGAATGGAGTTAAATCCAGTCGGCGGCCGGTCACGAGTGGTGTTCCCCAGGGCACAGTTTTGGGGCTGGTCTTGTTTAATATCTTTATCAATGATCTGGATGAGGGGATCGAGTGCACCCTCAGTAAGTTTGCAGATGACACCAAGTTGGGTGGGAGTGTTGATCTGCCTGAGGGTAGGAAGGCTCTGCAGAGGGATCTGGACAGGCTGGATCGATGGGCCGAGGCCAATTGTATGAGGTTCAACAAGGCCAAGTGCCGGGTCCTGCACTTGGTCACAACAACCCCAGGCAACGCTACAGGCTTGGGGAAGAGTGGCTGGAAAGCTGCCCGGCAGAAAAGGACCTGGGGGTGCTGGTTGACAGCCAGCTGAACATGAGCCGGCAGTGTGCCCAGGTGGCCAAGGCAGCCAACAGCATCCTGGCCTGTGTCAGAAACAGTGTGGCCAGCAGGAGTAGGGAGGTGATCGTGCCCCTGTACTCGGCACTGGTGAGGCCGCACCTCGAATACTGTGTTCAGTTTTGGGCCCCTCACTACAAGAAGGACATTGAGGTGCTGGAGCGTGTCCAGAGAAGGGCGACGAAGCTGGTGAAGGGTCTGAAGATCAAGTCCTGTGAGGAGCGGCTGAGGGAGCTGGGGTTGTTTAACCTGGAGAAAAGGAGGCTGAGGGGAGACCTTATCGCTCTCTACAAGTACCTGAAAGGAGGCTGTAGTGAGGCGGGTGTTGGTCTCTTCTCCCAAGTAACTAGCGATAGGACAGGAGGAAATGGCTTCAAGTTGCACCGGGGGAGGTTTAGATTGGATATTAGGAAAAATTTCTTCACCAAAAGGGTTATCAAGCACTGGAACAGGCTGCCCAGGGAAGTGGTGGAGTCACCATCACTGGAGGCGTTCAAAAAACATGTAGATGTGGGGCTTTGGGACATGGTTTAGTGGGCATGGTGGTGTTGGGTTGACGGTTGGACCTGATGATCTTAGAGGTCTTTTCCAACCTTATTGATTCTATGATTCTATGATTCTATGATTTTTCAAGTAGTAAAAAATGGGCTTTTTCACACAGCAAGCAAGCAATTAGATGGCCTGTATCTGGGTTTTGCTTGCATATAACAGTGGGCAGGGTGGCAACATAGGTCTGACCAAATAAGAGGCTCTTCAAGGTGTGTGCCTACACAGAACGTGGCTTGGTTTACAGAAACATGTTCTCTCTGCATTCAAACTTTTTTGCTGGGGGCATTTTGTGCACTGGGATTCTGAGATAAAGTATCTTTGACTTCTGGTTCTGAAAATCAGAACTGGACCAACACAATTCTGGAAACTTGGGATGAGTAAGGGGACTGCTCTTACGAAGCACAGGACTATGACTGAGTCATACAAATAAACTCAGGTCCTGGCTGTAGCACAGATCCCTCATATGACCTTGGCAAGTGACCTAATCTCTGTGCCGTGGTGACTTAGTCTCTGTGTCTTGGTTCAGTGTTTGCAAAATGAGAATAACAGTACTGCCTTTGTCTTGTCTGTTCATATTGAAAATTCTTTGGTGCAGGGATCATCTCTGTTCAGCAAGGTTCTTGGCATACACTCTAGGTGCTATTTTAATAACAGTAATAACAGTACATAATTGCTGTTAGTTTTATCCCTAACCTTTTTGGAACAGATTCGGATTTAGGAAATCCTTTCTTTTAACCCCATCCTCACCTTGGGAGATCCAAAGACTAAAGGAGACCTCAGCCAAAGTCACCTTTGCTTTGCAATACAAAACAAATAACTTGCCTTTGTTAACCCTGCATAACCTGGTATTCAGCTCTCTTATGCACAGAAATCCCACCAAACGATCCTGTTCAGTTTGATCCTGCCAGCTTTGAAGCCAGCATATTGCTTTGACTTATGTTCCAGGGACTGGATTTGCATAGTTTGTAGCTAACAATTTTATTAACTGCCTCCTTGGAGAAAACCAAAACATCTCTGCAGTAACAAAGATGGAACAGAGTTGCAGAGCATAAGAGCAATGGAGACACTGCTGTATCCTGAGAGACAACATTAGAAAGAAGGTGGAGGACTCCCCAGTGCTAGCCTATTTTACATATTATTGGGGTACACTACGAGTGCTCATGGTCATTAAACTCATGTGAATGGATGCTGTCTCTGTAGAGCCAGGGGGAGTGAGAACAAGTGCCAAACTGACCTCAGGTTTTTCAGATACATAGGTCTTATTAAAAGTGTGACGTATCAAAGATGTTTTGCTCTTATGAGCTTAATTCTCAAGTGAGAAGAACAAATATTTAACTTGCTGCAGCATCTGTGTTTGCAGCTTACCTGAGGTTTTGGCCCTGTTTTTTTGGCCCTGAATTTTGGCCATGTCAAAATTCCCACGTACTACAACTAGCATTTGAGCTAGCTTTCCAACTAGCAGTAGGATAGCATCTTAGATGACTAAGAGCCAGTGAGGAAAGTAGTGCAATTCCATGCAATGTGCTAACAAATCCTGCCCCTCTGCACTCTCTGCAGGGCAAATATGCAGCTGCATTTTGCAGTGGCTGACAAAGTAGCTTGCTGATAGCTAATTATTAGAGGGCTGCAATAACAAAACTCAGTGTAATAAGGAGGAAGAGAGGAAATGTTGCTGGAGATGGGGTGCATGTTTTGTAAATTTTATCAGTGCAAACCAAAAATGTCAGGACTGTGATTCTCTTCTCTTCCTGTGTCATGTTTAAGACTCATTCAAATTTGATCCTGGAGCCATGGAAATTGTTGCACTTATCTGGGCAAATGGGGGCATGCCTAAATAATTCTCCAATCCATTTTGCCCAAGTAGGAGACCCAGAATCTTCCCTCTTTCACAGTAATACCCTTGTTGTGGGGTGTGATCCCCTAAGCACACAGGAGAAACAAGGTTTTTAAAAGGGGGTCTTCAGCCAGAGAGTTTGACAGGGTTTTCCAGTTTAACAGTTGTTCGTTCTTCTTACCAACCATTCTTCCCTTAACTGTCCTCGCTCTGCTCTGTCATCTGATGGAAAAGGCTGGTGATAGAATGAGCAAAAGAGGGGTGGAGGTAAGCTGGCTTTGAAGGAATTTTCTGTTTTATAAACGTGCACTAATGCAGTCTAAAGAAGACGGTTTCTGAATCTAATCCAATTTGCACAGTGCTGTTATACATGCCATGACGTTAAACATCAAAACCACTTAATATCACATGATGCTTATTTTAACCATCTTCCTGAAGCTTTCTTTTTCTAAGATTGAAATAACTTAGTGAAATATTAAATGAGATATTCCATGCATATAAAGCAAGCAGCTAAATGTGTGGCTGAGTGGAAGTGACACAAGCAATAGCCAGAGACTGTTTTAGTTTGCAGTTGAAGCTACTTAACATCAGGGATGTGGTGAGCAGGAAGGGACTGGATAAGTATGATGCTTCCTGGGGATAAATGCCAAGCCCCTGCTCAGCACTTCCTAAAATAAAGCCCTGGGAGGTTACAGAAGAGGAAATGTCCATTCCTTCTTGGCAGCTTCTCAGATGCCTCATCTGAGCAAAGTTTAACTTTGACACTGGAGCATTCTGGAAGTTCACCCAACAAGCCTTCTGGTTCAGTGCAGAGGTCATTGGAGAGTCGGGCTTTCCACATTTGGGCCTGATGCTCTTGTTTTCGCTTCCAGCTGCAGTGAAAGGTCTCTAATAGCTGACAGGGGCCATGTAATTTTTCCCATGAAGCAAAAACCTGATGATAGGCACAGTGTTAGATCTCTGCCTGATTTCGACAGACCCACCTGGAAAATAAAGTGTGCCTCAACAAATCCCATGCTTTACCTGCCCTTTCCTTCTCTGCTTCACACTGCCATCCTTTCTTTGTACGGTTATCTCTGAGCCTGGGATCAGGTAGGAGGGGAGAGATGGGGATGATCCTCCTCTTGGATCACTGGCATAGGAAACACACCCAGTTACAGCCTAGTCTACAAAAGACCTTGTGAGTTAACTCATCTGCCTGAGCTGAAGCCATTTGAAAGCTGTGTATCTAGTCTAAGTTAATCACTGGCTTTAAAAGAGACCAGTGTAAATACCAATCAAACATCTGGATCAAAGGAGCATGGAAGAATTCCCACGTGCCACCTCCTAAATGTAACTGCCCTCCTGCAACTCCATTTTTCTCCTCGTTTTACCAATCCTTTGTTTCAAAAGCTATGCCAAGGGTTCAGCAAATATTTTAAATGCCTCTTATAACGAGGAAGAAAGCCAGGAGATTATATACGAACATGGGAATCTCCCATGCTAGCACAAAAGTGCACTGCAACAAATCAGCCTCTGTTAAGCATTGTACAGGCCGGGTGATCTGCAGCAGAGAGAGAAGGGTTTGTTGAAATATTCTCCCCCTCCACACTGAGATCATGTAAGTGTTTATCTAATGGCTGGTATGTGCCTATCAATGGATTTGCATCCTGTGCCTGCCGCTCTGTGAGCTGGTGCTCCCCAGCCTGCACAGGGGGCTGGACAGGGGGCTGCACCGCCACTTGCTCTGTTCAGCCTCGCAGGAGGGGAGGTGAACCTCCACCGATGGCAGATGTGAGGGTTGCTGTTTGTCTTATCAGTACAGGGTGTGCCCCGTGAAATCGCTGCAAAGTGAGCCTGCTGCTTTTGTCTCACATAGGCAATATGTGCGTGTTCAGAAGGTAGTGTTTCATCATGAGCTCCTCAGAGGTTTGTGTGCCATAACTGTGAGTCCCTTAGAGATGGCTGTCACAGAAAACAGTCTTCCCTCGCTGTTAATTGTGGAGTTTTCTTAGGGCCATAACCATAACACTTGAGAGAATAAAATTCCCGGTCATGTTCGTTTCTAAGGGAGGTTGTTTCTTCTGTTTCCTCTGGGCTCTCTGATCTTCAACCACCTGGACAAGTTCTTTCAGACACAGTTAGGGGTCAGAGTTGGTCATGTCTTCCACTTGTGTATATCAATGGTACCTTGACTTTTTTCAAAGGTGAGCTTCAGAGGATGGTAATCTACAACTGGAGAGCTGAATACCTTCATCTCCCTAACTGCAAGTAGTGGGGTTGGTCATCCTTCCTGGCTGGCTGGAGGTTTGTGCTGGATTGTGCTTAAGGTAGAGAGTGTCTAGGGAGGCTTTGCTTTCTGGTTAAGTGTTCTGTACGGCTTAGACCATACTGCATCCTCCACACACTAATGCCTGTAGGCTGTTTCATGGTTGAGGATGCCCTGCCCTCAGCTGATAACTCCCACGCCTATCTGTTTAGACCTCTCATTCCCATAGCTTGTTCCCATTGCATCTTCAAGATCCAGCACAAAGCCATGGAGTCGAGAAGCGGCTTTCAAGAGTCGAGAAGCCTTGCCCTCTCTCTTGAGGTAGTCAGGGTTATGCTTGTATCTGTTCAAAGGAGACTACATTCTGTAACTATTATGGCTTTGGTAGCATTTGTTGTATGTTAGGAGAGCTAACAAAGCTGGCTAGCAGGTAGATCACAGCCTATTGGAGCGACTGCCTGCTAGAGCCTCCTCACTCCGTGTTTCTCTCTCTTTTCTTGGGCTTGCCCTGGCAGTCATCCCTTGTCTCCCCTCAAGAGATGGTTCTTCTGAATGATTTGTTCCAGGTTGCATTCTCTTTTCTTTTCTTTTCCCAAGATAAGGGGAAAATTGAGTTTTCAAAAATTTTCTAAATAAAGATAATCTAAATTCCTATCTGGATAATAAAATGTTAATAGTACACAGAAAAGAATTCAAACAGCTTGGAAATCTAAACATAATTACTTATGAACACAGAGCGTTTATTGCTGTCAAAATTAATCACTTTTCAACTTCCAGCTGTTAAAATCCTTCTGGCAGGTCTCCAAGCAATTCTCCTTCAGTTACTTTCCCCTCAATTAAATATTAGTGCAGTTCTCAGGCTCTTGTTACATAAGCAGCAATTTCAAATGGCGTTTCTCAGTGCTTTTAACCATAAACCGTCAGAAATTTATTCTGCTGCAAGGTCTTTTCTCAACTCAGATTTTACTTGAAGTTTATACCAATGAAGGAGGAACAATAATTTCATGTGTGTCTAAGCCTTGGTTGCAAAGTTTAGGTGCAAACTTGCCAAGACTGGCCAGAAATGAGCTTTGGGGCTGGATGCTGCCAGGTACTGAGCAGGTTGTTGAGGTAAATGGAAACTGAGTGCACTTGCATTTTCCAAAATGTTTAGTCCTTTAGCAGAAGCAGAATGCTCAGAGAGCCGTAATGGAGATGGGGGGTGGGGGTGGGGAGTCTCTGGATACACCTCTCTCTCTCAAATAATGCTAAGAATGAAATATCTAAAATGTAGGTGCTGTCAGTTGCACCACAGGAGGCGCCTGCAAGGACTGTTTTGAACCTCCATGAAAAGGCTACAGTATAGAAATTATTGGATCTAAGATTGATATGTGAGCTGTGGGGTTTTTTTATGTACCTGTATTTCTCTTTGGGCACTCTGGGACAGTAGGGACACAGACAATTTCTTTGGGAATATGGGGTGAGGGGAAAGACATGCCAGAGCCCTGGTAGTGTGTATTTAAATGCAGTCCAAGCAATCAGAGTTTTGCTTGTATGATGATGGTAGATTACTTCTTGATCTGTATCTTTGCACCTTGAGTCAGGAATCCATGGCACAATGATTTTTCATGTCTAAGCCACAACTGCTTACACAGGGCTGTCAGTAGTCTACCAGCCTTAAAAACAGAATTGAAATACAGAGAAAAAGAACAATACAAGTCTGGGCAATACTGTTTACTTACTTTACTCCAGCCACCTAAGATCACCTTTTTTCAAGTGCAACTTTGGTGTGAGTATTTAAAGGAGAATAAACTTAATGATGCAAACAAAGAAAAGTGACTCTTGTAAAATCTACTTCTGGTTTTACAAATGCACGGCCATGCCCCAATGAGTGGCCATGGTTTTGGCTGGAACAAGTGTGATGTGCTCCAGTTTTTAAAAATGTGTGTATTAATTTTATCTCTTTTCTAGAAGCAACAAAGTTAGATAATCTCTTATTTTAGCAATGAAAAAGCATCTATGTTTGGATAGTGGGTATTTGTGCAGCATCTCAATTCAGGGAAGCCAAATCATTACACCAGATAGTAAAATATGGCTTCATTGTACAGCTGGAAGGTTGCATTAAATGTCTGGTTCTGAGTGGCATAAAACAAAACTGTCTGAATCCAGATCCAGTTGAACTGTTAAAGTGAGCTACATGTGTCCAGCCAAGTTTATACTATATAAAGCCTTTAAATTTCCTGGGAGCAATATTTTTTAATGCCAACAAGTAAGAGGGTTTTTTTTCATCTGTTGTTCCTTCATCAGTCCCTTTGTTAACACATTGCTGCATCTGTTTGTGTACCTCCTGTGCCAGTGATCGCATTGTGTGCGGTGTCAGGTCTGTCAGGGGAGATTATAGATGTAAGGTGGATGGAAGCCATGGACTGAGCAGTGTGTGTGTGCACATTTTTGATTGCTAGCTGCACCCTTTGCTTTCTAACCCACTGCCTTCAATTTGTGCTCCCCTCTTCCCTTTTCCTGACCGCCTCCTTCCCAAGAGAGCAGTTGCAAGCGAGTGAACAAATGTAATGAAAGTGGAAGCAAACTGCAGCCATGGGACAGCCGTGCCATGTGGAAAGCAAATCACCTATTTTCATGACACTTAGAGATTCAATATTTGTGAGAGCTCTGCTGTTGTGTTGAACTTGGTTGAAACTGGTCACAGGCTTTGCAAGTTATTCATCTAGGAGAGAGCACATAGGCAACGTAACTGCACAAATCTTGCAAGCCTAGAAAGACAAGCTATTGTTTTGTCTCCAGATTCAGTAAAGGGCAATCCAAAGCTTTTGTGTAGGTGGTGGGAAGAAACAGCCTGAATATAATCAGGAGTTTCAAAACGATATCTCGACAATAGTATCTGATCCAGTATCGTCTCAGAATCTCAGAAATGCCCTTTTTCCTGCAGAAATAACCCTTGGTACAGGAATTCATTGTCACACAAACCAATTGACCTCTCAGGGTAAGAAAACTCTTTGCAGGATTGTAGGAATTTAAGTGCTTATTTCCAGGTGTAAGCATCTGTATATGCACATGCAAATGTGGACCAATATCATCCCGTGCACATACTTGGGCATATGTATTTGAGAACCTGTGTATATGAAAATTTTGAAATAGTTGGGTTCATCAGTTTTAATTAAAAAAAAGAGAGAAGCAGAAACAATTTACTTTGAACTGATATAATTTCTGACACCCTAATTTCATTTCAAATTGGCTTTATTGATTTAATTGAAGGTAATAAGGAATGAAATTTAAACTAAACAAAAATAATCCATCCTAAACTGAAATAGGAATATTGCTCAGGGCTGATAATAATCTGGTCTTTTAAAGAAAAGGAGAAGGCTTTTTATCAGTGAAATTTGTTCTCAGCTGAAAACGAATTTCACAGAAAAGTATATTTCACTGTGGAAAATGCATGTCATTATTGAAGAACCAGCCACACTTTTAACTTTTACCTGAACATGGATAACTTTGTGTTTACTTTTTCCTAAAAAGACTTGAAAAAAACAACTATTGCTTTTCCCAACAACATATTCCTTTTTGTCACATTTCTTTGCAGAAAGTAAAAAAACAACTTATTTGTGCTGATTTAATTAAATAGGTACAGGTATAGCATAGATAGTTCCTGGAAGAGCTGAGGTTTTAAAAAGAAGCTCTTCTTGTAGCAGAAGGGAAGAATGTCTTTCCTGAGGGTTAGAAATGGACTACAGTTTGTTAGACGGAACAAGAGAAGGCTTTGCAAAGCAAAACATTGCTGATTAGGCATGCAAAATTGCAGTTTGTTGTCATGTATAACATAGGCAGCCATAGGGCTATAAAGAGGAGGAGAAAGACCTTGGTGACATGCAAGAGCTTGACAGTGTGTAACTAAATGCTGCAGGAAAGAAGGCTCTAAATTCTGCCATACAGCATGAGGTGCGAGTAGTAGTGGTTAGTTCCTTGGCTCCTGTTACTCTTGATTTCTGATGGGGAAAGACGAGAAGTGGGCTCAAAATACTTTTCACCCACCTTCCTCTTTGCATCAAGTTCTCCGAGTGTGGAATAAACTTGCTGTCAGCTAGGGTAACAGAAGAGTAGGTCTGTATCCCCTGCAGGGTGTTTTTCTTTGTGGAGCGGAGGTTTTGTGGAGCTGAGGAATTGCTGCAATGCTGCCAGCTGCCTCCTCAGGCATTCTTGCACAGTGCTGTACTGCCAGGGTGCTGGGAATAGGAGGGTGACAGTAAACACAATCACATGAGAGCATCTGTGTGGGCAAGCAGCAGGAAAGGGAGATCCCAAGGAGGTTTTTGAAAAATGCCAGATATTTCATAAAAGCCTTAAGAAATCCCTGAACCTTGTGATCAGCACATTGTTCTCCTTTCGTCCCTGCTCCTCCCAGGGGAGGGAAGAGCATGTTCTCTAAGTCAAGGGGTTTGCATCTGGTGCTGCTCTGTGGTTACTTGTGGCTGGAGTCCTGCACGACCAGAAGAGTTGCCTGTATGGCGTGAAGGTGCCACTGAGGTGCTCACCACAAGCAGCAGGGGCACCAGGCTGAGTTCAATGGCCAGCCCTAGAGCTGCTTCACAAGGCTATGGAGGCAAAGTGCTCCTCGGGACCTTTCCATCACCGAGAACATCCCTCCAGGCACAGCATGGCAGGGCAGGGGTCTCTCCCTCTGCTCTGTGTGCTGACAGTCCATCTGGAGGACATCCACAGTCTGTTGCTTTTATAGTATACCTTGGAGGTCTACTGGGAAAAGAAAGTGAAATGACAGGAGTTAAAGAGGAGACAGAATGCTAGGAGAGCACAAGGAGAGGCTGGATTAAGAAGTGAACTATCACGGGGCATATAGTGGAAGTAGGGAAGTACATAAAGTAAGAAAAGTATTAGTTAAAAGAGGAATTGCTATGTTGAGACCTTTTTTTCCCCCCTAGGCATTAAAGTGCTTTAAAAATGGCATGTTTCAGCTCTCAAGACTGTTAATAAATAGCCATAGTTACAGCACTATCCGTGTGCCTCTGCTTCAGCACTTGCATTTATGTCTGGGCCATAAAAATTCGGTGTTGCTTGGCAGAAAATTGTCCCACTGAATGTTGGCTCAGTATGTGGGCAGAGCTGATGGTTTTTAGAAAGACAGATAGCTGTAATGCTATTGGTGCCTCCAGAATGAATTGCAGATGTAAGAAAATAGACGTAGTTGCACTTTATACTTGATTTACATTGTGGGAAGGAAGACCACCCCTTGCTAGTTTTTGCTTGCCACAAAAGAACATGGATTTGTTTAGGAATCTCAAACACACACCGTCTTACCCTGTTCTCGCATTCTCACATCACCCTAGGAAACATGACAGAATTTGGTGGTGCTCATGATTTAGGCCATGGAGAAAAAAGGGCCAATTCCCTATGCAGCCAGTCAGAGCCTGTGTCACTGGTGTTGGATCTTGCCCTGAGAAGGGCCTGGATCTGGCCCTGCCTGTTTATGTCACTTGGAAATTCCTTAAATTGCTTTCCTACCATCTCTACTAAACAGCAGTCCCGGCACAGTGCTAATTGCATGGGTATTCCTGGCCTCTGTGTTTCCTCAGCAAACAAAGCAGTTATTCTTTTTGCTGCATTCCTCCTAGCAGCAAAAACACCAGCGTGTTGGGGAAAAACCTATTGACCCACTGGACACAGGAAAGGCCCAGAGTTCAGGCTGGCATGCATTTGATTATTTTCTCTGTTTTAACTGCTCTGTGGATTTTCTCCTCTTCCTTTTCTTCTCTTAAGGGTAATGCAGGTAAGCCTGAAGCAGTCTGTGGAAATGCACCTGAGAAATTTGGAGGTTGCAGGGACCTGCCGAGCTGATACATGTGTTTGGCCAGGTTCTCATTCGCAGTGACCTGTACTTGTGTATCCCAGACACGTCTCAGCTTCTTGTTGCCACCACCCCTCTGCCCCAGCTATTGCAGTAAGTGTGAATGTTGCTGGTGGTGTTGCAATGAGAGCAAGTATTGCAGTGTGCTGTGGCTGTCCCGCTCACCCTTTCAGCGTCCCTGCAGCCAGTTCATCGGTGACAACCCTGCAATGTCCCTTCAGGCCCTGTTGAGGATGTGTCAATGCAACAGGCATGCTCCTCTCCAGCCTAATGACCTTCTTGTTTTGCATTACTGCAGCGTCTTGCTTTTATAAAAATAGGCACCTCATTAAGTGAAAAGCTGCTTAGGCCACAGATACATGTACAAGTTTGGCAAGTCTGGCTGCAAACACATGACGCTACTTTTTAAAGTCATTTAGTCCCAACAGTGGCAACTTACCCTCATAGTCAGTAGGAACTACATTTCCCACGCTTTCAGGTACCTCCCTTTTGATGCATGGCATGCTGATGCTTTGCACGTTCATGTGTACTCCCTGCCCATTTGTAAACACAAGCTGAAGTGTATTTTTCTCAGGGTTTACCTTTTGGGAGGCCTCTGTCGGCAATTCTAGAGCTGAGCTCTGTTACCTTATGTGGGCTGTGTCATTCTCTAAGCAGACCTGCTGATTCCAGTTGCAACCAGAAGGTCTTTAAAGTGGTCCTGTTTCAGAAGACTAAGTACAGTTATTCTTCAATATGCTTTTAAGAGCAATTTTAGCTCAATATGCTCCAACTTTACCAAATGCAGACTGTTTTATGCACAGACAATAGGTAATGTGTATTGTTCCCACTTGGAGTTATAGGATGCCAGTGTTATGAGCCCTGCTGCCATGGGCATCCAGGCAGTGAGCTCAGGGTGGATATTCACAACGCACAGGGAGCACACTGCTGATACAGTAAACTCTCCCTGCAAACAATGATCAAGGAAATAATTTGGACTCCTTTATAGTCACCAATTTTGTGTAAAGAGAAAACTGAGAGGTAGTGGTGTGTGAACCGTAGTGGGTATAGGTGTCCTGTGAGAGACCTTCTGCCTCGCTTAGAGACAGATTTCTGAGCCAAAAGTGGCAGGTCCCTGAATTCCACAGTAAAGCCAAACTTCCCCGATAGATGCAAGCTTTTTGCTAACGGCAGACTGGGCTGTGAACAGGATGAAAAGATTTCAGTGTAATTGCTTTAGGCCTTTTTCCAGAGCCCTGGCTTGGGACAGAGACAGGAAAAAATCCCGTCAGGCAAAAATCCAGGATTAAATAACATCCAAAAAAGACTTTTGACAGGAGACCAGGACAGTCCCAATAGTCCTGGGCTGTTCCAGCCAAAAAGGGATGCCGGGTCACCTTCAGCTGATGTAACAGTGTTGCTTTACTGGAATTATTTATGTCTGGTGTTACTGAATGGCTAAGATACCCTCACCAAGGGTAGAAGCTCATCGTGTGCAAAGCATTTTTGCAGACATCTCCATGCTGGATGATCTAAGGTGACCAGGAGTGTGAACAAGGAACTATTATTGTTCCCTTTAATAAACAGGAAACTCACAGACGGAGACCTTAAGTGAGTTGCTAAAGTTACATTAGAAGTGTGTGTTTTCACCACTCCTGTCTAGCTCAACACCAGTGACTGAACTTGTAGACTTTTATATTGGAAAGCCTTCATCTTGACCCTGGCTATCATGTTAGAGGTCATAAACAATGCAAATTAGAATAATAAAACAATAAGCTGAAGACTGGCAAACCACCAGGATGAGACTGTACTGTATTGTGTTTTGTAGGTGCTTGGATATGGAATCGTTATACTACCTGGAGCTTGTAACCTTACACTAGCTTTGTGTCAGATGATTAGAGGTTAAGTGAATATAGCACTAACTTTTAAATAGGGTTACCAGGGAGAATCTAGGCAACTATAAACCAGTAAACCTGACTTGGGTTCTGAACAAAGTAGATATAGTATCATGAAGAATAAGATCAGGAAGACATGGAATATATGAGAAGAGTCAGTATCACTTTTACAAAGGAAAGACATGCTTTGCAAGCCATTAAGATTCTTTAGAGTCATCAAGCCCATTAATATTGAATATGAGGATTTTCAAAAAGAAGTGGATTTTCAAAAGCTCAGGGTTCCTAAACTGCCATGGCAAAAGAGGGTCCTTTCAGAATTAAATGATTGATTAAAATACAGGAGGAAAAAAGGCTGTTTTTCCCAATGGAAATAGAAGTCACAAAGGAATTCTGCAGGGTCTGTGATGAGATCTATGCTGTTCACCACACTTATATTACCTGAAAGGAGGGCGAACAGTGAGGTGACAAAATTGGAAGATAAGACAAAAGTGCTCAGGTTGGCTGAAAAGGAACCTCATTGTAAAGAACTGTAGAAGGATCTGAGGTATCTGAGTGACCAGACAGTAAAGTGACAGATGAAATCCCATGCTGAACTTACAAAGTACTGCCAAAGAGAAAAATAACTTTTGGGCAAGTGGTTTATAACAAACAAAAGAAGTACTTTTTCACGCTGCTCATAATTACATTATGGAATTGGTTGTTACAGGGGTCTGTGGAGGCCAAGAATGTACATAGGTTAAAATAGTGACTGAAGAAGTTAAAGGAAGAAAGGAGCAAAAGAAGGGTGTCTCTTGACTTTGGAAGTCCCAAGCACGTGCTGATGATATACTGGTTTATGCACGGCATGATGTGGATAGTCATTGTGTCTCTGTCCTGCTCATATTCCAGGAAATGGTGCCTATCGCTAGAGACAGCATGAAAAGAATTAGGAAGATGTTCCAGATCCAGACTTGTGATTTAATAAGATCACAAATCAATCAGTGAATTGACTGTAGCCTGGAGAGGAGATAAGAGTACTCTCGTAACAGGCCTCACCTCAGATGCAGGCTGGAGCATCCCTTCTATTTCACTATACTCAGGGTGATGTTATTCAAAATCTTGTTATATTATGTCAATGTCTGAACCTCCTCTGAGTTTGAACACAGTCCTAAAAGATAAACAAAATCAGTGAGGGCCCAATTGTCCAAGGAATTCAGCTGACATCTGGCTATCAAGTGGTGTCCATACTGTAAAAATAGAGTTAGTAGATATTAATCCTTTGACTAATCAAGATATGTACTGTGGAAAGGAATCTTTGCATCCCTTCAATTTTTTTTTTCAATCTGAGGAAAAATGTTGTGTTTAATATGCTTATTTGTTAGCCTTTAATATGCTACTCCTGACAAATACCTTCACGTCACTGTTTATTTAGTGAATCCTACATTGAAGCCTGTCCCAAGAGGAGGATCACTAAGCTACATCCATCCTGTGGTTATATTCTCCTCCACAATAAAGTATGAGAGTTTGTATAATTGTGCTTCCAGACTGATAGTCCAGTCCTCAGAGGTGACCAAGTATTTACTGTTGAACTAGAGAGTCAGTGAATGTCACGCAGAATAGTAGAAGGGAAAATCTTCACACTGTATAACCCAGGAGATTCAATCAGGAGAAATTGGAGAAACAGAATGGCTCCAAAAGCATGTCGACCTCAGCTGCAAAATCTCTTTAGTAGATGGAAGGCCTCATTTTCCAGTGTGACTAATCAGTTTTGTGCCGGTGCAAATCTGTTGGCTTCACGGGAAACTCTATTTATGGATTCAAGTTAAATTTTTCAGGCTGAACTTTTTTTTCCTGGCTGCACTCATGAAGTAGGGGAGGTGTTGATCCCTCTTTCTATTCAACAGATAGCAGTCAGCATGCTTGTCTGTGATATGGGAGCCTGGAATTCAAATCTTGATGTTCCCTTGCATTTAAGGGGGTGACCTCACCCGTGGAGCTGCAGGCTCTTTCTTCAAACTTCTTCTGTTTCACTCCCAGTCTCCTCTGTGCATGTTTATTCACTCTCTAGAAAATGTTCCTTGAAATTAAGATGGAAGTCCATATCCTACCTCTCAGGGGGCATCCATTTTGTCATGAAATTATAGACTCATTTTCTTTCTCTTTGGTTTCTGAGTATTTAAGTATTTGATAGCAAAATGGAACACCAGTAGGATAAATTCAAAGCAATTCTATATAGGTATCAAGTCACCTTCCCTTCTGAATACTGTATAAAGTAGTCTTACGGGCCTAAGACTAGCCCTTCATTTTCATTGCTTTTTGCTAAATGCCTTGAATAGGATCTGGTTTGTTGTGTTATTTTTTTATTCGTTGAACTAAACCTTAAAACATTTAAATTCCACCTGGACTGTAACTTCTTTTTTGATTTGTCTGCCAAACTCAGTTATTTATTTAAACCGGTATGAAACTGAGACACAAATTGTTTATCTGCTTACTGGTACCAGGCTTTTGATAATATAAAATGACTACCCATACCACCATGCAGTAAGTTTCCTTACCAATGTCGCTTCCCACAAAATTTGCCATTGTTACTGTTTTTAACAAAACTTAGCATTTCTTTTTCTTGATGTATAGCTTTTCATTCTATTTCAGCTAATAGGCAGTACTTCAAATGAGTCCTTTTAGTTCAGTAAAGTAAATGGGAGCTATGCATAACTGTGTTCAACATTATTTAATACCTTTGAGTAGATGTCTTTGCTGCACTAAAATCTATTTGCATGCTAATGATTTTGCCTGCTGCAAGTTGGCTGCATTCTTTTTTTTTCCCAGTGGAGTGAAGTTAACCTATTTGCTTCAGTCCAAGCAGCCATAAGTATGTATACCCATAGGTCTTTATATGATACAACTCTTCCTACTCCACTGCACATTGCCAGTTGCCAGAATAGGTCACAGCCTTGGGATCTTGCTGCATCCACAGCTGCTGCCAAACTCTCATTTAATGCATGCATCCGGCCCAAAGGTTGCAGCCATTAGTCTCAAGGGTAACACTTCTGTACTTTTTCATGGTCATGTCACTTTGACAGTAGCAGAAATATTGCTGCCTCCTCGAGGGAAGTGCACTGAGCAGCTGCATCTCTGGCACAACTCTCTGCCAGCCTCCTGAGCGGCATAGGCTACTGTGTGCATCTCCTACCTTATTCCAAATTTCTGTACTGGCTTCCTCTTTGTTTTCCAGAGCGGCTCGTTGTACTGCAGAGGAACTTGCTAATCAGAGTGACTTAGCTGAGTGCTGACGAAACTGGTGCCTCTGCTGTTCTTGTGGCCATTGCTGCTGCGTTTGTGTTCAGTCCATGTGTTTTAGAAGTGCTGGCTGAACCCATTTTTCAAAATACTGATTTTCAGGTAAAAGCACCAAAATCTCTGTATCTGTGAAGAACATGTGCCTGCAATAGCTACCACCATATAAACTTTGATTAAACTAATGGGTAATGAGATGCTCAGATTACTGAGGTCCCACTGAGAGACAGGGATGTTCTTCTCATATCCCCTTCCCTGCTGGATATTTTCACCCTGTCTACCCCCAAATCTGAATTCTCGTGGCTTGATGGCAGAATGTTCTTAGAGGAAAGTCCCACTTCTGCCATTTGTTCTGCTTGGCAGGTCATTGGACCCCAGAGCTCAGATTTGTATCAATTTCCTTCCCATTGTAAGACCATGCCAAACTATTGCAATGATGGGGATTACAGAAATTAGTCACTTGCAGAAGAATACTTTCCTGACACAGTAACTAAGAGCATTGTCACTCATTGCAACTCATTGCTGCAGCTGGTAATTGTCCCCCTGAAATGATGAGAATAGTTCATAATCTACACCAGGCAATCACAACACAATGGACACGACACTGGATTCACAAGCACAAAGGGATGCTTTCCCTGACAATCTTACAGTGGTGGGGACCTGGTCTCATGGAGATGGGCCTGGCACCCATCACCATGGCTAAGCCAGGCAGAACAAAGGCTGACTTTGAGAATCAGCATTTTTATGCATGCAAACCAAATTTGACTTCTACTTCAGCAGGCAAAATGGGCATTAATTCTACCAGCGATTGCAAATCCACATGGCAGTAGGCACTTACAGAGCTGCTAATTGTTTCTCTGGATATCAGTGGTACTCTGAATACCATATAAGTTTTTTAAGAGCTGTAGCGCGCAATTATTATAGACTTAAGTTTTCAGGCTCTTAAGAAAAGAATTGTGTCATAGTTCTTTGTGCTTTAATTTATTACTGAGTAATACTGGCCTAGTGAGAATCTGATACTTATCTTCCAGCTGTGGTTAACTTCGTGGGCCTAATTTTAAGCCGGGGATTAACAACAGATTGTGTCCCTTGTTCATTTCTTCAGGGCATAAATAATCTAAGGAACATAAAGACAAAGCGAATGTCTGACTCCCCTCTCCCATTGGTGTAACTCACTTGAAATCACTGATATATTCCTGATTGGTACTATCACAAGGATGAAGAGACTCTGCTCCCAACCAGTGAAATGAATACAGTTCCTCTGTTCACATTTTTCAGGAGCTGTATGAGGTCAAGTACTGAGCTAGGCACTCTGGTTTTCCACCTCTTCCTTTCATATTTCTTGACCCCAGCTGAAGAACAACAGCCTCACTGATTCACCAGATTCCCTGGGAGTAATGTAGTATGCCAGCTGCAGACAGAGCTGACACCTACCTGAAAGCATCTTGTATTAATACGGGGAAAAGCGTTACCACTGGAAATCAGGCTTAACGTGCCATTTGAGAGCCTTTTAGGTTGTTTCCTAGCCTCTGTGCATTGACTATGGAGCTCCATTGCTCCTGCTCCTGCTCTGGCCTGCTTTCATCTCACTGGTGGATTTTCTTCCTGACATTAGGAATACCAAACTCAAGAGAAACAGACTCCTCAAGCTTTTCAGGCTGCTCTTTCCCAGCAGAGGCATGTGCTGGCAATGGCTCAGACAGAGCAGGACTGAGCCAGCCCCATGAATGCTGGTATTGTTATTTTTAACAATCTTTGCGTAGCTGTCTGAAAGAAGAGAAAAGATGAAGTTGAAATGTTAATTGTTTCCAACAAAAGCTGGTAAGGAGAGTTTCTTGGCTTGGCACCTGGGGACATGTACAAGGCTTTGACAGGCAGTGCAAGCTATTTTGAAAGCTGTTGGGTTTTTTGTTGTTTTTCCTTTTCCTCTCAGATATCGCTTGACAAAAACCAGCCCTCGCACGAGAAAGAGGTGCGGTCAGAGGACAGGGTGGGAGCCAGGAACTCTACCCATACTCTGGCACTAATCCCCTCTCTGGTGTTGGCACATCCCTCTGGTTCAGCATGAGGATCTTCTATAATGGGGCTGTACAATGGGAATAATCATACTTAATGAGCTAGGCTTGGATAACGGATGTGCCTTCCTCACTTGCAGAGACATGGTGCAGTCATCAGCCTAAGTGCGCCCATGAGGAGGGCTGCACTTGCAGATCCCTAGGGCAGGGCAGGTAGTAACTCCGCACCATGTGCTGTGGGGATGCTCCCTTGTCATCACTTTTGGTTTGAGTTAGTTGCTGGGGCTCTGCAGAAAATGTGCAGATCAGTTTGTGTGTAGGATGTGCTACTTCAGGATGTCCTTGCAATCCCCACTGGCTTACTCCATCTGCCATGCATGGAGACCTTCCTTCCCTGGAGGGGATGGGGGGCCCAGTTTCAATGGGTGAGATACAAGACTTCAACTATAAATGTTTTGTGGTATCCTCATGGCAGTCTTCAACTAGTGTATTGGAGCCCGAATGGTCAAAGTACAAGACTCTGGATTTCTCAAACGGCATCAGAGAAGACATTCAGAGCAAGACAAGTGGGGCAAGGCAGGTTGGCAAAGTGCTGTGGGAAAATGAGAATTGCTGCCATAGCTGCCCTTTGAGGCAACGTCTCTCTCTACTCTGTCCACCTGCCTTCCCTGTGACCTTCTTCTAAGTTTTAGTACAATGTTTATGTTCTGAAATAATTAAAATCTGAACAGATTTTTAGAAGGAGATGCTTCACGTTGTTTCTCTCGCAGGACTTTTTGCTTATGCATAAGTATCACATGAATTTTGTGTCAAATCTGAAAGCAAAGTGAGGAGTTTCATCCCATTCTCAGCCAACTGTGTAAGCAAGTGCTTCTATTGAAAAAATAATGATGAGGATTGCTCATGGCCTTCAAATTAAGCACACAGTTAAGCTCTTGCATGGTCTTGCAGTGCATACCATCTTGCAAGATCAACATTGTATCTGCTCTGTTGTTTCCTCACATTATGAGACTTGTGTGGGCTGCTGGAAAACTAAACAGCTCTGCATGTGATTCACTGACAGTGCTATTTGCATGAGTGTCTGATTAAAAATAATAAACCCTTTCCTTTCAAACATCACCCCTTGTCCGTTCAATGCAACAAGAAACTAAGCGGACATCCTTGACTTTGCCTCATACTGAGGTTTTAATAAGGCTGGAGATGTGCGAGTATCAGATTACTTCTCGGTGCGAACCAAATGGCTGTTTCCTGAGGGCACTTGACCTATTTCCAACCATAGTAACTAATGTAGTCTTCAGATGACAAAACTAAGTCTTATCCTTTATGCATTAACAGTTCTGTTACGGCCAGGGCTTATCCTGTTATACCCCGTTACACTAATGACTCCAGATTCTGAGAACTTCTCGGGATGGCTGTGATAATTACTGCAAAGATTTATTTAGAAACTAGTTTTCCGTGAAGCCATGAAAGCATTTTTTGGAATTGAAATATCTGGAACAAATGGATAAATTCGGAGCTTGTTTGTTTATTAAGGCCAGTGCTTAATCCTGACTGCTCCATTGTAAGGTGTGTATACCAGAAGGCCTGTGCTGAAATTATTTTATGCCTAGGAGTTGATTTTCCTTAGGCTATTGACCAATTCAACATTTGCATCATATAGATGCATATGACTCGACGAGAGCAAGGCAGAGGTTATCTCCACAGAGAGATAACGCTGTCTCCCAACCTGCACCCCAGCTCTGCCACACACCACATCTGATGCCTGGAAATTACAAGAAACTAAAGATATCTGATGTCGGCAGTGCTCCCAGTGATTTCGCTGCACTAGTTTGCCTTGCTCTGTGGTGTGCGTGTCTCAAACGGCATTCAGCAGATACAGTAACAGAGTGCATGAATAAACAAAAGGTCTTACTGATGGTGCATCCCTGTGGTAGGCCCTGAAGATGTGTCTCAAGTTATCTGAGATTCTGTTATTTCTCAGTCAGCAACTGCGTTCAGCCTGACTCTGCACGATTTTGCGCAGATGTTTCACTGCACAGCCTGTGGCATGTCCACAGAGCCTTCTTTCCCATACAGGGAATAAACAGAGTAACAGTGTTCTTGCTGTGATGCTCCGTGTGCCTGTCTTCGCAGCACCTGCTTGGGTGGAAGTGGTTGACTGTCTCCTTCATTCATCCTAGAGACAGAATCCACTTCACACCACGCTTGCTATTGAGGGATTCATCCATTGAAGTACATAGAAAGACTCTGACTGCCTTGTGTGAACTTTGTATGGGGTCCTACATTACTAATTTTACTTGAGGTAGTGAGAGGGAGCAGGAGGCTGCAGTTTTTCGATTGTTGCTAAAAGTATCTTGGGTCGGTGAATCTGACTTGGCTGTGGAAGGCATTTTAGTAGGGTGGCGGTGCAATGGGCTCTGGAGGACAAAGTTTTGGTTCATGTGTAATTTATTATAAAAAAGCTTAGCTCACACAGTTTCCTCCGGGTTTCTCTTTCCATGGTGTAGTCTGAGATTTCTCCCTAGAAACTTCTCCAGACATAAGTTTCTCAAGACATTACCTCTTCCATTAATTATTTGATCCAGCATCCTTATAAGCAATGAACTACTTGCTCCTTGTTAGTGTTTAGATACTTGTCTGTGAATGGAGAAATGCATCCTGCTAGGAAGTACATAGCTTCATCAACTGCAGGGACAATTAGCACTAGACCATTTATCTTGGCATAGCAATGCTGATGGCTGAAGACAGACAATGCGCAGCCAGTGCCCTTTTTCATATAGGGCTTAGGTAGTAGAACTGATTGGTGCAGTAGCTGACGAGGTTCTGTAGCTGATCTTCGCAAACAGCAGTCTTAATTTGTTTTATAGCAGCACTCTAGAAGGTTTGTACTCCACGCACAGGGATTCACTTGGCTTTGACTAGCTTTGATATCAGCGATTTCTATGAAAACTATTTGTATGTTGGGAAAAATGCAAGGAAATGCATTTGTGATGTCAAGAACTACTACCCCCACTCCAGGCAGCCTTCCAGCTCCCTCCTGCCAGAGGTCAACTTTCTTCACCTGGGAACTTACCCAGCACAGGCGGTTCCTCAAGTGCCACAGGCTGATGTTACATCTTGTGTTAACTCTTCTCACTTGCTCAGGGTAACAGGGAGAGACTCAGTAGGCAGTGCTCGTCCATCAGTAGAATTGTGGGGTCCTTATGTCCCACTTTCTATGGAGGAATATACCGCACCAGTAATGCTAGTATGTGCCTCCTTTCTCTGTGGACCTACAGAACACTTGCTTATAAGAAATACTGTGCCCTGAGAAAAGACACAGGGGCAAAGAAAGGACCCAGAGAGCCCAAGAGGGTCACCAAAGGTTATTGGTGCTGTGTGATAGCTGGCTGGGCTGGCTGGAGCAAGGTGGGGGGTGTTAGCCTTTCTCTCTGAGGACAAAGGCTCTTTTGGCTGTGCTTCTGCCTTTAGCTTCAAGCTAAGATTAATACTTAATTGCAGAGGCTTCTGTTTCTGCCCCCAGCAGAGTTTTGCAATGTCATTCAAATCAGTTTTCCCCAGTGCAAGATCCTCTTGGGTGTGGAGCAAAACAGCAGTCTGCTCTGTCCTGCGAGGCTTGGATGCCTTTGGGCCATTCAACAGTTTGCAGGAGCAATTCAGCACCCCAGAAGATCAAATTTCACTGTAGAAAAATTCAAAAGTAAAAGAGTCTCTGACTTGAGTTTCTACAAACTAAATGGATAGATAATGAATGCAATATTTCCAGCAAATAATGTGGGCATGGTGTGCTGGTTTTGGCTGGGATAGAGTTAATTTTTTTCATAGTAGCTAGTATGGGGCTATGTTTCGGATTTGTGCTGGAAACAGTGTTGATAACACAGGGATGTTTTAGTTACTGCTGAGCAGTGCTTACATAGAGTCAAGACCTTTTCTGCTCCTCACACCACCCCACCAACGAGTGGGCTGGGGGTGCACAAGAAGCTGGGAGGGGACACAGCTGGGACAGCTGACCCCAACTGACCAAAGGGATATCCCGTACCATATGGCGTCATGCCCAGCATATAAAGTTGGGGGAAGAAGAAGGAAGGGGGGGATGTTCGGAGGGATGGCGTTCGTCTTCCCAAGTCACTGTTATGCGTGATGGAGCCCTGCTTTCCTGGAGATGGCTGAACACCTGCCTGCCCATGGGAAGGAGTGAATGAATTCCTTGTTTTGCTTTGCTTGCGTGCGCGGCTTTTGCTTTTCCTATTAMACTGTCTTTATCTCAACCCACAAGTTTTCTCACTTTTACTCTTCTGATTCTCTCCCCCACCCCACCGGGGGGGAGTGAGTGAGCGGCTGCGTGGGGCTTAGTTGCCGGCTGGGGTTAAACCACGACACATGGGCAAATGATAGGATGTAACTGAGATCTGCCATAACACCCTCTGCCACTGCAGCTGGCCACCCGCATGTTCTTAGTCCACCCATGGCGGCCTAAAATGTTCTTTCCTCCTTCATTTGAATTCCACCCATTTTTCTGCTTGCAAAATAACTGTATAAAGACTTTGAAAAATTTCATACTCCAAAATACACAGTGATTGCTTAATACAGGCTCATTTTAGCTGTCTATAGGCAATTGGCCAAGACTGTTCTGTGCATTACTAGTTGTTCATTGTCAGTGCTGGATGTTGGACACTGAAGGCATATGGTACCGTTTTTGCAGATGGACTGGCTGCCTCTGTAACCAGCACTCTGCTGTGGAGGCGACTCTGCAAACATCTATAACCTGAGCTAGCTCATGAACCTTTCTGGAAGCATTCTTGTGAATTAGATCTTGCTAGTCTAAACAGTGCAGAAAGCAAACAGAGTAGACTATGAAAACCATCAAAGCAAACTTGTGGTAACACAGGCAGTTTGGATGAATGTTAATGAAAATGTCTCTTTTTATTACAATTTTAACTCTAATTCACACGTTAGCCACATTCAACAGAAGAGCAGTTATACAGACCTGTCAAACCAAAACATCTTTAAAACTTCCTTTATTTTTTGACATAGACACTTTTGAAACTTAGCCATGTTATTTGTTGCTGTTGGCTAAATTCTTTGTGTATCCAAATTAATTTATTCTGTAAGTTTGTGGAAACCTACTGGCACACACTGTGTAATGAACTGGAAAGTTATAATTTTTCTACTGCTGTTGTAAGAAAATGAAGACACATTTCTGATGGACAAATATGTTTGGAGGTTGGGGAGTATTTCTGTACTGATCTGTGGCTTATTCACATAAGATTTCATACAAGACTGAAATCCCCTTCTGTGCAGTGAAATTTGTAGGAAGGATTTTGCAAGGAAGTCGAAGTAGTAGCAGGGATTATTTTTTTGTAAGCTGATGGCTCCCAGCATGAAATGGTCATTGTACAAAGTTTTGAGAATGGATGCTGATCTTTCAGCTTTTACATTTTAGTCATTGGAGGAATTAATCTGAATAATAATGGAAGTGTTGAAATAACATTTGAAAAAAACATTAGGTTGTCTACAGTAAAGTGATTATGAAGGCCTTATCTACACCCAAGTAACGTAAAATGCATCACAACTCTGTATCAAGAGCTCCTAAGGCTTTTTAATATGTAAAAGTTATATCAGCATTAGATTGCTTTCTGTGGGGCTAATTCCAAGTTTACTGCTCGAGTGGATGGAAGCTAATGACTTAATTCTGAAAGCAATTCAGATGGGTTTCCACTGTTTGTCCAAGGGGCTGGGTGATGAACTGTGCTTAGCTGCAACTGAAAAGGTGTGGGCTTGCTCTGCTGCAATCTTACACTAAACCTCGGCTTGATCAGACGGTGAACAGATCAGATGGGAACCATCCAGCCCTGAGCTGGGGTGATTGGGCAGGGTAAGACAGGAGTTACTTCAGCTCTCTACTATACAAATATGTGGGGTGCACAACTTGCTGGGGTGATGCCTACAGCTTGGTCTTGCAAATTACCACAGCATCCACTGTATTTTATGAGGGATGGGCAGGAAAATGCTGTGAGCTGTAATTTGGACATAGAATTATAGAATCATAGAATAGTTTGGGTTGGAAGGGACCTTTAAAGGTCATCTAGTCCAACCCCCCTGCCATGGGCAGGGACATCTTCAATTAGATCAGGTTGCTCAGAGCCCCGTCCAACCTGACCTTGAATGTTTCCAGGGATGGGGCGTCTACTACCTCTCTGGGCAACCTGTTCCAGTGTTTCACCACCCTCATTGTAAAAAATTTCTTCCTTATATCTAGTCTAAATCTACCCTCCTTTAGTTTAAAACCATTACACCTTGTCCTCTTGCAACAGGCCCTGCTAAAAAGTCTGCCACCATCTTTCTTATACGCATGCTTTAAGTACTGACAGGCTGTGATAAAGTGTCCCCAAAGCCTTCTCTTCTCCATACTCTCTCAGCCTTTCTTCATAGGAGAGGCATTCCATCCCTCTGATCATTTTCATGGCCCTCCTCTGGACTCGCTCCAACAGGTCTACGTGTTTCTTGTGCTGAGGACCCCAGAGCTGGACTCAGTACTGCAGGTGGGGTCTCACCAGAGCAGAGCAGAGGGGCAGAATCACCTCCCTCGACCTGCTGGCCATGCTTCTTTTGATGCAGCCAAGGGTACGGTTGGCCTTCTGGGCTGCAAGTGCACATTGCTGGCTCTGATGTAAAAGTTTTATTGGGTGTCTAAACCAACCGTGGCAGAAGGTTTGTTGCATGGAGGATCCATATGATCTAGCAGAGGGAAGCAGAATGCCTGCTAAAGCTCAGTGCTGATTAAGTAAGCTCAATTGTGGCTCCAAAAAGATTGGCATGGTAGAAGCTGTAACTCAAGTGTAAAGGGAAAGGCCAATGAATATGGATTAGTGAAGATGGACTTCAAGTGTAAAATAGCTGCAAGTACCGCCAAAGTTGAAAGACCAGCTGCAGGCAGCCTGCAAACTAGTCTGTGGTCTGCTGAGGCTGTGAATTTCAGCTCAGGAAAATCCCTGTACATGGAGGCAAGGTTTCTCTTTTGGGATTGTCACTTTCTCCTGGGCATGACAAAGTACTTGGAAATTGAAAAGTAAAAACATTTCAGGAGACCTTTCTGCTCCAAAAAGATTACAAGGTATTCCTTAAGAGAAATGACAACCTATACTTTCTGCACTCTGTACACATGCAGAAATAGCACTTACTTGATTTGTAGGATGAACCAAACATATTTTTCTGCCAGCAAGTGTGTCTTGTGTCAGCAAAACAAGCAGTGAGAGCTCACAGCTTAATTGATTTCAAGGCCACCTTTTGCATGTATGGAAACTGGAGTGTTGCCCTTGTGTGAGGTAGTCCATGAAGTAACACTACACAGGTGTTAGACCTAAGTCATTGCACTGTTTGGCTGGACACAGTGTCATTTCCCAAGAGCTACCTACCTATTGGGCCAAGTATTGGGGAAAGCATGTGTGTGTATTTGTTTTACATGGGTTTGTCCTTCTGTTGATGTTCCATTCACTCTGAAGGTGAATGAAAATCCTTTCTAGTTTCCACGCACTGTGATAATGATGTTACAGTGTCCCCAGGCATGGTCTTGCTCCTACCTGAATGCTACTTGTGACCTGCACTGATTTAGGTTGCTAGCTGTTACTCAGGAAAGATTCTGCAAGGAAAAGTATTCACTTGCCATATAGCAATTGGGGATCTGACAGTAGCTAGTGTTCTTATTTATGGGCATAGCAGGGTGGATATGGTGGATACACGGCCCAGTAACACCAGGAAAATGCACTGAGCTAAGATGTCTTGAAATGTTTAAGGCCACTGTGGATGGAAATGTTCACTTCACCTGTCTGTTAGATACCTGCATTAAACCAGGTAAAAAGTTCTGCAACAACTATTTAGGCTTTAGAAACAACAACGGCCACTAATACAGAGGAAAACCCCTTCCTGAATCCTTCATTGCCTTCTTCCATGGAAATGGGGATTCTTCTATTGAAAGGGAGGTAGTATCAAGCCTATGGGATGAAACATCTATCTCCCACTCCCAGCACTGATGAGTAAGTGTTGAGCAGGTTTATTTCTTCACCTTTTCCTTCAGACCTTCTGTGCTGCAAAAGTGGGGGTGTGACCTTTTCCTTCACATGGTTCATTGATTTCCACGCTTGATAATGCAGGTCTTTCCTCTGCCCTTTGACACCAAATTAAACTTTAATTCCAATGAAGGTGGAAGGACTGCTGAGTGGGGGTTCCGCTGAATGCTCAATGAGATCTTCTTGGAGTTAATTACATTGCAGGTCTCTTGTCCTCACAGCTCATTAAATCCCGTCCCCCTCCCTGGTCTGCTATTTACAGCTAAAGGCAGCTCCTTGTCCCCAAGTGGCTGCTATCTTTCCTACCTAATAACTGCAGCTTGCCTGCTCCTTTTGCTTTTTTACAGGGAAGGCCTCTCTTGCTGATAGCAGCTTGATTTGCATGCTGTCAGAAAAGCTTATCAGCGCTGCCATGGAGGACAGTAAAACAAACTGGTCAATTAGTCATGTACAGCTCATTTTGATTCTTGTGATTAGTTATTAACATAAGTAAACAGAAACCCGCTTCAAACTTTSTACTTTTAAAAAGCAAAATGAACAGCCTATTAGTGCTTCAGGGCAAATAAGAACAAGGAGATCAATGGCAGGCGTGTAATTCGTCACAGTAATTAAATGAGTTTAAATACTGTACTGATCTCAAGACTGCCCAGGAAGCCCTTTTTTTTAATATCACAGGGGAAAAAGCAGGCAGTGGGAGATAGTCCTTCCATCTAGAGAAAGTGAAACAGAAAGTGTTTCATCAGCTCAATTTTTTCTCCACAGCAGTTTTATTACATGCTGCCCTGTCACCCCTCTCGTCTAACTGCTAAAGCACTCTGTGCTAGGAAGAAAATTCTCCTAGGTCAGCAGCTTCTGCCTGCAATGCACAAATGAACAGTGCCGTAAGGGCCCTTGCTCTCGCAAGCAGAAAGCAGCGATTCTTGCTCTATTTCCAGTTTCGTTAAATCTCAAGTGACCTTTCTGAGGTGCATTGGCTGCTTTGATGCAAACATAAGGCTCCTAAGCATTGGAGGTGAGCCTGCATTTACTGATTCTCTTCTGGACTTTGCCTTAGATTCTGGTTCTCACGGCTCTGGGAGTTTGGTTCCTCATGCTGTGGAGAAGGGAAGGACTCCAGCAATACATTTCCAAAATTAATTTTGTTCAAGTGTATTCTCTGTACAGTATGGCTGACCATAGGCATTGCACAACCACAAGCCAGGCTTTGAAAAATCGTGAGATCAGTTTGAAAATCCTGACGTTCCTTTTGTTTTTAAAATGTTCTGAGGTCTTTTACTTGTCTTGTAGGAAATCAGTTGTCTTTCATGATAACATTTGACAGACTGTTTTCCCACAGCTTTTTCTTGTAAACAAAACCTGAAATTCTCCCAAAATCGCATAGCTTCAGGAACCTTTAAGAAAGGTACTAGATGTACCCATGAGAAAAAACTTGGCAAGGAGGGATCTATAAACTGCAGTGCTTTATTTCTAGGAGTAATCCTCTTATGAAGTCACTGCAAACCTGCATTTATAAATATAATATGTCATCCATTTTTTAAGAGGATCCTAAACCAGACAGTTCACGCCATGGGTACCATTCAAAGGTTTGCCCTTTTCAGCAAAGTAACAGGATCCAGGTTCTTCCAGCTCTTAATAATACCTGACATCCTCATTCCCCAACCCCTCCCATCTCTGGTGCTCTGTAGTAGCACTCTGGATGCTGCCATTTTATACATATCATAAAAATCATGGAATATTCTAGGTTGGAAGTGGTGTCCGGAGGTCTCTAGTCCATACCTCTGGTGAAAGCAAGGCAAATGTTATATCACGTTGCTTAGGGTGTTTTCCTGTCAAATTTAGAAAAATGTCCAAGGATGGAGAATGGAGAGCCCATGATGTCTCTGGGCTGACAGGTTAAGCCTGTCCCAGTGCTTAACCACTGTCATGGTGAAGAACATTTTCCTTCTGGCCAGTTGGAATTTCCTTTGTTGCAAACTGTGATCACTATCCATTGTCCTTTGATTGTACGTCTCTGAGAAGAAGCAAGATCTCTCTTCTCTACAACCCTCTTCTCTATAGCTGTCGTTAAGTAGCTGAAGACAGTTGTTAAAGTCCTTTTCTTTCCTCCCCCCTTCCCTTAGCCTCTCAAATGTCATATGCTCCAGCACCTAACCATCTCAGTGGCCTCCCTCTGGACACACTCCCAAAACTGAACACTACTCCACATGCAGCCTCATGAGTGCCAAATAGAAGTGAATCATCGTTTCCCTTGACCTACTGGTGATACTCTTGCATTGCTGCAAGAGCTTACTGCTGATTCATATTTGACTTGTTGCCCACCAGGACCCTCAAGTCCTTTTCTGCAGAGCTGCAGCACTAGAGAGCCTCCAGCCCATACCAACACATGGGGTTGTTCCTTCCCACATGCAGGATTTTGCTTTTCTTAGTTGAACTTCACAGTAACCCTTTTGGCCCATTCCTCTGGTTTGAAAGGTAGCCCCGCCCTCCTGCATCTTGACTGCTCATCCAATTTTGTCAGACCTGCTGAGGATGGAGAATGCTGGCAGCAATCCTGCTATCTCTTGCAAATATACCAAATATTTCATGCCTTATTGATACCTTCTTGCAATGCTGGATCCCCAGATCTGGTGCCTATAATCACTGTCCTGCTCTACAGAGCCAAACAGCTGAGGAAATAGTTGATACCCATAGCAATCTGTCATACAAAGAAGCAACATCTTTCTCTCAACCTCTGAGGATATTTTGGGACACCATCCTCCCCTCCCGAAATGCAGCTTGCTGTAGCTCTTCTGTGCTGTTCAAGTGGCAAAGACTGATGAGTCTGCTGCCTGGCTTTGTGTACATGCTGAAGGCACAGAGTGTCCGTTCAGAAGGCAGTCAATTAAACAGCAGGCAGCTTTGCTGTGACTTGTTGTTAAAGGTTAGGCAGGGAAGGGGCACCTGCACACTACTTTAGCAGCTTTAACAAAATCATTATTTTTAGTGTAGTATCTTTTTTATGGAAAGGTTAGCACAGAATCAAATGCCCTTCCCTGTCGTCAGGGAGGGTTCATTACAAGCAGCTGTCAGGACTGCCATCATGGGGGTGCAAGTAGGAATACACTTCCCCATCTGCAAAAACAAACCCCCCCTAGACTTTTCTTTAGGAGTCCACTACTGCCACAGCTAATGTCAGTGCGTAGAGCTTTATTCTGCAAGTGGCAATAAGGTGTTGAAGGGCAGGCTCCTGGGAGCAGTGGATAAAAGACCTGATGTTTCTAACAGATACAGTTCCCTTCTTGCCCTAATTTTGTCTCTGGAGCTGAATCTGTGCTGTTCTGCCTTAGCCTGAAACTCTGTAGGCCCCCAAATACCTGCCCAGGGGAAGTTTAGCATCATTCTGGCTTCATGTGCACATGGGCGGCTCCCCTCCTTTTGGACTGGCATGCAGTCCAAATCAAAACTGAGCCTCAGAAAGGAGCAGCCTCAAATTATAGACGAGTTAGAATTTAGATCCTGATCATTATACTGTACTCCTGTATAAGAAGACAGGGAGCCAATAAATAGCTCGTTTTCTCTTGCCCCTGGCTGGGCAAAATCAATTGGGAAGGGAGAATTCAGAAGCAGATACTTATGTACATTGATATTTTTTAACATAATTTTAAATCTTTAGCTTTAAAGCCTAAGGGAGGGCTGCTATGCATGGGAAGCAATATCACAGTAAGGAAAAAGTCAACAGAATTAATTCAGTCGGAGGAGTCATTTATCCTACAAAAAACAAATGATCATTTTTAATCCCTTGTTTTCTTCCTCTTTAACAGATGACTATTTCTTAGCCTTTACCCTGTAGCTAGGAAGAGAGACAAGAAGTTGCTTGTTTAGCTGTCAGAAATACCACTCCTTGGCTAGCTAGAGAGGGTTGATCATGCATGGGAATCTGTCTTTCTCCATCCAGAGAGTGATCAAAGGCAAAATGATTTAGCCCCCTGCATCCACAGTCCAGCACTGTTTGCGTTCATCTTCCACAACCACCATCACTCAGCAGCAGCTGCAAGAAAATCATTAAAAGCTAAATTGAAAAGAATGACATAAAAAGCATGTTAGATTCCCCTTTTTGATAAAGATTAGGTTTCTTTTGGCTTCACTGATCATTGAGCAGGACCAGCTGCCACTGTGGCTATGGAAATGAGCCTGCTCTTTGCATTCTGGCTGTTTCATACGCCATCTCCATGGTCCCATAAAGGGAGCAGTGGAGGCAGGCTTGAAGACCATCCATACTGAACTCTAGTTACCCCAGTAGCAACAATAAGCTTTAGCCTGGCTGGTGGCTACAAGAGGTGTTAAGGGGATAAGCAATAACCCCCCTTTTCACACCAGCACTATTGAGCAGTGGGAATAGTAGGGTGGCAGAGAACGACTCTGCTGCCTTGTGAAGTGTTCACCATGCAGTTTAGCAGCAGTGTTAGCAGGGTCTCTGGGTCTCCTGTGGGCTGGCACTGGGCAGAGCTTGGCTTTCCTATACCCTTCAAGTCCTGTCAGAGCTGAGATGTGGGAAGAAACCCCATCTCTCCATATCATGGACAGGCACATCTCTGACTAACAGAGGGACAAACATTTGAGAAAGGAGTGAAAGCACTACAAGTGGGGATGTGGCAAGGCAGAAGGCTTATCTGCATAGTAAATGCCCAGTGTGGCGGTCTTACTGTGGAATAAGGGTATCCAAATGGGGCACCAAGAAGCCTGATCCAGCATCAAGGCTAACACTAGTTTGTAAAGTTCCCTGCATGCTTTTAGATTCTCTGTAAATCCTCAGTATGGGRCCAGAAAAAAGGCCCAGGAAACCATCTGAGCACATGGTCCCCATGAGCTACACTGGTCATTGAAATAAGCCACAGTCCAAAGGGCTGTGCACACGGCAGGAGCTTGGGGAAGCCGGGTCTCTCCGCGCTGTGTAAGGACTTGGAAGAGGCTCTCAAACAAGGGACCTTCAACTAACTTTTTGCTCAACTGTTGAGTTTTGAGGTGAAGAGTTGCTCTGGTTCTTTGCCACAGACAGCCATGCTCCCTCCCTCCCTCCCTCTGGTGTAGTCTGCTAGCGTGRCTGTACAAGCGGTACAGCATTGATACTGAAACAGAACCTGAACAGAGTGAGGTGGTGTAGAGAGAAAGCAAGGAGGAGGGAAGGGGGATTTGGAAGGAAATAGAGAAGATGGGGAAATGGAAGAAGGTACTGGAAAGACATCTGAAATTTAGAAGATTGTGGATTTTGAAGAACATAGAGCCCTGAAAGAAGCGGGAAGATGGAGAAGAAAAGTGATAATTATAGAAGTGAGAGAAAGGAAAATCTGAGGTACCTAAGGAAAGAAAATAAGAGAATAGGAGAACTGAGGTGAAAGTAAGAGGAAAAAAAATAGAAGCCAGCTGGGAAACAGTGGGGGAAAATAGCTGGAGTGGAAAAGTATGGGAAGCTGCAGAGAAAAACACTGGTAGGAGAAAAAAGCCTGTAGTTGTGCTGTGGTTCTTTGGAAGTATTTGAGGGAAGAAAGAAAAGGAAGAGGGTGGCACAGCACAGATGCAAGGTTGTGGCTCTGGAGAGGATTAAAAAAACACCCAGATGGCAAGAGAGAGGAAAAGAGTACTGTGCAGGAAGGCATAAGAAAAAGGGATGACAGAGGAAGAAATAGCAAAAGAGAGCATGAGAGACGGAATGAAAATGAGTGACRAGAAAAGGTAAATAGGGAAGAGAAAAATGCCAATCATGAAGTAAATGCTAGCCGGTTTTTGTTTATTGTGTCTCCACTGTCGTTGTAGTCTCTGCTTAGGCAGAGCTCTCAGGAATGGGATTTATTTCTTTTTAATCTTTAATTGTCTTTTTCAAGACTGTCAATCTTCTGTTTCTCTCAGGTTTCTTACAATGAGAACCTACTGTGCCTCTGGTTGCTTCTGGCTGTATCTCTAAACTGTTTCTTTAGAACAAGAAGTCTAGGTTTTTCAAATCATTGGAGAATATGTTCAATTAGAAAAATCAAATACATTTTCAAGAAGAATACAGTTATTAGTACTTATTATTTAATTGCACTACTTAGGGTGGAGGAAGTGCTGAATGTATTATCTCCACCCACAGGTCGCAATAAAATCTGCATGTGGTTTAGAGAAACAACACAAACATTAGCTGTTCTAAATTGTTCAGGGATTGAATCTGACACTGTAAACAAAAAAGACTGTGATTGGGATCTAATTTACATGTATAAATACATGACTTGAAATTTACTTTTTTTTTGTACTGACAAAAGCCTAGGTGGCACTGGAGCTACTTTTTGGGTTCTGCCAAGCTTGTACTGGAAAAGACTAATCTGATCGAATTTGACACTCTTACAAAAAAGGAACTAAATATAAGGCAAATAGGAAAATTGAAACTCAGCAGGGCTCCGGACAACAATTAGCCAAGTGCTTAAATTCCGGTTGTCACGATTAATCTTGCTGAGAAGGGTCCGATTCTAAGATGAAAGTTGCAAGCCTGTGGTGTAGTTCAAAGTGAGCCTACCAATAGTGCCAATATGCCCGGTAGTAAAGCTGCGCGTGTTTATTAAGCCAGCACAGCTGAAAAAGCCTGTGGGATAGGATCCTCTGTGATACATACCAAGGTGAATCTGCAGGGGAAGACCCCAAATAACCTAGTCATTGGTGATTTCAAGAAAGTGGTTAAAATATTTTGGCTCCTAATGTCTGATGAAGTCTAACCTCGTATTGTTTCTGGATGAAATGTGCAACATCCACAGGCTTTATCTCATGTGCTTTCCAGGTGAAGACTGCCGGTAGTTCAAGAATCTCTGCCCTATCTTTCTGTTGCTTAGAGTAGACGTCCTAAAATTGCATGACTGTCTTAGGGAAATGTACCCCTGTGAGTTGCTGATGTCTAGTAAAAAGAAATTATGATTACACATAATCTTCTGCAAGTCAATGTTAAAAGCCCCTTTTAAATGCCATGATGAATGAGATAACAGTTGTCCCAGATGGGTGATGTTTTGTTAAATACCATGCAACAGAATTAGGGTACAAAAATACTTTCATCATCCTCTGATTCAAATATGATTATTTTCTACCCTCTTTGCATCCTTGGAAACTAGTGAGTCAGCTTGTTTAATATCAAATCAGACTAAATTCTGCTCAGAATTAATAACTGGCTGCCTTTTGGCAGCTTGCCTTCTGCATCTGATTGACTCTTTCACTCTGCAGATATATTTTCAGACCTGCTATTAATGACAAGTGGATTGAATTATAAATCAAGGCCGTGCTCCTGGGCTGTAAGTAATCTAATCAAAGAGACAAAATGTGCAATAAAGGTGACTTTTGATGAGTGCAGATATTGATTTGGGAATTTACTCTGGTGGTATTTGTGATTAGTTTTAAATGAAATATTTCCTGCTTCTCAGCAGCTTGTTATCCTGGCACTTCCTTGTGGTTCAATGTGCCTTTGAATTTCCACATCCAGACATTTCCCCAACAGAATGGGGAAGGGACTTCCAGTTCTTCTTGCTGTCTGGAGCTGTCTCATCTTGTGACAGTTTAGTCTTTGAACACTGCATGAGCTGCCACAGAATGAGAGATCAGAAAGCCTCAGCAACAAAGCAGAGCTCTGGGAAGACCCAGATCTGCTTCTGTGAAAGTCAGTGGCAAAAATCCTGTTCATCAATGTCCAGCCTTAGCAAATGATGCTGGTTCATCAGTTGCATGCAGGCACATTCATCACATAATTGGCTAGATATACATTGACAATACAGTTGATTGCAAGATATGAGTAAATACCACCTACAAATTCTTCATTCTTTTTTAAGCTTTATTACTTCATAAAGTCAGAAGTGGTTAACTTAGTAATGGTCAGCGGCTCAATGTCTGGATGGAGATCAGTGACAAGTGGTGTCCCTCAGGGGTCTGTACTGGGACAAGTACTGTTTAATATCGTCATCAATGACATAGACAGTGGGATCGAGTGCACCCTCAGCAAATTTGCAGATGACACGAAGCTGAGTGGTGCGGCTGACACGCCTGAGGGACAGGATGCCATCCAGAGGGACCTGGACAAGTTTGACAAGTGGGCTCGTGTGAACCTCATGAGGTTCAACAAGACCATGTGCAAGGTCCTGCACCTGGGTCGAGGCAACCCCTGGTATCAATACAGGCTGGGGGATTGTTGTGGTTTAACCCAGCAGGCAGCTAAACATCACACAATGGCTCACTCACTCCCTGCCCTCAGTGTGATGGGGGAGAGAATTGGAAGAGTAAAAATGAGAACACTTATGGGTTGAGATAATAACAGTTTAATAATTGAAATAAAATGTAATAATAATAATAATAATAATAATAATAATAATAATAATAATAGGTAATGAAAAGGAAGACAACAAAAAGAGAGAGAAATAAAACCCAAGAAAGACAAGTGATGCAAATGGAAAAAAACCCAACTGCTCACCACCAACCAACCAATGCCCAGCCAGTCCCTGAGCAGCAGCCCACTGGCCAGCTTTCCTCTAGTTCATATACTGAGCATGACATCATATGGTATGGAATATCCCGTTGGCCAGTTTGGGTCAGCTGCCCTGGCTGTGCCCCTTCCCAGCTTCTTGTGCATCTCCAGCCTTCTCAGTCAATAGAGCATGAAAAATTGAAAAGGCCTTGATTCTGTGTAAGCACTTCTCAGCCATAATGAAAACAACTCTATATTATCAACACTGTTTTCAGCACAAATCCGAAACATAGCCCCATACTAGCTACTATGAACAAAATTAACTCTATCCCAGCCAAAACTAGCAGAACGGTGAAGGGATTGAGAGTAGCCCTGCTGAGAAGGACTTGGGGGTACTGGTGGTTGAAAAGCCAGACATGAGCCAGCAATGTGCGCTCACAGCCCAGAAAGCCAGCCGTATCCTGGGCTGCATCAAAAGAAGTGTGGCCAGCAGGTCGAGGGAGGTGATTCTGCGCCTCTCTGCTCTGCTCTGGTGAGACCCCACCTGCAGTACTGTGTCCAGCTCTGGAGCCCTCAGCACAGGAAGGACATGGACCTGTCGGAGTGGGTCCAGAGGAGGGCCACGAAAATGATCAGGGGGATGGAACGCCTCTCCTATGAAGAAAGGCTGAGAGAGTTGGAGTTGTTTGCCTGTAGTGATAGGACAGAGGGTAATGGTTTTAAACTAAATGAGAGTAGGTTCAGACTAGATACAAGGAAGCTATTTTTTACGATGAGGGGGGTGAAACACTAGAACGGGTTGCCCAGAGAGGTGGTAGATGCTCCATCCCTGGAAACATTCAAGGTCAGGTTGAACGGGGCTCTGAGCAACCTGATCTAATTGAAGATGTCCTTGCCCATGGCAAGGGGGTTGGACTAGATGACCTTGAAAGGTCCCTTCCAACCCAAACTATTCTATGATTCTATGAACTTATTTACTTGTGAATATCTTGGTAGGTGTGCACTTACTAGATCCTGCACACAGATCCTGATAGATCCTGATAGATGCTTGTGTGGCAGTAATTATTAATTTCAGTGATTTGCGAAATATTTCCTACACGCACACACACATCAAAGCTTCTCAGGTGTGTGAGCTTAGCAGGGCCATGTTGAGACCTTCCAGCCCCAAATCCCCAGTGTAATTACATTTGTAATAAAAGATGTACGCTTTTTCTTCTGCCCTTACAGCGGTGGAGCCAGTAGGAGAGAGATACATCCTTCAGCTGCTTCACTCCATCAGGTAGATGTTCTTCTTTCAGCCATTTCTTCACCTGAGCTCATCCACTGACAGACACAATCCCCTGTCCCTGGTTTTTGCCTGAGCAGAGTTCAGTGAAAGCTGATGTCAATTCCTTTGTCCTAGGATGACTCCAATGGCGTTACCTGTGACAGTGGCTGGTTTTGCCCTTTAAGGGCTTCCCAGAGGGTAGATTCAGAGATTGCAAAGCAGCTGGGATGGAATCATCTGGCATCCAGTCTCTTCCTCCAAACAGAAATGTTCTCTGGCTGCCCTCCGGGAAAGCACACAGAAAAAAACTCTCTTGTTCTTGTTTCCTTGGAGTTCTGCAAAACCATGGTGTCGATTTCAAACTGTGGCATTCGGTAAGACTTTAAGTGCATGCTGAGCTGTTGGTAAGCCTGGGTTCCACACCTGGTCTGGGTGGCTAATAGACCTTGTGATCCCAGGCCTGGCTACAACCAACTTCAGGTAGCAAACTCTAGTGGGTAATTTACAGAGATCTCTGCCAATCAATTCAACCATGTGAACCTATGCTGACTTCTCTCCAACAGCAGTGTTTCTCCCATGTTACAAGATTGCATGTACCCATGTTCACAACATGGAGTAACACCTTGTAGGATAGGATAGTATGCATAAACAGTGATTGCAAAGGGCCTTGATGGAGGTGTGGTGGAGAAAGGAAGACCAAACTGGCTGAGAGAAGACCAACTGTTGAATTGGGGTTAGTAAGGCTAAAAAGGAAATAATCTGGCTAAAGTTTCTCAGTGAGAAGCGCTTCCTGAACCAATGAATATGGGCGCAGAAGGGTTTTGAGTTGTACTTTTAGGAAACTGAGAAGTAGAATTTCAAAGAGATATGAGTGACAATGATATTATTTGCACTCATGTGTTGGGAAATAGCACTAGAGCCTTCCCTTTGCTCCACAGTGAGTGCTCTCTTTTCCAACAGCGAGGACAACTGTGCTGTAGAGAATGGACAGTTCTGGCCTTCACTGCATCCAGGAAGCCTTCCTGCTCACCCTGGCCATTGTTGTTTCCACTAGGAGCACAGCTGAGATCAACAATAAACATTTTAAAGGCTTCCACACAATTAGAGAGATGAATTTAGAGATATTTGGCCTATATTGACCAAATACTTCTTGGACTGAAATGACTATTGACTTTATCCCTAAATGCTATTTTCCCAACTGATTCTTCTGCATTTTTTTGCTAAAACAGACCCTCATTTTTGTACCCTCTTGATACCCCTCAGTTGGACAAGCAAACTTCAGGTTAAGTTTTGGTTGGGGTTTCAAACCAGTAGTAGTACAAAGGGATGTCAGTAGGACGGGTGGGTTTACCTAGAATTAGAATCTGAGTCTCACACAGCTGAAAATCACCAAATAAGAGTGAATCCAAGCCAGAGTGTGGTTATACACTGTAGCTGTCTCCTTGGTGACTCTCTCCGATAGAATGGCCAATTATTCAGTGAGTATTGAGGTTGAACCACTTTCTGGCCCCTGGAGAGAGTAATCCTATCAGGTCAGGAGGATGTGCAGGATTTAATATCCTGCTTGATGACCTGGGTGTTGCTACAATTTATCACAACTTCTGGCTCACACTCTTCGTATATGCTTCTCCCTTTTTGTTCAGACCTTGTAGTAACACTAAACTGGTAAGAAAAGAGCTATATGTCAGGAAAGTCATAAGCAAAGGAAGATAAAAGGAAAAGTGAAAGGTCCTGGTTTTATTTTTTCAAAGATGAAATAAATACTTCCAGCAAATAACAGGTATTTGTGAAGTTTCAGGTGCCCTGGGATACCTGGAGCTGATTTCCCAATAGGATCCTTAGGGTTAGTCATCTTAGCAGCATGTTTATACTCTACTCTAATTATGTTTCTATTTCAAATGGGCCAAATATAAATCCAGTGTCAAAGAAAAGACTGTGTCTAAATATAGCCCTATAGGCATGTTTTGGCTTTTTCTCATCAAAACTTTTTATAAGTATTAATTAGGAATGTCGAAAGAAAGAGGCCACTCAAGTATTCCATGGCCACCCTGTATGGGTAAACACACAGCACTTGCATGTTCATCTTCAAATTACGTGTAATAGCATCTTGTACTTGAACAACAGCAACCTATCCTGTTTTCCTGGCAAACATCCAGACTGCACCTTGTCAGCCAGCCCTGAGAAAATGCTATGTCTATCTGCCAGTTTTAGCAGTGACAGCCTTTGATGATTTGGGATTGCCCACTGTCAGGAGTGTCGCTACACTGACCTCTCCATGGAAGAGAGGTACTGGTGTCTATTCCTTCTGAGGCTTGGCACCTGATAATGCCAGTCTTTGGGCTGACCTTGTCCTTACTAGTGAGATATTCACTGTGCTTTGCCTGCACGGACCATTTCATAGGCATTCACTGGTTTTGAGAAAGTAATACAGTCTGTGATCATAAGATTCCTAGAGTTCACAAGTTTGTCAAGACCTGACCTGGAAGAAAACAAGGTTATCTTGACCAGGCAAAAAGTTAAGATACAATTGCAAACCAGCTTAGAACAAGAGAGTGTTTAAAAAACAGGATTTCTGTTCATTTTATTTCCTCGATGTCACTGGATGTCTCAGCTGACAAGCCAGGTGAGTGACTGAGCAGCACTGGCCTCCTGAATGCCTCCTCTCAGAGCTGACCTTCAGCTTCAGCTTGGGAGCTGTGACCACTGCCTGCCCTGAGGAGCCTTCTGAGAATACATCTTTCTTTTCTCTCCTTTCCTCACAGACAGACCCAGGTCTTGCTTTATTTTCCCCCCTGTTTTGATTTAAAACTTTCTTTGTTTCCATTATTCAATAGAAATATGGATTTGGGCTGGCACAGGGGGTTTTATACAATACAGCTTCAAAAATTAAATGTTCATACTTTAAACAAATGTGTTTCCTTCTTGTTGAAAAAGTCTTCCTGCTGATCCAGCACTTTCAAAATGATGATGATGTATAAGGCAATATGTATCCTAAGAACATAATTATAAGACAATGTATATAATAAAAATTTCTCACTGGACATGAATTGTACCAAGTGTGGTGTCTGTAATTCACTTTCAGTTTTCCATAAAAGTCACATGGAATAGTAACAACTTTAGAACAAATAACAACAAGCTTTAGAAACCAGAGTGCTCTGTCATTTACACCAGCTTTTTGCAATTCTAGGTGCTATCACATGAGTTCATTTTGGAACTCCCTCCCTTGTTCCTGGTCATGCAATAAGCTTTCTCTTCACTTTACGTCAGAAGCAGATTCCTCATTCTCTATAAAATCCGGTCAGTTAAATAGTAAGCAACAAGGATGCTTGAGCTAGACTATCTGCTGAACCACAAGTCTCTTCCTTTCTACAGAAGCTCACAGATAATTAAATGGGGAATTATCTTATCTACGGCAGTGAATTCTCACTAGGTATCATTTCCTTAAGACAGCAGGAAACTGTATATTTGACATATTAGTAAAAACACTGAGGCACCTATAAAATGATTTCACTACAAAGGTATCAGAAAATCATGGAAAATTTTCACACAAGGTTGGTTGCTGTTTTCTCTGAGAACCGTTTTTCCAATGCATAGACTAACCAAATGTGTTTTCAGGCAGACCTYTGATTTTGAGGAAAATGGAAAGATGACAAAGTTCAGTTTTGCTATTGTGATGCACTCCAACTGAAGTCAGTGGAACTATTTCCATAGATCTTGAAGAGTTTTGAAACGGGGGCTTGCAGAGAGCTTACATTGTGTCGCTTCACAGTGACCATCTGCATCATGCTCTGGGCACAAAATGTCCACGGTGTTACACATCAAGAAAGTGTACTTAGAAATGCAAAGGTGTAATTTGCAGAGAAGTACAAAGTGTCACTCCACCTAATAAAAGATCTTGAACCCACACCCATTTTAGCCCCATTATGGAGTTAATTTTCAACAATTTGATCACGCACCCGAACCACATGCCAAGTAAATTTCCATGGTGGCTGGGTATAGAACTGTGTAGATGAAGCATATCAGAAATGTGGACATAACTATTTTTGTTTGTGCTGGCATGGCATGTTCACTTCAGGTTGGAATCAGTCACTACTCCATGGTTTCAAGCATGTACAAACAAAGTCATTTCCTTGACTTGTTGGGACTTGGCAGGCTCAGCATTTGTTTGTGTCATATTATCTGTTTGTTTATTTATAGCAGTTAGGTCTTTCTTAAGCACATCTGAAATGAGCGAATTTAATTTTACAGGGCAAAGAGGCCTGGGGGCAGGGAGGGGAAAAGGGGGCTCATTCTCAGAATGTTCATTAGAGTTGTTTGGAACAAATGATTGTCAAAGCAAAGTGAGCTGTTAGCAGATGCAGGTTCTCCAGTTGATTTATGTAAGAAATAATACTCAGTAGAGCTGTCTTGGGCATTTTCAGAACATGCACATTTCTTGGAAATATACTGCTCTGCTGAAGCAGTTTCTCAGAACTGCTGCAATATTGATAAGAGGATTTCTGAGATCTAGGTCTGTCTTACTGCTCATTTGTAGAGTCAGAGGAGGTAAAATAAAAAGGTAACCCATTTAGACAAATGACAGGGCACAGTCATTAGCCAGTCCCATTGTCTGATCATGCTCAGAAAGCTTTTCTTTTCACTTACGAGTGAAACAAACCAAATCTCAAAGCTGAAGAGCCGCTGCAAAATAGAACGGGCCATTTCTGATCATCAGTGTGGGAGTGCCTCGCCCTGCTCTGCTGAAGGAAGTATAAAGGACATTTATCTAAAAAATAAAATTAGTTTTCACAGTAGCTTTAACTTGCATTGTTCAAAGACTTTAAAAACTTTGGGTTTAGTGATAAAAATAAGTTTGCCTCTTTTCCGATTTATTTCATCTGAGATATCTGTATGCAAAGTATTCTCTTCAGTTACTGGATATTTCAGTAGGAACACACTATTAGGCTCAGCGCTTTGAGACTGTAAAATGTCACAGTAACCTTTGAAATCTGTTATTATGATCAGTTTGTGGATCTAGCTCATTGACATCAGTGGTGCTATTCCTGATTTACCTTGGTTTGAGAGACAGTATGAACGCATTGTCAAAAATCAGTTTTCAGTAAATGAAAGAATAAAGAAATAAAGAAATACTTAGGGGATGGAACTCAGAAATTTTGTATGTTATTCCTCTTCAAGTATTTAGAAAAAAGAATAAAGGAAGGTAAAATAACACAGTGAGAAAAGTAAATCCTGGTGTTTTCCAGCAGTGCATCTGCTCTGTCTTTCATTTCTGTAGCTGGAAGCGTAGGCTTGTATCCTTGATTTCGCTGGACCTAGCCTCTGTGTCCTTGCTTACCTGCAAAGCTGTACCAGATAAGGTACAGCTTTTGTCCCTTATTTTGTTTGGCAAAATGTACCACCCCTGGAAGTGGGAAATATAGCAGATGCTTAGGGAAAAAAGGAAGGCAAGAAGAGGGAACTGAGGAATGCTGCCCTTTTTGCGTTGTCCAAACTTACTGCAGTCTGTGGTTTAGGGGCTTCCTGAGTTAGAGGGTCTATCAAATGTTATGTATGTACTAGCTCCTGATTGATTTTTTGCATAAATATGTCCTATCACTTTTTGAACCCATCTGTAATTTTGGTCTCCTGTAGCAATGAGACCCACAGCTCAATAATGGCTGTTCACCTGCTGCATCCAGGTGGCTCCCACCTGCAGTACTGCATCCAGCTCTGGAGTCCTCAGTACAAGAAAGACATGGACCTGTTGGAGCGGGTCCAAGGAAGGGCACGAAAATGATCAGGGGGATGGAACGCCTCTCCTATGAGGAAAGGCTGAGATAGTTGGGGTTGTTCAGCCTGGAGAAGAGAAGGCTCCGGGGAGACCTTACTGCAGCCTTTCAGTACTTAAAGGGGGCTTATAAGAAAGATGGGGACAGACTTTTTAGTAGGGCCTATTGCGATAGGACAAGGGGTAATGGTTTTAATGTAAAAGAGGGTAGATTCAGACTAGATACAAGGAAGAGATTTTTTACAATGAGGGGGGTGAAACACTGGAACAGGTTGCCCAGAGAGGTGGTAGATGCCCCATCCCTGGAAACATTCAAGGTCAGGCTGGACTGGGTTCTAAGCAACCTGATCTAGGAAGATGTCCCTGCCTATGGCAGGGGGGTTGGACTAGATGACCCTTAAATGTCCCTTCCAACCCAAACCATGATTCAGCAGTGGTTCCCAAACCACTTGCAGGGGCCGTAGGCTAACAAAAGGGGGTTGGGTAGGCTGGCTTGCAAATTTGGAGTCACGCTGTATATACATCATTAGCAGATTGACAGACTTCTGAATTACATCCATTTGGTTATTTATGTCAGTAATTATGTGGATATGAGAACAGGTCTGGACTGGCTGCTTGCGGGTGTTAGGTGAGGAGGGGAAGTTTCTGATGTCTGCAAAATGGGCCAGAGCCCCAACATATATCTCGGGGAGTCTGGGCCTGTGTTTATAAGTACTAGAGGAGGAAATCAAATTCCCTTTTTACTTCAAAGATGTAAGCTGAGATCACTGGGGAGTAAATATTTTGACAAATGTTGTTTGGAATGATTTTTGTTTGTATAGATGAAGTGTAGTAATTTATAAATATATGAGCAAATCTGTTCACTTTATTTTGTAATCCCAGTGACAAGCTTTCTTCTCTTTGCACTAATTCCCCTCGTAAAATGACTTTGGTTTTCATTGCCAGACAGCTATTTGACCAACAATGGTAAGGTCGAGTATTGTTCAGGAAGTAGCTTCTGAGCTCATTTCCCTTCTGTTGTCTATCAGTCATTGTAATTCTTTACTATGAATTAATGCCAAATAATCTGTTTAAACTTTATGAGCCTCTTCTTTAGGATGAACAGTGACTGAATCTACTCCACACCCCTTACCCTCTGGGAAAAAGAGGGAGAGAAGGAGCACTTGCAGAGTACATAATGAGCTCTGTATGTTGTAAAAAAGTTATTGCCCTTCTTTATTACCACAGCATTATCCAGTTGAAGCACCCTTTGCAAAACAGTTTATTCAACTGGGCTCATACAAAGTACTTGTTTAGCTAAAATGTCATATCTTCTCTATTGCCACTTTTGTACTAATGCAATTGGAAGGCTCATCCAACGACCTTGAGACACTCTCTTCCTGTTTCCTCACATAAAATATTTATACTCTATATAAATATAGTGCTTCTTAATTGACCTTTCAGCATATATTATTATAATATACTGTAACCATTATCCCTTATTTATTTATTGCAGTGTGCAGATATTTTTATCACTCATAATTCAATCATTGAAAAATAGAGTACACTTAAATTTGTGCTTTGTTTTTCATTTTGATTGATTTGATGCACTTAAAGTTTACACAAAAACCTATGATGAAGAATTCTGGTCTTTGAAATGAGAATAGTTGGTCACCTTGGGGCTGAGAAGTGGCCTGATTTTATAGAAACAGCCAGGATTTCAGTATCCTCTCCAAAAGTGTTCCAAGATTTATCTAAGTTTGTTCTATTCCATGTGGCAGTGCCTTGGTGTGAACCTAGCTCTTAGTGAGGGGAAGGGAATGCATGGGAAGTTTCTGTCTAACAAGTTTTTCCCCAAAAAGAAATAACATCTTATTAATTTTTGTATAAACTTCATCATAGCATGTTATTCTCTTTATGCTTATAGACCATACAGCTGATCCTGGTAAGAAAATGTTTCTGCTTCTCAGTGGATCTAAATGTCATACTGTGTGGATGTTCACATACTGTATTTTATTTAGTCGAAAGTGATATGTGAAATCTGGAATCAGACCTGGTTCTGAATTTGAGGGAGTCCCTAAAAGAGAAACTTTCAAGGTAATTCAGATCCAGTGTTTTGTTTCAGGTTGTTGTGGTTTAACCCCAGATGGCAACTAAGCCCCACACAGCTGCTCGCTCATTCCCCCTGGGTGGGATAGGGGAGAGATTTGGAAGGGTATAAGTGAGAAAACTTGTGGGTTGAGATAAAGACAGTTTAATAGGTAAAGGAAAAGCCGCGCACGCAAGCAAAGCAAAACAAGGAATTCATTCACTCCTTCCCATGGGCAGGCAGGTGTTCAGCCATCTCCAGGAAAGCAGGGCTCCACCACGCCTAACGGTAACTCGGGAAGACAAACGCCATCACTCTGAATATTCCCCCCTTCCTTCTTCTTCCCCCAACTTTATACGCTGGGCATGACGCCATATGGTACGGGATATCCCTTTGGTCARTTGGGGTCAGCTGTCCCAGCTGTGTCCCCTCACAGCTTCTTGTGCACCCCCAGCCCACTCGTTGGTGGGGTGGCGTGTGGAGCAGAAAAGGCCTTGGCTCTGTGTAAGCACTGCTCAGCAGTAAAGAAAACATCCCTGTGGTATCGACACTGTTTCCAGCACAAAATCAAAACATAGCCCCATACCAGCTGTTATGAAAAAAATTAACTCTACCCCAGTCAAAACCAGCACACAGATCTATTTTATACTTATAACCTGGGGACACTGTCTTTGATTGGGTTGGAACAACGTTCTTGTACTACTATAACTAATGACATCTTTTTCTAAATTCAGATGTCTTCTAATTTATTCCTCGTAGTCCTTTTTACTGTGTTTGTAGGAACAGTTTTATCTTTAGTGGATCACGTTTTTCCAGCTGCTCTGAGAAGCAATCTATAGAAAACAGTTACACATTTCAAATGATGGAATTTTTATCAGAGCAAAATCTTTCTGTGCAGACCTTTGCATTTTAAAAACAAATCAATGACTATGATGTCAGCATGTTTATCATTTCAGTCATGGGAACATTTTCTTGGCATCTGGGTTTGATCTTCTAGGTGTGTCTAATTCTTATAAAGCCACAGCTGTGTGAATTAGATTTCCTAGGAAAGTCTGCCATATCTCAGGATTTCACTGGAATACAGCTTCTGCCTCATTTCTCACCTTTGAATTGTTCTGAAGCCCAGAGCATTTTTATAATTGAATTATGGGTTTCACAGGAGAACGTAAAGCAACACTTCCTACAACCTCAAACGCCAATTTTTTTCCCCTTCGGATTCCTACGGAAGAACAAAGACAATTCAAAGTTTGCCTCATTATTTAAGCCCTGGAGCATGTTTATAGAGTACATTAAAAAAAGGACTTCTTTTTCTGTTTTGCATATAAAGTGCTAGTCTTACCTTTAGGTACTTGCATATGGGTATTAAAGTGAAAGACAGCACTGCAAACTCAATGCTTTGTTGTCATTTGGGGTTTTATTTGGGGGTGGAGGAGGTGTCATACAGGAATCTACTTTTCTCAGAAACTGCCATTTCCAGCTGTATTTTTAATGACTTAAACTTTGATCCCATTTTGATAATAAGCTGTCATTTTTAGATTAGATCAACATGCATACAGCCACTCCTGCTTTGTATACAAGCAGACGCCTGCCTGCAGTATGTGGGTACTGAGTATTTGATCCATTTTTATTTCAGTAAGGTTTCAGTGTGAAACATCCAATATTAGTTTAATTTCCAGAACAAAAGTCAGGTAGTTTCATTCAGCTTGATAGGCCTCCCATCATGAGGAGAAGTATGAGGACCCTTTGCTTAAATGATTCCAAGTCATTGGAATCTGAGGGTTAACAGTCCCCAACACCACCATCAGAAAGGGAGAGCCTTTTGCTATCCATTCTCATGTTATGATGGTGACAGAGGGAGGCTGGCTGTCGAAATTCATCCATGAAACATTTCAACTCAAATTAAAGCACGCTGGGTTGTTGTAAGATTGAGTGAGGGACAGAGGATGTGGGTGTGGCAACAACACTTTGGTATTACTGTAGCTTGTGTCAAAGGGCAAGCCAGCATAATTTCATCTGCAGTTAATGAAAACAAGTTTAATGTGGCAGAATTGATTAAACTAAGAAGCGTTCACATCCATAGCATGTGGAACAAAATAATCAGCTTCCGCTTTCTGATCCAAGGTCCACATCTATTTCAGATAGAGCCAGCTCAATGCCAAGTAAAATGATGCCAGCTTTGCTAATTTGCTCTCTGAGGAGTCAAAGTTTCTCACTGCAACCCACAGTAGCATTTTTTCATTTCCTTTCAGTTGTGGTGCTTCTGGATGCATACACCCATAAATGGTTCTGGGGAGATTTTTAACAGATGCTTTGTTTTATACAACAGCAGTGGGCTGTGTGAATCATCTCATGCAGTCAAACACTTCATCAGATGGAGCACTGTCATCTGCTCAGGAGCTAGCTGAGTGAAAGAGCAGTGTTTAGCGTGGTGGAAGAAGTGCTGTGCTGGCGTGGCCATGGGCTGCTTGCAAGCTGTTGTGGTGCCCTTCCTTTTCCTGGGCCAGAGTTGTGGTAGGGTTGAGCCTAGAGGACTTGGGAAGTGAGCCTCGTGTCTTAGCTGCTTATCCAGCCTAGCCCTGTGCTGCAATGGGAGCTGTTATCTGTTGTCTGTGAATCATCCCCAAAGGACCCCCACCCCCCTTCCAGTTCTCTAGATGAGATAACATGTCCCTGGAGCTTCTGGGCCATTTGAAGTTTTATGACATACAGACCACCCCTGGCTTAGCCTGTGAGATCATTAATAGGCATGTCACTCACACCAAAGCTGAGAGGAGCACTATTTTAGACTGCCCTGAGCACCGCCCAGCCAACAGCTCTCTCTGTACGTACAGCTGATGCATCAGGCCATTGTAAGGAGCAGCTTGTACCTCCTTCGCGAGTTTGTGTCAGGGCCTACAGTTATAAAGGCACCTGAATACAATGAGGCTTCTGTGCAAGGCACGTTCTGTCTGTAGAAGGCATTGCATTATCCTCCTGTTTCCGTTTGTCCTCAGATGGAAAGGGAGCTGTTCATCCAGCTGCACTGTGTTGTCATGCAAAGAGTTTTCCAATGAAGTGCATTCAGAGTACATAACAGCATTTTGGTCTTCAAAGACTGTGTTTCATTCTTACTACAGGGACTGTAGGGACTATGAGAAATCAGCCAGTGGTGTAGAGATGGAGCTCCAGGCACTCCAGTAAAAATGCATCAATTTGAGCTGAACTGTGAAGGTTTACATTGGGACAAAGGGTGAAAGATTATGTCAGCTGGGCTGCCATTGACATCCAACAGGATGCTGACCTCACCTTTGTGCTTATGCTGCTGCTGGCCTGTATTATTCACCAGTCCACATTCCCAAGAAAAAAGCCCTGTGAGCCTTAAACCAGCAACATGGAAAACTCATGAGTTCTTCCAAGGCATACCAAAAAGATGACGAAGGGAGCAGCCGTGCCCATGATATAACCCATTGGTCAGATAAGATGGCTTGAATCCTAGCTGCACTGGTTCTACGGCTTCTCAAATCAGTGGACTTGCAGGAGAGATTAATTCATCCTGCCATTTGCTGTGCTGCTCTCCCCACTACCCTTTGATAGCTCAAGAAGAAAAACAAACACAAATTATACTTTACATGCTGGCAACTCAATTGGAGACTAGCTGTTACTTAAACTGTAAAAGAAAAACACCCAATATAGAATTTTTAATGAGGTTGGATGGGTGAGAAAGAGGAACATCAGAGATGCTAGCTATCTTTAAGATACTTTGCAAGCCTTTTAGCCTTATCATTTCCTTTGACTGTAGCAGGAGTCATGCAGCTAAATCCTTGCACAGTGCTTTCTAATGTTACCCTACTGGATTTAGACGTTTAGGTCTTCAGTGGCCTTTCTGACATTTGTTGGCACTTGTCCTAAACTTGATTTCTACAGCAAGCTTCTGTGGGCTGAAATATTTCCATCACCTTCTTCTGTATGCTTCTTTTCTAGAAATGTGGTTTTTTTTCATCATTCGGTTGATACTGTAGTGATTAATATCTGAATAAAAGCCTTCCTTGGCTGATTTTTTCTAATATTGTTGGCTCTTTAAGCTGTTCAGATCATGGACCCCGAATCCAGGAGAGACTTCCAGCTTGACTTTGTCTTGTCATAGAAAGCAGATTAGTATCTTGTAGAGCTGTTGATAGTGCAGGCCAGGAATCAGTACAAAAACCAAAGGAGTAGGAAAGGAAACCAGGCTGTATTATTTAGACACTGAGAACTTAGAACACACTGGATGATGCTAGAAGCAGGAGAAAAGCAAGCTACCCTTTCACAGGAAATATATATTGTATTTATTTCAAGAGCAGAGGGATCCCATAGTTCCAGTCAGAGCCACGAGGAATTCTGCTATCATCTCTTTGACTATTGTACTTACACGTTAAAAGATGGAGGGGAGGCAGGAAGGAGGGGAATTCTACCTGGTGGGTTTTTTCTTCTCATTTTGCTAATTATTATACCAGCTGAGAGATGTAGTTACTGCTTAAATCTCATACCGATGTTAATAATCTCTATAAAATGAAAGAGTCTTCCACCAATGCGTTCCAACTACTTTGGCTTCTGTCTGAAAGGTAACTGCATTTAAGTCCCATGAGTTTTTCAAACAAACTCCCCAGTATAATTCTTAGTTACCCAAATAGATAAGCCATCCTTTTTCTGGTAGGTATAAATGTCAGTGGTCACATGCCTCGATAAGCACTTGCTAGTGACATGGACACTACAGTAATCATCCTAGAAATATCCTGACAGCTCTGGAGTAACTGGGAATCTCTTAGCTGTTTATATTTTGCTGCAATAAGTTCTGCTAATAAGCAAACCATGTAAGAGGACATAGCTCATAGCAATCTGGTTTGGCAATGGATGTAGCCAGCTAATTAGAGAAACAAGTTAATGATGTTGTTTTTAGCTGGCTGGGGGAAGAGTGGAAAATGAATAGTGACACTTAAAATATTTTGATTTATAGGCAACAGATTGGAGATGGAGTTGAAACCACATTGTTTTAAATTGCTTGATGGCAATCAGAGTTTCTTAATGTTCCTCTGAAGCAAAATAAATTTAAAAAATCAGGGTAAAGCAGACATCCATTTCACTTCATAAAGCGAGGTAAATGTTGTGCCCGGAGCAACCGAAGAGTTAGGGAAGTTTGACTTCCTACTCAGGGAGGATTAACAAGAGACCTTAAGTACTGGCATATCTCCTGTTAAATGTCACGAAATAAAGATATCTTCAATACCTCCCAATAAAGACAAATACTTCTGCACGTGAGTGGACTGTCTTGTTTTCTGCATTACCACATCCAAAGAAGTGTTTAAGTATCTAAATCCCTAGTGACTCTCAGTTTAGGACCCTAAACAGGAGGTAGACACGTGCCAAGTTTCAGATGTGGGCCCACTGTGATCTATCCACATTCGATTCCAATGTTTATTTCAAACAGAGAATGCATGTGGAAAAATGAAGGTATATATATTGTACATATGTGTGTTCAGTCCACTTTACTTCAGGCCTTTGTTGAGGCAATTGCATCTTTCTATATCTCTTATGTTTCTGCACCTAAGCTTTTATTCGTAGGACCAAATTTCACAGCATCAGTAAATAAATATAGTGAGGCAGGTAGAAAAGTGAGGGAGGACACAGGGAGCCGTCAAATAAATGATGAGGATCTGGCAGTTATTGTCGTGGCAATAGCAGGTGGACAGGAAGAAATGTCGAACCATGAAGCAAAGCTAAAGCCAGCCATCTTGCCCTTGACTGACTGTTACAGTGAAGGAAGATTCAGCAATAAGTGATGCCATCACCAATATTTTCTTCACTTMAGAGTAGTTTCAGGCAGATTTGGAGGCAAGTATTGACAAGAAACTTGGCAGGTGCCTTTCGTGGAGGTAAATAAAATATTTTTATCATGCTGTTCTTTTTGCTTTACAATAGTTCAATTTTTGCTTGGCAAAAGAATGTAAATGTCGGCATACTGGGCTTGAACAAAGGTCTGTCTTGTCCAGCATCCCATCTCTGCTGTCAGTTACAGATGCTCAGTATATGCAAAAGGCACATATATGTACAGGCTAAACCTTCCTCTGACACATTCTCCCAGCTTCCAGCAGCCGGTGGCTCAGAGACTTCCTCCACATTCTCGGCCTTCACAGCCATTTGACTGGCTGTTTACATAATTTTAGTCCAGAGTTTGCTTTCTCTGAGGGGAAATTTTGGGCCCCCCCTTTGTCCCAGTGGGCATCTTCTTCTGTTTCAGAACAAGAGAGGAAACAAGCTGGGGTCTGAGCCTCTGCCCAGGGGTCTTGCCAACTGGAACCTCTGTTCTCTTGTAGTTCTCAGTTGTGCAAATGACCTGTTGATGGATGTTATGGGGAAGCTCAAAACTGGTTTTTTGAGTGTGGTGAATAAAATGGAATATTTTCCATATGGAATATGCCATCATTATTTATTATAGCTATTGACAAATTGAAAAAAGAACTATTTAAAACTTGTACTAATATCTAAACCTTCCAATCAGCTTTTCACAGTTTGTTTTTGTAACATTTTAAAACTGAATAACATGAGCGGACTTCTTGAATAAATCAGGTTAAATTGTATACTTATCTGAATATATATCTATACATTCATACATACATACACACACATATGCTTACATATATAAAGAGATAAAGAATGTACTCTTTTGGCTTAGAATTTTTAGTATTTTAATATTCAGGAGCAGTGTAATTATAAACAAAACCTAGATTTGGTTTTGAGATTTTAACTTAATTGAAATACCATCGTTTTCTCTTTTAAGAAAAAGAAGATGGCACGTCAGTGGATGTGTGACATGCATTACACTAGCAGCTAAGTTTAGATGGTTAGAAATTGGTAGCTATATTAATTCTGTAATTATTGACATGAAAATATACAGTTACCCTGCCAGTATCACCTTGGTTTCCTCAAGAAAGTTTATACAGTTTCATTTTACCTAAAATAAAATACCATTCTTCCCTTTTGGTTTGTGATCACTCTTTAACAGTCCCTATCAGTCTGAAACAAATGGGATGGCATCTGTACAAACTGGAAGAGGAGTAATGAGATAATAGCCCATCCTTTACCATCACTTATCTCCCTGGAATTGGCCTTCATTCAGAAGGGTCAGTGTTCTATGATTAATGCGAAAGCTGTACAAGATCCTGAAGCCCTGTTGGTTTCTCAGGCATTATTAATAGCTTTCTTTGTAGGTTCTTATTCACATGACTTGCTTTTAATGAACTTCAGATACCCATTCTGCTCATGTCAGTCTCCCTGGCTAAAGAAATACTCGAGTTTCAACTACAGAGGGTCTAAAAACTTCCAGAAAAAGAGAACGAAACTGAAGGAGATTTTTCTTTTAAACGCTCTGAAGAAAGTAGATTGATAAATTTGGCACTGGGGAACTAAAGCAGAACCTTGAAACATTACTGTTAAACGTTAGCCCTAGAGCTATGTCCTAGGGTCTGCAATGCATGAAGGTGGAGGTATTTATTTCAACACTCCTCACTGTGGTAAGAGTTCAGTAAACGGTCAAAAAAACTCAAAAGAAAATTTGACCTTAAGAATAGACCCCTGTACACAGTTTCCATCAAGCAGAGGAGATGTCTTTCTAGCCTTAGACATGACTGTTATCTGGTAGACTTATAGTTGTGGCACTGACAATGCCACTATACTCTTCATTCATATTCATGGTCATAGATTTTCTTAACCAGAAAGATTCATATTCACATTCATACTCATGTGTAGATACAGGATTAAGCTTTTAATTCTGTAAGTGCAGCTGAATTCCGGATATTGAGTAATTTACCAAGAATGTTACCTTTTGGGGTCCTATATGTATAGCTGGAATTCACAATTGTGAATTTCACTTTAAATATTATTTGAATCAAGCCAAAAAGATTGGCTAACAATAAATAGTTTGGCTTTTTGGGAGACAGTCACCATTGCAACTGGATAAATTTCATTCAGCCTGCTTCTCACAGATTGTCTGTATGGTATCTTTTATTATGCAGGCAGTCTGAGGTGGTCATCTTGGTAAAGAAAAGGCCTGTGAAAACACAGCCTCTATTTTTTTGCTTGGTAGTTTAAATAATAGCAATGATGTCACTTGCAACGCTTTACATGTCTCTTCTTTCAGCACTGTCCAATTTGTTCCCTTATTAGATGATTTTGGGGAATTTTTCTTGGAAAGCTCTAACATGTCAATGCTGTAGTTGAGGGATATGAAGTTAGGGGAGCATGGCATTTGGGCTAAGGAAGTCCCCAGATTCAGATGGACAGAAGGCAGGAGGTATACCTGTGTGAGTGGGAAAGAGGCTCTGTGCCTCAGGTCTCCCACATTTTCACAGTCTTGATGTCGTTTCCTTCTCCCTTAACATCCAGCTCTTGCCAGCCAAGAGCAGCCTTGCCTGAAGGAGCTGCCATGGCCCATGCTGCCATGCTGGGCCGTGTACGAGCACTGGGCTGGCAGACTCCAGCCTAGGCTGTTCTATACCAAAACCGACCCTTTCTTACATCTGTCTCTCTCCCTCCTGTCTCTCTGGTTAAGTGTTTGTCCATAGTTTCTGGTGCTTCTCTCCTCTCATAATGCATTTTCCTCTTCAGTCTTGTTCTTTTCTACTCCATTAAAAATGCAATGGCTCAAATAATTTCCTTTGCCTGTGACTTTTACTTCGTCATTTCTCTTTGAATTGGCATCTTCTGGATCAGATTTCAGATTACGCCCCTCACTTCCAAGATCTCTGCCCAGTCTCAGCTTCTGTTACTCATCTCTTTTCTATTCCACTGTTCTTCTTCCTGCTTCAGTCCATCTTTTGATCGTGTCTTTCCCCATAAAGCCCCACACTATCAGTAATAAATGGCAATGAAGTCATCCTTTCCCATCCACTCACCGAATCCCAAGACCCAACATTTGATCTGCCACTAGGGTCTCCAAGAGTTTGGCATAGCCCAGCCAGGCGAGAGAAAGAAATCTGCCTTTGCTGATCCCCACAGGCAATGGCAGAACTGATAATCCGTTATGTTCAACTCTTTTCAGGAGTTAACATCTTTGACTTCTCCCTTGTGGCTACCATTCAGCGTAAAACTGATAGATTCTTTGCAAAACACGGAGCAGAAAGTCTGGCTATGATGAGACCAATTTCATCCAAAGCGCTGGGGCTGTGATGGAACCACAACTCTTTGGTACTAAAAAGAAAGGAAAATTACTGCAACATGTGATAAGGTTTTCAGAGTGGGAGAAAATGTAGGAGGAAACATGGAAATGACCAGTAATTTACACATCAGTATTTCCCATGAGAGAAGAGACATAGAATATTGTTTAAAATAATCTGTAATGCTTTACTTCACTGACTTCTTATGCACCTTTCTTGCTTCCATTTGTAATGGCTGGCTCCAGGGCTTAATCTCTATTGGGGCGCAATCTAGGATCTCTCAGTTTATTGCTCTTTTAACTCATGATCACCAGCAGTGAAGGAATGCCTTAGTAAAGTGTTACCACCATACCAAGTGGTAATGGTATTGTGCAGTAAGTGGTAAATCATAGCCTTGTCCTCTTCAAAGAAGACACCTCTCCCATCAACACATATATAAAATTAGTGACTGCCTCTTCTTGCTACTTCTGTTTTCCTGCCAGAAAACACATAGATAAAAACCAGTAGTGTTATAAGCAGCCTGCAAAAGAGGTACTTTTGCATGCATATGTGCGCATGCATCCATGTATGCGTGTCTGTGCGTGTAAGTATACCTTTAATCATTGAGCTGATCACTGTGTTCACCAGAAAAGAGCCTGAGCTCATTATTTCATTAAAATATCTTTTTTTCCCATCAAAACCACATGGATCTTATTTGCATGTGTATTTATATCCCCCGCCCAGGATGTTTCTGTAATAGTAGCCGTGGAAAAGAATTTCTGTCATTTTGTATTGATGACTAAGGGTTAGCAGCCATCTAGGGGGAGCAGAGGGGGGAATTATCTGGGTAGGCTTACACTAGCCAGTTGACATAACAGCTACTTGGGTGGTATGAGGTTTCTGGATGTGTATGGCCTTTTAGTGCTTTCTCTTGCCAAAACATCTGGAATCCAAAATCCAGTCGTTAGACAGCCACACATGTTAACAAAACAACCGGACAGAGAAAACAGGCTGAAGGGAAAAAAAAACATGATAAGGCATCATCGTTACCACTAGGAAATTAGACATTTAAGGTTGTACTTCAAAGCAAGTATTTTTATTATAGCATACTTGAACGGTTTGATTTATTGTGCAGCAGAGCAAGACTGTAGCAGATACTCCTGCCTCACAGGGGAAAATACATTCATTGTCCAAGGAAGCCGCATGTTAAGTAGTTTTAAAAGCAGCCTGCAGATAAGAAGACAACCTCATTCCTCCCTGCAGCACATCTTGCACACACACAAAGTACTGGGAGAGGCTGTTTTTAGGTGCACGAAGTATGATTTCTGCTTTCTGATACTACACCATTTTGGACTTAAAAGCAAGTAAAAGGTATCATGGTTTTCACTGCAGGGCTGTAAAAATCACAACAAATGATAGTGCCTCTGGCATCTGCAGGGATGATTTTACCCAAGGAGGTAAGTGGAAAAGATGGCTTTCTCTCCCATTAGTACTGACCCATATTGCATGTAGTAGGACAGTTGTACGGCCAGCCTTCACCACATCCTAGCAGAGTGGTCTTATGATGACCCTGATGCATGTTCTGCATCCAGTCAGCACTGGCACTTATCAAATGACTAGCAGACCCAGGGGCTGTGCTTCACACAGCTTTCACCTCCAAGCCTTTGCTGAAATGAGAGGAGATGCAGACCGTGGGCTATAAGAGATGGAGCCACAGGATACTCTTGCCCCCACTGCTTCCAAAATCTCATCACTTGGCAATTATAATGCTTTAACTATAATCTTAAAAAATGCTTGGAAAATGTTCATAAACATGTTTCTGAATCCCTTTGTGTAGTTGAAACATTTTTATAAGATTAGAACGTGGGAAAAGCTGGCACAAAGATTGTTTGAACAAGTGTGCTTGTGATTTCTTTTCCTAAGGTAAGTACGTGTAAGATTAGGAGACTTAACAACTGGGCTGGTGAGTTCTGAGTGTTGTTTCTTTGAGAACATGAACATGTTGCTTGCAAAGCCAGGAACATTGGAAGATTGAAAAACTGGGATCTGAGATGAAATGAACTGAGAGGAATTGAAAAACATAGGTGGTGCCGAAGAGGAAACCTGAGGCAGGGTGTGTTTTCTGAAGGCTAGCACAGGAGACTTAGGATGCTCTGCTTCATTTTCTTCTTCCGCTGCTGACACCCTCTGACCTTTGGATGAATCAATTAGCTTCTCTCTACTTCACTTAACTTTTTTTCAAAAGGTGACTTCCTGCTTCACAGCAGGGGCAGGAGAGAAAAGGAGGTGGGAAATGAGCTTTAATTATTTAGGAAAGAAAAAAAAAAATAAGATCCTTAGAGAAAAGTGTCCTTGTTTTAAAAGTATTTTTATAATACCAGTGCAAATGAAAGATAGCTTAGAATATTAATTTTTATCCAAATCATAATAGAGAAAAAAGCCCCTTGCTCCAAACCCTGCCCAGAGAGGTGTTCCTCTGTGCACGCTTCTACTCCTACTGAGAGGATGAGAGAGCAAACAGCGTGTGAAAGTTTAGCCCAGCTGGTGCTCGTGCTGCTGGGGGAGGCTCCGAGACTACCCCAACAGTCCTGGTGTAAGGGAGCCTGTCCAGGGAGAAAGAACAGAGTGCTCCACACTTCAAAATGCACAGAGCTGGCAAGACAAAGACAAGAGCCCTTTTTTTTGAAGGCTAGAAACTTCTTTATCTTCCACATTGTCAGAAGTATCAAAAGGTCACCAGCATGTCTCATGTTACTTTGGGGGCAGATGGGGACTGATCAACTTTGGGGTGGTATGTTTATAGAATCTGACCCTCAGTTTCAGAAATCAAAGGCATTCCTCTTAGCCCATGCATCAGAGAGAGATTTCCTTGGAGTCAAAAGTTTCATCGTATGGCAAGAGGACCTGTGAGGGATTGTTTTATTATGAGAAGGACAGGGAGAAAAAGTAGGTGATTTATTTAAGTAGCGGGCAGTCGGTCTCCCAGAAGAGAGAGTCTATCTTACCCTCCACATTCTCAGCTAATGAATGAGCCTGGGAAATTGGAGCAAGATCAAAGTTGCTTTACTACAAAATTGCTGACATTCCTGAAATAGCTGAGAATTCCTCTGTTCACACTAAGTATGAATCAAGTTCACTGACACACAAAGCGCTCACAATGGGACAGTCCGCTGCATTGTTACCTTGACTCTCAGCTTATTGCCCTGCCTGACCTCTGCCTAAAGCAGTTAAGAAATTACTGCTTCTTCACCCATTGTTCTCTTCCATATGAATATGTCAAAGGTCAAGATGTGTAGCCACAAAAAAGGGGAAACCTTCAAAATGCTAACTCAAGAATATAGGGTACAATGTTTAGGTTGCTGTAGCCTGACAGGGTAAATGATCTCAAAAGAAAAAAATAGCCCCAGAGGACTTCCAAATCTAATGTGTTCTCCAACACAGGCATGCCAGCAAGGTGAGGTTAATTTCTGAAAGGGACTGCTATTAATCTTAGGTCCATTGATTTAATATTGTAAGCTGCAAGTTGATACATGACCTGCTTTGAAGGAGGACCCTGTCCCAGCTCTCAGTCAGTGGTCTTATAGCCTGATGTGTTAATGGGGTTCAACCCAGGATCTAGGTGAATGGGTCCAAGTGCAGACTAAGGCTTTAAAACATGCCACACATGCACAGGGTAATACGAGAGAGATATTGCCAACTATAGGACTTTTGCATAATGCCGTCTACTGCATTTTAAAAATAATTATGAAAAGCATGTTCTATTTTAAAATAATCAAAGTATAACTTTGAGTGTTGATAATAAACATTTGAATTTCCTCACTTTTTAGGGATGGTCAAAGTTTTACAAAGCAGAGAAAGAGAAAAAAATGCACCTAACTGAAGGGCCCATAGTGGTGCTTTCCTGTGTGCTGACAGGCTGGGGACATGGTTCTGAGCTAGTCTGCAAGGCTTGCTGCGTACCACACTTGATTGATATTAGGACTTTTCCCAACAATAATGCATGCCTTAATGACTCAGAAAAGTAGCAACTAATTTTAACAGGACTTTTGAAGGTGATGGCAGCAACACAACTGACCCAATTCTCCTCTGGATCGCAGCAGCAGTACATTGTGTGAGCAGGAGCCACCTTTCTAGCTGCTGCAGAGCTTCCCCCTGTGCACACCTAATACCTCCTCAGTAGGGGTAATAAAACCTTGCAAATTTCCTCTGAGCAAATTTACCTCCAGCTCTTGGCTTACTTATCTTCAGGTTAAAAGGACTATTTTAATGAAATACATCATTATGTACTTAATATTTTGTAATGATGTGTTTTCACTATAAAAAAATCTAAGTTGCAAAGCTGCTTCAGGAACAAACTTGTGAATTTGGACCTCAGCAATTGTGATTAATCTCACAAGTGCTCTATCACTTACTCCTCCTCCTGTGTCCCTTCTCTTTAAGCTTGTCACACAAGGGAAGTTAAACTGCATTAAAACCACCTTGCAATGTCACTTCATCAGTCCAAATCCATCTGAACAAAGAGGTGGCTTTCATCTTACTCCCAGGCATTGCTCAAAAGCAATTCCTTCCAAGGACTTTTCTGAGCATTGTGGACAGGAGACCTTCTTTACACTCCTGCCATACTCCATGCAATGTGTAACTATTTCAAAAGTTCTGTTGTGGGTGTGTAACTCATTAAACCTCCAGAGGTTAATGGTGGCTTTCAGTGTGTGGTTCTCTGCGTTTGTATAGGCATAAACGACAGTCTTATCACCAACGCCCTGCACCTGGCCTCAGAGTTCATCATTAGGAAGTATTACTTATCTACTGTGCTCCAAGGTCTGGTAAATGTAACCCACATCATTTGTCCACATTGTGGTAGGTTTCTCAATGCTGAGGCAGAATACTGTGGAAAATCCGCTGTGTTACAATTTTCACCTGTGTTCCCATAATAGCTTTTTGTGGCACAGCTAATGTAGATAATGATGGTGTTAGCTTTCATCCTTTTATCATTATCCTATGATGACTTTACATATCTCCTATTGCCATGGGTAGTGAGGTATATCCCAGGACACTTGGAAAAATACTATTTAATTAGTGCCTTAAGTGACTTGAAGATGGCTGTGAGGTATACCTTTGAGAGACTGAAAGCTCACGTAGAAAAAGGCCCGCAAGAGGTGATCTGATCTTGCCTTGAAAAAAACTTATCTGCTATGTGCTGCACAGCATCTGCGTGAACCATGGGGAAGATCCTGAGCACCATCTGGCAGGGGTGAGGGTGCAGGCGGGGCAGACCATGCACTAGGTGAGGTACTCGCTTCTACACAGCATATTCACGAGCAATGGTGCAGAAGTACTGGCCTCCTTGTTGGCTGTGAACCTGCGATATCAGCCTGCTGACATGCATCTTTTTAGAGGGAATGCCTGAGTCTGGAATGATAGGGATGGTTGCAAGGGAAGAGAGATAACAGGCAGTTACTGCTCACTGATCTGTTTTCATAGCAGCAAAGCTAACATAATGTTTGTTTTTTCTCTTCTCCTTGCAGTTATGATCAGTAACCTATGCAGCCTGGGAGGCTTTGAGGGTGATAAATCCCTTCCGTTTTCGTGCCATGTGCCTTGCCACACAATTGCATGAAAAGAGGGATGCCTCAGAGCTAGTAGTTAGTGGTCTCAGTGGTTGCTATGCCACTAAATTTCTTACTTCGGGAAGGTTTAGCGTCCTGAGCTGTATTTAACAGCTGAGATGACGAGGAAGCTGAGGGTCACTGACGGCAGAGTCTTACTGAAGACATCAAAAATATGTGCTATGAAAAGGCAAGGGAACTTCTGAGTTACATCATGGGATTGTATGCCTGGGTCTGCCACTGACTTTATGGTTGACTTCTTACAAATCTTTCGGATTCCCTGTTTGCTGTGTCTTTTCGGTGTGTATCCTCTTGATGAAAAGGGTCCTCATGCGTTTCTCTGTACAGCAGCCAGCCCAAAGGGGTCCTGATCATATCTGAGACCTCTGTGGGTCCCTATCCTACAAACACAGAAGCAAGAGTTTGGGAAGTATGAGGGAGGTGATATTTGTATATCATACATGCTGCCTTCTAGGTAGGCACCAACATTTTTATGTGCTCCGAGTGCTATAATATGATTTTGCAAGTCATTATCCTGAAGCCCTGACGTGTGAATAGCAAAAGGAAATATATTGTCAGAGCAGCAGGACTTTCAAAATCTTTGGTGCTACAAGGAAATTCCCAGCCTGTAAAGTCTGAGTGGGATAGGCAGCAATTTTCATTTTAGAGTTGCATGACACTAATTGTTTCAGCAAAGAATAATTTTCTTTCCAGCAATTGATACAAACTTTAAAGAGATGTTGTGTAGCAGCTGTGGTATGTTACTCCATTATGACAGGAATTTCCTGCAGTGAAATATGTAGCAGTGGGATGCACACAGGTCTGTCTGGGAATCGCCTGGATGAGCAGGCTCGCGTTCAGAACCCAACAGAAACAGCCCCGGCATCAGGGAGAGCTTCTCAGTGCACTGCTAAATGGCCCCCCGCAATGCACAGGGTATAAGCAGACCAAAGGCCTTGCGTGCTTCAACTAGACATATTTCTTTCTTGGAGAAGAGTCATCTGTGATTCAACGGATGCTGTGTATGGGATGGCGTGTTGGCCTCCAAAACTTTTGAGCCAGACTCATTACAAGCGTCTTTTCTTATTATGGAAGCATATGCTTTTGAAATGACAGCTATTTCCATACAGTATCATTCTATTGTGTCCTTCCAAATACATCCCCAGCTGTGCAGTGCAACCACTGCGGTTCGGCTGCATTGATGGCCTCCGATGACCCACCAGGCCCCTGAGTGAAGCGTACTGAGATCACTCTCCCATGGCAAAATATGACATGGGACTTCAAGGGCTCCTCTACATAAGAAAACATTTTTCAAGCATTGAAAGACACTTGGAAGCATCTGCAAAACAATCCTAGCACTGTCTTGAAATTCATATTCCACTGCATCAGTCTTTCAAAGAATGGTGTCACTTTTACTTTTTCAGGTTGAAATAAATCAAAGGTGTAATTCAGGGTCTGGTCTGAAGCTTGCTGAGGTCAATGGAAAGACTCTGTGCTGCTTTTTTTTAACTTCAGTAGGCTTTGCACTCCTGCCCAGATGGCATTTTCTCCTTGTAGTGGCTCTATATGTGTCACAGTGGCAATTCCCCTTCGCAGCCCTTCGCCTCCCTGTGCCACTCTATCTTCTGTCACAAACGTGGCCCTGCACTGGAAAAGGAGGATTACCTCTCTTTGTATTCTGATTTAGTTCGTTGACTTCTGTTTTAATCCCATAATTCGCTTTGTATAGGCAGACCTTTGCAACAACAATTCTAGTGATGAAAAAAAGAGATTTGCATGCTAGGAAGACCATCACGGCTTTTCCTGTACTTTTCTATACTTGCCTAGGGTAAGCACTGTGGACTTTGATACTGCAAACAGGTATGCATGTGGATAATTCCACCTATGTCAAAAGTTTAACTGATTTGAATGGTGCAACTACCAAGTAAAGCTGTTCTACAAATGCTCTTCATGGGCAGAACTCCATATGCCTTAACACATGCTATGGAAAATTATGAAAGTCTTGCCGTAGGGAGAAGTATGCGGGACTGGGGCTTTTGTTTGCTCTTGTGTTTGCAGAGATTAAGGCCTGAGTTTTTTTGCTTTAATATCAATTTTTTAAATGAGTTTTAGTAGACTGATGTGCAGAGCAGAAATTTAGTAAATGTAAATTAGATGTAAATTTACCAATTTACATGTGAACGTCAGGAACAAACCGCTGCTTGTGCAGTGCTATTGTTCATCCAGAGAGGCAAGGAGACGGAGCAGCCAAGCCTGGAGCCCAGCCTGCCAGGCAGAAGGCTGCGCTCCAGAAAACACCCGCTCTCTACCTGGGCTTGTACTGGAGCCAGCATCAGTTCCTCCCTGGTGCTTTGCTAGGAAAACAGGGCATATCTAAGCATGGGAGTATTAAGCAGGACTGTGGAGATGATGTTACTTTTCTATGGAGCGGAAAGCTGTGTCCAGACTGATGACTGCATTTCAGGACAGCACTGGAAATTGAGGAAAGGATCACAAAAGATCAACGACATGCCCTAAGGCCTGCCTCATGGTGAAAAGCGTAGGCAGGTCTACTTAGCTTATGAAGCAGAAGGAGAAGATTAAAAGGTGTCTTACTGCAGTTGATGCATACCTACACAGAAAAACATTTTCTGAGAGAGGAGAGAGTGGTCTTTAATCTAGTAGACAAAGACATAATAAGATTCAATGGCGGGTGGCTGCTGCTGGATAAATTCACAGAGATACCCATGAGAGTGGTTGACTGCTGGTCCTGTTTACCTGGGGACATGAGGGATTCTCAGCTACTGTTAATTGAATAATGTGTGGTATTGCAGAAATACCTGAAAGGAGGCTGTAGAGAGGTGGGTGTTGGTCTCTTCTCCCAAGTAACAAGCGATAGGACAAGAGGAAATGGCCTCAAGTTGCACCAGGGGAGGTTTAGATTGGATATTAGGAAAAATTTCTTCACCGAAAGGGTAGTCAGGCATTGGAACAGGCTGCCCAGGGAAGTGGTGGAGTCACCAACACTGGAGGTGTTCAAAAAACGTGTGGATGTGGCGCTTCGGGACTTGGTTTAGTGGGCATGGGTACTGGGTTGATGGTTGGACTCGATGACCTTAGAGGTCTTTTCCAACCTTAATGATTCTATGATTCTATGATAAATTACATTATATTTCAGCCGCAAGATATGGACGTGACAGAGGAATTACAAGTAAATATTCTTGGACTCTGTTGCGCAAATCAAGCAGGATAATCATAATGTTTTTTCCTGGCCTGAAATCCTCTAAATCTATGAAAATGGATAAGAAGTGTAATAAGGGCATTTTTTTTTCTTTCCATTTGACAGATCCACCAATGTGATAAGAGCACCAGATTCCACTATGTTGGACAGCAAATATTCTCTATTCTACCAGCTTCAGTAAAGACCTAATGAAACAAAACATAACCCCTTTACCACGAAAGCTGCTGACATTTTCTATTAGCTCACCTAATGGAACTAGCAGGGCATTTTGCCTGCAGCTTTTTCCTGCTTTGCCCAATTATTAGAAAGAGGCACTGGCAGCTCTTACAGCCTTTCTCACAATTATCTGTTTTGCTTGAGGCAAAAGCTTGTAACCCTGGCTCTGTTCTCCTGTGGGACAGCTGCAAAATTGAGGGCTATGGTGCAAGTTATTTTTAGATACTGCATAATAGGTCTCACTATAAACAGGGCAGGAAATCTGCACATGAAAAATGCCTTTAGATTAGCCCTGAAGCAACTGACTGAGAGATGATCTAAGAATTTAGGCAAGTCACTTCTTAATAGTTAAATTGTATTTCTTACTTCAGTGTTGATCAGGTCTGAGTCTCCCGAAATGCTTCAAAGAGAGATCTACTGCTGCCTGTTAGGGCTGCTTGGGTCATCTCTGTTACTAAACATAGCAGTTAACCCATTCCCCAGGTAAAGGACATGCTTGTGGTCTCCTATTTTATAGAAAGGTATGTATATATATATTTTCTATGCTGCTTCGTACAAGGTATAGATATAGGAAATGAATTGGGGGGAAAGAACTGCATGATTTTTGAAGGCCTGCACACTGACCCATTTTTCCTTCTGCACTTTTGCCGCTATGTAGAAATGTATGTCGCTTGCAGAGCACTGTCAGGGAAGGAGAAAGGGAAAGGAAATTTGTGCTGCTCTGCCCTGGCAGAATATAAGAGCGGTAAAGGAGAGTGAAGGTGAGTGGGGACTTAAAGCTCGTGTGTGTGAAATAGCATTTCACAGCATGTGTATTCAGCTGTGAAGCACCTGCCCCTGTAGGAATGTCTGTAGGATGTGGCATTTTTGTCTGGTTCAGTAAAAGGTAAGAGAATACATGCTTTAATTTGGCAGCATTTCGTTCTCTTGTCACCTTTGCTGTTTATCTCCAGGATGAGTTATTAAGCTGGTTATGACAGTGTTTTAAGTGTTACAATTAACGGAAAAAAGTAATGTTGCTGAAACAAGGAGTAAGCATTTGCAAATACATAGCCAGCTTTGCCCACAAGTAAAGAAATATGCAATACATTGCGTGTGGGGTCGCCATGTGCTAGTAGCATACAGATTTCTCACTACACTACAGTGGAAGAAAAACATTGTCCTCTAAAACTATTTTTTGTCCTGATCCACCTCTAAATCAGGTTGAACATTTTCAGATTGAGTGACCACGTATTGTGATGGGAAGAGCTTCTCTGGAGTGCTGAGTATGTGCAACCTCTCCTTACTGTGGAGTTCAAATAATCATTTTCAAACAGAGACCCTGGGGTAGGGAAGAGTAGAGGTGCCTCAGCAGAAGCCTCCGTTGTCTGATCCCTGCTAAGAAGAACATGATTAAAGTAAGTGTAGAAGACCTGTCACTCCTTGGCTCTGGAAACAGTGAACAAACCATGATGCCAGCAGTAAAATAAATGAAGGAAATCCCCTGAATAGAAGATGGAGCTCTTAACAGATAGAGCAGACTTGCTGGAAATTTGGAGGCAAGCTGGCTAGGGGTGCGTGACTGTATATTTGTAAGCAAGACAATGCAAAAAAGAATCTAGTGGGGGGTAAGGAGGTATCAGGCCTTGGTGTCATAAAGAAAACATATTTGCTGGATGGTAGGGATCAAAACCTAGAGGAAGAATTCAGGGATGTTTCCAGAGAAAATTCTATGATTTGTGCACTAGCAACTCTCATTCTTGAGCAAAGCTGGAAATCCTCATTGTTCTTTTAAAATATATGCTATTTTCAGTATTTACTGCATAACTGGGGATAGTTTTTGAAGAATGTGACATTATTTTAGCAAGTGTTTTGCCAAGTGATGAAAATCTCAGTAGATATACAGAAAATAAATATTGGAAGTTATTGTGCTAATTATTGCAGTTTCCATAAGCTCCCAAATGTATAATCTTGCAAGAAATTTTAAGAYAGAATCAAACTATTCGATACGTCCAAAGGGGTGTATTTATTTCAGAGTTTTTGCAAGCCTAGTTTCCCTTACTTTTCACTGAAATGATAACATGAAAACATACTGTGAAGATTATCTGAGAGGAATTATTCACATTTTTTCAGTTGTTCAAAATGGTTTTATATCTCTTTTCTTTCCATTTACAGTGCCTCTTGTAGCCAATAAAAGTAGTTTCAAAACTATTTGCCAGAATAGCAAAATTTAAGCAAGCATTGCAGACTTAAGGTACAAAGTAGAAATCCAATTCAGGATTATGAGTATCTGCAGAAGAAAGCTCATTGGAAAAGTTCTGTTTATCCAGTCAGAGCACAGAAACAAACAATGTGGCTTAGGAAACTGAGTCCTGAATATATTAAATGTTCATGTCTCATGGCTTGTTCACAGCCTGTAGGATGAGATTTGCCTTACAGAATTGTTCTGAAAGGATTTTCCAGTAGCGACTAAATTCTAAGACTGTGATTAAAAGAGACTTTTAAAATCACGTTATTAATTACTTGTCCAGCTCTAGAAATTGCAAGATCACTGGTAGTGAATTATGCAAAGTAAATATCCACATTTCCTTGCTGCTTCAGTTGGAGCTATAACACTCAAGTTTAGAGAAGTACTATCTGCAGTCTTCCCTTACATCTGCCTTGGGATCATGAATTTTTAATGTGAGCTGGCATCACTGAGATGAGTCTCTTTTGCAGGGCTTTGGAAATATCTCCTTAGTATTCGTAGTATAGGATGTGCAACTTTTGTTAGAACAACTTAGTGAAACCAAAGGTAACCTCATATTAATGACTTGGAAGGAAAACAATTTTTTAACACACTTCACTTGGCTGCTTGGAAGTGGTAGAAAAAAGTTTCTGTAAGCTATTCAATAGCAAGGAAGAAATGTCTGCAAACCCAGAGGAGGAACAGATTTGTTATTGGCAGAGGCAGCATTAGGCATTGGCTAAGTATGTGGTCGCCTGGAATACCACAACTGAAGCAGTATATCAGTGTTAGGAGAGATGTGGTTACTCAGTAATGGCCCTGTTGAGTCACTATTCTTTGCCTGTAGAGGTACTCGCTGTTATTTGACTATGCAATGGAACAGGAATTGGAAAAATCTACCTAAAAGTGGCAATGCAATAGAGAGGAAACTGGGTAGATGGCTGAGCAAAGTCTGAGGCAAGGTATTATTAATTAGGATTATAATATACTCCTTAAACTCAATCTATAACTGGATAACTTCAAAATCAACAGACTGAAGCTCTCGTAGTTCTTGAATTAATTTAATTTATCTCGGATATAGATCTTTTTATGGGCACCCCCAGCTAGGTCTTGTCCCCTCAGCTGCCAGCTTCTTTTCGCATGGGTTTCTCTGCCAAAACAAAGCCCCTCCACTGCAGAGCCCTACTGCTCCCAGCAACTGCTTCTGCAAGCTGTGCACTTGCAGGTCTGGTCTCTCAGGACCAGTAAGGCCAGTGCCCCAGCACTGATGGAAAACAGAGTCCGTTTTGCCCTGAACAAACCCTTTCAGGGCTGGATCAAAATGATAAAACACTTAGAAGCCTGGCAAAGTTAGTTATGAGAAGTAGTGCTTTTTGGTCACAGCAAACAGACAAGCTTGGAGGCACATAAACCTTTCCGTATATTTGCCCTCTTCTGGCACTGCCTATTTTCCATGTGGAGACCCAGCTAGGTAAGGGATACCTGAGGTCAGCCCACAAAGTCTATTTTGTTTCTCACAGTCTCATGCTTCCCAGCTCTTGACAGCCTTTCTTTCTTTCTCTTTCCATAAACACAGGCACACAARACCCATGTCTCGTTAAACCTTTTGAACGAGGTGAAACCAGACTGTGTGGGCCTTGCCAGAGGGTAAAACTTCAAAAAGGTTATTTGCCTCGTTTCATTATTAGGGACCTAAATTAAGTACCCACCAGTGCCTTCAGTTCCTACAGGAGGCTTTATCTTGTGCATTTACCAGGAATAAAATCACCAACAAACTTATGTGAATACACAAAACAAGGATAATACTGTTGTCTTGGAATATTTTCATGAATATTTAGTGTGTCAGTGCAGCTTTGTCAGTCAAACAGTCCCTGAAAAGTGTAAATATCGTAAACCAAATCATAAGCACTCAGGGAGAGAATGCAAAATAAGCCAGGAATGGCACGATCTGGTTTCAATAGGAGACAAAAGGCAGGTTTTAACTACAGAGTTGCAGACTCGGAGATGAAAGCTGTAGCTGTGAAATGCTGCATCAGCATGGTCCCAGCTGCCTCACACTCTTATCAGCCTCTTCTAGAAATCGCAGGGCTGGTCTGTCAGGGGGTGTCCAGAGCCAGCATCACATCTGCCGAAATCAGGGCGTCATCAGAAAGACGTGAGAACACTGTTTACATTTTGATAGTCCTAAGTATTTTAGATGAGTTTTCCCACTCTCTCTTCTATTTTGTTCTAGTTGGTCACTCCCCAATGGGGCAGAGGCAGCTGCATTTTCATGGCATTTTAGGTAGGTACTTTATATCAAGCTTTGAGATCCATGGGAGGGGCAGGCTACAGAAATGTGAACAGCTATTGCTAACAGCTGCAGCAGTAAAGATCTCCATGCCCCAGATGTGCTACTGTTCTTGTATCTATGCTCTATTCCCTTGCATTTACTTCATAAACTTTTGAGGTGTTTTAATAATTGCTGTGCCACAGTTACCACAGCACATCAGAATCTTGCTATAGCCAGTATGTCGCACAGCCTGAATGCCCCCCACTGTGTCAGAGAGAGGTGCATTATAAGCAACTGGAAAAAAACAAAGTGTAGATAATTAGAAAGTGCTACGAAGCAAATCCAAAAATTATGGCATTGCACAGATTGATTGGCATTCCCAAACCAGAGTTGGAGTCAGCCTAAAACCAGTATGTCTTCTTGTTGTGCAGGTGTGCAGGTTCATTTCCGTAAGTTTTGCTACTGAAATGGGTCTTATTCTTCATCTAGACCATGATCCTGTAACTGAATATCTGTTAATAACTTTGAATAATAATTTCACTTGTATGAGCTTCTAGGCAGGAATGGCAGCCCAAGCACAAAGCTCCTTCTTTGTCATACTTCAGCTGGTCCTCTGGGACACCTGCACAGAAAAGAGTCTCTGTAGCAAACCCCAAGGTAGTAACAACATCCTGGGTCCACTTGTTAACATCTGCAAGTTCAAAAAGTGAAGTGTCTGGGATGTGAACCCAATGTTTTTAAAAAAGTTTTAAAGATGAACTAGCAAGGAGCTGAGAAGCCTTTCAGGAAGTTTTTTTCAGAAAGTTTCCCTGTGGGAAACAAGCTGGAATTTGAGAAATGAGGGCTGTGTGAGAAGAGGAGCACAACCAGTCACACTTAGCCTTCTTGCCATATCACCCTGCAGTGCAAATGGGAGAACATCTGGAGGCATTAACGGGTACTGGGAGCCCAGCATTTGCATTTTTTCCTAGTAAATGAGAGATTACATTTAGGTTTCCAAGAGAACATGGAAAATTATTACGCGAGATGGGTGATGAAAGAAACATGTTGAGACTGGGTGTACTCTAGGTTGACTGTGGGATGATTTAAAGGAGAACGTTCACACAAACCCATCCCTGTGCTATAGAGCAAAACCCAACGGAGATGGTTTTTGACACCATTTCCCACAGGATTCCCCTGGAGAAGCTGGCTGCTCGTGGCTTCGACAGGTGCACTCTTCACTGGGTAAAAAACTGGCTGGATGGCCAGGTCCAAAGAGTTGTGGTGAATGGACTTAAATCCAGTTGGCGGCCAGTCACGAGCGGTGTTCCCCAGGGCTCAGCACTGGGGCCAGTTCTGTTTAACATCTTTATCAATGATCTGCATGAGGGGATCGAGTGCACCCTCAGTAAGTTTGCAGACAACACCAAGTTGGGTGGGAGTGTTGATCTGCCTGAGGGTAGGAAGGCTCTGCAGAGGGATCTGGACAGGCTGGATCGATGGGCCGAGGCCAGTTGTATGAGGGTCAACAAGGCCAAGTGCTGGGTCCTGCACTTGATCACAACAACCCCAGGCAACACTACAGGCTTGGGGAAAAGTGCCTGGAAAGCTGCCCGGCAGAAAAGGACTTGGGGGTGCTGGTCGATGGCCAGCTGAACATGAGCCRGCAGTGTGCCCAGGTGGCCAAGAAGGCCAACGGCATCCTGGCCTCTATCAGGAATAGTGTGGTCAGCAGGCAGAGGGAGGTGATCGTGCCCCTGTACTCGGCACTGGTGAGGCTGCACCTCGAATACTGTGTTCAGTTTTGGGTCCCTCACTACAAGAAGGACATTGAGGTGCTGGAGCGTGTCCAGAGAAGGGCAACGAAGCTGGTGAAGGGTCTGGAGAACAAGTCCTATGAGGAGTGGCTAAAGGAACTGGGGTTATTTAGCCTGGAAAAAGGGAGGCTCACGGGAGACCATATCACTCTCTACAAGTACCTGAAAGGAGGCTGTAGAGAGGTAGGTGTAAGTCTCTTGTCCCAAGTAACTAGCGATAGGACAGGAGGAAATGGCCTCAAGTTGCACCGGGGGAGGTTTAGATTGGACATTAGGAAAAATTTCTTCACTGAAAGTGTTATTAAGCATTGGAACAGGCTGCCCAGGGAAGTGGTGGAGTCACCATCCCTGGAGGTATTTAAAAAACATGTAGATGTGGCACTTAGGGACATGGTTTAGTGGTGGACTTGGCAGTGTTAGGTTAACAGTTGGACTCTGATCTTAAAGGTCTTTTCCAACCTAAATGATTCTATGTTAACCAGTAAACCTGCTGCCTTCTGAGAGGAAGGACTAGAGGTTGCTTTGGGCAACAGGCACTTTGTAAGACCATTGATCACACCACCTCTCCTAATCCTCTGGGGACTGGCTGCCCTTATTCCCCCAGGCGGCACTTGCCCCTGAGATCCATCAGTAATATGGGCTGTAACCAGTCTTCTCCCTGACTGATCAGGGTGACGAGGACATGCAATGCCCTCCATTCACTGTCTTGGGATCTCTCTCTGCCAGCAGGGAGTCTTGTCAAAGATGGAAACATTTTTGCAAATCTTTTTTCCCCACCTACTTTGTTGAAATAGAAAGGAGATTTTTTAAAAACTGTGACATATATGAGAAAATTACTAGCTAATGATTCTTCAACTGAGATGCGAGAAGAGGAAAAAGAAATACGTATATTTACATAATAAACAGCCAATCATGGTCTGGAACCATCTGGTTGTGCAGATGTTTGGTGTACCTGATTATGTGCTTTTCTTTGTGTTATCCTTCTCCTCCAACCATTTACTTTTCCCTAAGATGATGTGGGGTTTTTTTCTTTGCTTATGCTTTTAAGTATTTTGGCACTTCAAGTGAGGCTGCTGATCTGAGGTTCATGGCATGATCCACAGTAATAGGATTCCACTCATGCTTTCTATGGTGTTGCAGACTTCCCACACCTCCAAGCTATTGGTCTGGAGCACAGCTTCTATACATGCCTCTGTTACATGAATAAATAATCTGAATTATAACACATTGGAGCCTATGTGATTCCACTTCCTCCCACAAAAATGACAATGATGTTCATTCTCATAAATAAACATACTAACTGTTTTTAATTCTTTGCCTTTTTGGAAACACAGTCTTAGAAGAGGTAACTTTATAATTGAAACAATAACACTTTAAGACATTTCTGAGACTGACTATGTAGATGCTTAGGATCACTAGATCTTCTGTATCAATGAGTAAATACATGCCTTTTACAATCTCCATTAATTTAGGGTATTCATGTCATTACAATGCATTAAATGTGTATGTTTCGTGCAAGAAATAATGGACTTGACATTGTCCGTAGAGCAGTGGCACAAAGGGCTCCAGGGTCTGCAACTGGGACTCCTGTGACCCTCTCCAAAGCAGTATCCACAGTACATCACAGGCTTCAGCCTAGCTTCAGTGAAGGCTGAGCTGATGCTTCAAAATGGTTCATTGGCACAGAAGTGTGCATTAATGTCGGGATATGCAGCAGAAAATAGCCAATGAATGCACTTTCCCTAAGATAATTTAGTCTGAGGAGTCTGTGAAGATGCCGGTTGGAAGTAATCTTCCAATGGTATGATATGCCTGGTATTAAAATGCACTGAGAAGAAAGGGTTTTGCTGAGTAGGCAAGGTAAAGAGAGAATAGATGGGCTGAATTAAGTAAGACTATGATGCTAAATAATGTTAAGATGGTGGTCTGTGTTAATAAAAAGCAGGTGGGAAGACTGCAGCTTGATATTCTAGTGTGAATTTATTTTCCTTCTCCGTTAGTGTCATTACCTCATGTTGTATTTATATAAAATACTTCGTTATGATGGAAGGTGAGGACATATAGAACAGAAAAAAATAGCACATGGTAAGGCCTGTTCTCTCTTGAGGAAATATTTAGAGTCTTCCTTAGAAAGCTTACCAACTGTGAGCTCAGTTACATGGGCATAAATCTCGCATAACACTTTTGAAATCAATGTAATTATAATGGATTTATAGGGGTATAACCTGCCTTTTACAGATTATTTACCTGATAAATGCTAATGACTCCTTGGAGGTGAAAGTGGAGGGAATTTGGGATTCTACCCAAGGAATACAAAATGGGACTCTAGTGTATAAATCTTTCTTAACTTTTGAATTGTTGCCAGCAGATAAATTCTTCCCAAGGAAATACTAACAAAAATCTTTTCTGAATTTTATGTGTTAACAGTAAGAATGAAGCAAAACTCCACAGTGTTCTCAAGTTGCACCAGGGACAAATTTGGCCCATGGTAAACGCAAACAGAGTTTGCATCTCTTTTTAATATTTTCCCATTTCTTCATGGCAGTGATGTGGAGGATTCGAGGCACAAGTGTGTACACAAAATTTGCTTACTGCTGTGTTGCAATGCAGCTTGGCATTCCTCTCACTCTGCTCAGGGCTGAAGCAGTCTCAAGCCTCCTGCTAACCTCTGATGTACAGGAGTTGTTAACTTTCATTTTATCATCATTTCCTGTGGCTGGCCAGAAGTCCATTTTCCTCAACTATTAATATAAGACCGGAGAGACCTGTGAGATTTCTACAAACCTTGCTCCATTTTGCAATTAGTTTTGTGTGCTAGTCTCAGATATTCATGTGTTTATGATTGACAGCAATGCCCAATCTTATTTTAAGTCAAAGTCTATGTCTATGAGTAAACTAACTGCAGAATGGCAGGAAGGGTAAAGATAGCACATCCACTCCACATTCCTTTCTAGAAGAAAATTTAGAAATTACTCTCTCCAAATGAGCTGCATAATAGAAAACACAACTGTATGTTTATCAATTAGTGTAATGAATGCGTTGTGTTTTTTTAATTGGTTACCTCTAAGAAATACTTTAGGAAAAACAGGCATATATAGTAAAGAAGAGGTAGCCTGATAAATACAGAGGAAATAATGAAACTCTAGAGAAAGGAAATGCGATAAATGGAGTCTGTTTTGTCTCCTGTCTCAAAGCATCAGGCCTTTCCAAAATAAAAAAATCCTCTAAGCTTAACTTCGCGCATGAAATAAATCTTGCCTAAGCATTTTGCAGCTTCATGGTAACAAAACAAATAACTAACTTCATATCTTAAACACTTCCTTTCCTTCACACTCACAAAAACTAAACAAGGACGGGAGAGCATCCAGCTCTCCCTGAAGACATATTCATCCACTGTTGATTCGACAGGCAGCTTTTTTTCAAGAGGTCCCTCTGTGTATGATGGCATCCTTGGCATAGATAATGACCTGCCGATAGCCTCTGGTACAGCCCCGGACACCCACTGAGTGGGAAAAGGGCGTGCTCAACCATCAGCCAAACCAGCCCCAGGCCTGCACTCTGTGCAGCCGCTGAAGTTGCTCCACGCTTCCCCCTCCACAACAGGGTGCTTGACGGTGCAGGCTTTAAATGAACCCTGCGATGTTCCCACTGATGCTCAGAGGGAATTTGCTCCTGATTTCTGTTAATTTAGAAGTCTGAAATGCCAGTTCTGTACTTTAAGAAAAAAAAAAAGAGAGAAAGAACCAAGACCCCCTGCCATCGCCCAAGAGGTTAAAAAGATGGTGCACTGGGTGTTCCTTGCATTTGCCGCTGGGCCTAATGTTTTCAAGTTTTTCTTCAGTGAGGGTTAAAAGTCCATTTTAAATGTGAAAACACGTGTTTGAGTAATGATGGGACTTTAGGAGCAGCAATGGTAAAAATCATTAGGTTTGCTAACCAGGAATCAACTAACATCTTCAAAAAGTATCCCTTGAGGACTGTCTTCATTGGGCATGGCTCCTGATGTAGAAATTGTCAGCAGGTTTTTAAACAGTATTTCTATCTTAGCAAATACTCCTGTGTAGATGGAGATAAAACTGACAAAAAATATTCTTCTGATATTCTGTATCATGCTTATATTTGTTGTTTGGCAATCACACCGGTAATGTGTATGTGTCCATAACAGTACAAAAATTGTCTACCTGGTAAGCATTTAGGAATCACTGATAAACAAGGAGTTTGGAGCTCTGATAGCCCCTGCTCTGAGTGTGAAGCACCAGCCCAGTGCAGCAAGAGCCTCTCTGCAACACAGCATGCTCCAGCTTGCTTTTGGAAGAGACAGTTCCCCACCGCTGCCTACATGGTGCTAAATGGGAATCAGTTTCACTGCCCGTCTTTTATTTTACACACAGCACTGTGTTCTTCTGGCACTTTTCCATTAGCCTTGAAAGTTTGAAAGTACTGGGAATTAGTGGTGATAAACTTAAATCTGTATTTCAGTGCAAATTTCTTTCAGTGATACCCACTGCATTGTGGCCTGTTGTCAGATGTTATTGTGCTTGGTATGTCATGTTTAGTTAAAATGAATATGGAGTATATGGTTGTCTGTTTGGCTGCAGTAACTTCAAGGAAGGTCATGCTGGAGAAATAATAGTAACAACAGAAACAACAACAACAATAATAACAATAACAATACATTTTAATTATTATTAATGTAATAAATAAAAATTACAAGAAGATTTACACATACTTCTTTTTCTTTTGCCTTCTTCATGGGTTTTTTTGGAGGGACTTGTCCTGTATTGCTGGCATAAGCAAAGTTTTTAAATAATATCGAATTGCTTTAATGTCACTGTTGATTTCTCAACAGCCTCTGGTCTTTCTGGTAGAATTCTCATCCCTTAATGGCTTTCATGTCCTCCTTTTTAATACATTCAGGATTCTCCATTCGAGCTTCTTTAAAAATCCACATGTACTCTTCAGGCCTCACTGCCAAGGTAAAATAAGGGGCTATAATATGGCATTGGCAGCTTTGTGCCAAAGCCTGAATTACCTTTCCTGTTATCTCAAACTCATCAGCAATGCCAGCAGTCAGAGTCCACATTTTGCCTGCAAGTGGAGAGGGTTTTCTGGGTTTTTTTTAGGAGGCTTGGCACATCCACGATCAATGTCTGGAAGTTTTGTAAAATGATCGGGAGTTTGCCTGCAACCACCAAATCTCACCCAGGCTTACTCAATTTGTAAAACATACATTTGTAGCTGAAAAAACAAATCTCTCTATTCTCCAGGAGGTATTTATCAGGCCTATCTTGGCAATAGCAGTATGTGGTTTATGGTCAGTTTCAGCTAACAGTGGTGTCCCATAAATAAAGGAATTTTTTTTTACAGCCATGGCTTAAGGCCAAAGCCTCCTTCATTCTTTCGGCATATTTACAATCAGTTTTTGTTAGTGGCCATGATGCATTAACCACTTGTCTCCAGCTTCAACTGTGTTATTGAAAGAGTATTGTGCCAATACTCTTCTGGGATGCATCCATGAACAAGTCACTTTTGTGCTTATTGTCATAGTATTTCAGGACTGAGGCCTCTTTAATTAAATCCTTCAGTTCCTCAAGCGCTCTCTTAAGGTTTGCATCTGTTGTTCTTTGACTGTTTTTGAGCAGTCATGCTCTAAGGCTGCTGGTTCAGACAACCACGTTAGTCATAAATTTCTCTATGTAAAGCACAGTTCCAAGAAATCATCGCACCCCTTCTTTCTTTGTTCAAGCAATTTTGCAGTGATGGCCATAGCATTATTATGATTTTTTCTGGGTTCCCTTTTCTCATGTCCACACCCTTTGCATGACACCCTTTTATCATCTGCATTTGTCTAGCTTTAGCCTTGCACCATCAAACCTTTCCAAAGCTGCCCAATACCTGTGATCATGGTCTTCTGTTGTGTTATCAAAAGCTAAGTCTGGGTCCCCTGGGAGCTTTGATTTGAATTGTCAGTCCTGTTCCTGATGGCCATCTACTCTCTTTTCAGGGATGCAGCCCTGAAATTCAGGCAAATCTAGCCCTGAAATCTAGCCCTGCATCTAGGGGTGCAGCCCTCGATTTGCAAGATTGGCTCTGTGACCTCAAACTCTTTCGTGCTTTTTTGACCTCAAGCAATTTCTGTGCTTCTGTTTAAAAACAATGTGTTCCTCTCTTTCACTTCAGTACTTCTGAGATTTCTGTTACAGTTACAGTTTCATAGTTGCCTTTTTCTACCTGAAACCAACAATATTGAAAACATCATGTGCCCTGGCCACCACTGTTATCAAAGATATTGGCCGCCTGCCTTCCTTTCAGCTGCCACCCATCACCTGCAGATGCATGCACCATGATGGAGATTTCTGAGCTTTCCTGTGTGCTTCACAGGAGCTGTTGGTTACCACAGCTCAGCTGTGGCGTGCTGATTTTTTAAGCTTTGTTAAGCTAATGAAGTGACTGAACACGCAGAACGAAGAGCCCATGGCTTGAAATAGCCTTCTGTGAGTCTGCACCTTGAAGTCTGGTGGGTCTTTTAGCAGCTCCGTCTTCTTCCCAGAGTTTCTTTATCTTGCTCAGCCTCTGGGACTGTGCTTCATTCATTGTTCATGTGGAGCCTGACAGAGGGATATCTCATTCAAAATGAGATTTCAATACCCTGACACTGGCATCTGAATAACTAATCTGTTTAAGCAGATCTTCTGAGAAGTTTTCAAGGATACATAAGATGATAGAGAAGTTTAGGTACATAGCTCCACTGTGTAGCTACCTCATCCTAGTGTAAACCCATCTTAGGACTCTAATAATGTTCATAGTAGTGGTTCACTTGTTGATAGTAGTGGTTTCATGAAATTCAAATGGACATACGTTTACTTACATGCAGACTCGATCTCTTGTCTCTCTCTTTTTCTTTTCTGAGCGCGGTAAGTCTTGGACTGAACTGCACTCCCAGTATAGTGAAATACAAACAAAATATGAAAAGCTGTTTTCTCTTAGCTGAAAAAGTGTTCCTGATACTAGAAAACGCTTGTTCTATGAGACCAGAATATTGTAGGTCTGGGAGGGTTTTTGTTAGCTAATGGCAAAGGAGTCTAACTCTGTATTAATAATAAGCCTTTTTAGGCAAAGTCGTAGAAGCTTTATCAGTTTTAACCTCAGCAGCTAAACATTGCTCTGTAATTACTGGTAGAATAACTTCTGCAAAGAACTTCAGTTCAGTGCCTTCAATTCAAGCAGGCAGTCCAAAAATCTCAAGGTACAGTCTTTGGGGATTCTGATTTCTTATAGAGTGTCATCTGTGCTTGGCGTATTGTTCAGGTATGGTGTGAATGCCAGCAACAATGAAATGACTTGGTTTCCTCACTGTTGACCATTTTAGCATACTCATCTTTAAACTGAGCTTTTGTTGGTCATCGATTACTGAATGATTTGTGTTTTTTTCAGATAGGAAAGTCAATTGTATGCAAGTATCATACAAGCTACTGGACCTCTTCTAAATTATTAACCAGCTGGAGTCTTTAAATTAACTTTGAAAGTAGAGAAACTCTGGAGACAATTTGCTTAGTGTGCTGCCTTAGCCAGTCAACTGGCATTTTGGAAGGCTTGTTACTTTACACTCCTCTTTTTCTATTTTAAGGCAAAATCCTCTGGGCCTTAACTTGGGAAAAGCTCTCATTGATTTCACAGTATGCTTTCCAGCATGAAATCATCATGATTTGGCTTATTTTGCGTAATAATTGTTTTTTCTCAAATATACCTAAAGAAAGAAGATATTAAAAAAAATAATTCTCTAAATGTCTTGGAAAATGTAGGCCATGGATCACAATTAGGGAATTTTCCAGTACATTATGCAGTGTCATCCAGTTTCCAGCCCATGAATCAGATTTGGCACGGTGGCAAAGGAGCCAGGGGAACACACTGTCAATTGTCTCACCCTCCCAAGGATGTCAAAATGTGCTACGGCAAAGGTCTACCATGGCAAAAGTCTACCATGGCAAAGGTCTACCATAGCAAAGGTCGACCACAGCAGTAACTCCCTTCTGCCCACCTGTCTCCTCAGCTTCCTGGGCAGCAAGAGAAAAAGTTGCCAAAGGAGTGACTGGGTGGGTTTGCTGAGCTGTGAAGAGCTGTCACCATCTGCCCTTCCTTTCCAGCCCTCACCACTGCACGTTGTCATCTCCATGATGAGCCAGTAGGACCTGGGCACGCACCCCTTGATCCTCTCACCCATGAGCCAAATGCAATTACTTTACTTTCCAGTGAAGTATCTATATTCCCATGGCCAACAAGACGCTAGGAGAATTTTAACTGATCTTCCCACTAGACCACACAAGTGCCCTAATCCCCAGCATCAGAAAGGCTGAACCTCCAGCTAAGAGTTTTGAGGGAGCTGGTTGTGAAACACTGAACAACTGGAAGTCATTAACTTCCCTTCTGAATAAAAAAATCAGCTTTGTTGTGTCTATATGCCTTCAACTTCTCACTCTAAACAGTGTTCATATTCTTAAGACTTGTTGCATAAAATAGTTTATTCCAAGTAAATACAGGAAATTCCTTTTTGTATTCCAATATATCTTGGACAAACCCACTGCTGCTGTGGGTTGAAGTATTTGTGCTCAGATCAGTGATCTAATAACCCCCCTTCATTAAAGAATAACCAAATATGCTTGTCTTTTTTCTGGAACCAGATGAGTGGAGCAACAACAGAGTTACACTGAAAGCCCAAGCAACTATCCCTGCTCAAAACAAAGGAACCTGCAACACATATGTGGGCATTGTGGCTTTGCTAGGTATTTTGGTGAAAGACAGGATTAGAGAGTCTGCTTATCGGCATGAGAGTATCAGAAGAAACAGTTGGAATAGGCCTGGGCTGCTTCCAATCGGCCTATTACATTGTTGGACAAAAAACAAATTTAAGAGGAAGAAGACTCCTCTGTGTACTGGAAACCCAGGTTGTAGTCAAACACCAGCAGGGTCGAGAGGGTGAACTTTGGTTCATCATGCTGACCACAACCACTTCCAGCTGCTCTGACTCCCAATGACGACCAAATGGCTGCCTGGGGAGGGGAGGAAGGAAGAGTCAAGATGAGTGGCATTCTGCTGTACATAGGAATTTAATTGCATTGAAATGCAATTTTGGGGTCAATGTTTGATAGTTTATGACTATGCTGCTACTTTTTAGCTGGATGGTTTCAGCTTTTCCAGCCCAAATCCTGTTTTGAACCATTATAAATTGGAAGCAGTAGTCTGGAAGTCAATGGAGCTACACAAACATATGATCCCAACAGAAAAAAGGATCACGCTCTTTTAAGCAATAGACTTCATGCTAGGGACCTTACCATGAACTCAGATGGAGAAATACTTGCATGTTGCTCAAAAGTTGAAAGATCTTTTTGTAAACCACCTCTATTGTACATGAGGGCTTTATTATGTACCAACATGTATTTAATTTTGTCTTTGGAATGGTTTGCATTAGTGTTCCTCGGTGCACATCCAATTTAGATTTAATAAGATAGTGCTTGTCCATTAATAAAATAACAATAATTAAAAACATATTTCTTGCCATTCAGATTCTATGCAATCAATATATTTTCTTTGCGTCTTAAAGTATGTTTTTAATGATCAGCTGGAATTACTTTTATGCAGGAAAACTGTTTTCAATAAGTGAAAATTAACAATACATTTGTAAACTTTAATTTTATAAGAGAAAAGGGACTAAACAAACCCCACATAGTTTGAGCTTAAGCAACAAGCTACAAGTAGATTAAAATTTCACATGCTAAATATGAAAAATAATTTATTGACAGAGTTAAAGATGGTCCTTTTAAAATATCTCTATTTTCATCCATTTCAGTGTGTGAGATTTATTATTTCTCTTTCACATAGCCCAGTTAGAGTTCTAAAAGAGAGGGGTTTCACCTCATTTCAAAGGCCCTTTTATTCCCATCCCACAGAAACGAGAAGCTGAAACTGTTGGCTCTACACTTGAAGCCCTGCTCTGCCTGTGCATTGGGAACCTACAAAGCCCCATGTGGGACATTCCCTCTTTGGCTGTTCATTCCACGTCCCTGATGGAGTTTGGGAATGGTCTGTGGGTCACCTTCTCAACCTGCTGCCATTCTCCATAGGGCACAACACCCCACCACAGGTTTCAGGCCAGATCAAAAACGGAGCAGGGGATTATGGAGGCAGAGGCGTGGATGTGATGTACCTCTTATTCCTTCTGCCTGAGAGGCTAGGAGGACCGCTGGTGGCACAAACTTCTTAAATCACCCAGCACGAAAGTCCAGGGCTGCCCTGAAGAACTTTATTTTCACTGCTCTTGGCACAGAGACACGTTGGAAGCTCAATCGGGGATGAAGGATGTGGCTAAGATACATAACTTCTGGAGGTAATTCCAGCTGGGTCCAGCTATGGACCTGCCCTGAAATGTATGGGGTCTTATCATCAGCCCAGTTTATCAAGGGTCAGGGAGCCAAAAATCATGGGCAGAAATAGTGTATGGCCTCTTCCCTCCCTGCAAAATAAACACTTTTCTCTATTCCCAGCAGAGTGTACCCATAACTGAATATCAAGACATTGTCTTGCAGATATTTTGAAACTAATCAGAAATGATGACTATGTCAAGCAAAATACTTGCAAGGAGGTTTTGTTATGGAGAGGGATCAAAGGACATGAAAGAGGCTTTTACTTATAAACCACTTTTATTCTTTAACCCACTGGGGACTGTCATAATATAAAAGACAACTCTTTCTTTGACCTTTCTGTGCAGCTTTATAAAAAAATAAGCATGACACAAGTTTATAAAAGCATTACTTGAATTCTAGAAATAAAAAAGTCATTGTACTCAGCACCATAAAGCTACAAACGTGATTAGCATCATGTGCAAAATGTAAAAATAACTTGACAATTAGTTTATCTTAAAACTACTGAGGTTCACTATATTGTAATCTGCCTACATAAAGAGTATAAAACATGTAGAAAATTTTATCTCTTTTGCTCAAGCTACATTTTAATACAACCTAGTTTCTTTTCCAGTGTCAAGTGTCCAAGCTTTTTCTGACTCCCAAAAATACACATATTTGTACTTTTACTGACAGAATATGACCCCGTCTCACTCACAAGACATGCCTTTTTTATTGTTGCTTTAACCCATATGCTTTGCATTTTCACTAATACCTACAGTAGCATCACCAGTATAATTAAAATATAATTCAAAAAATATTTGCAGTCTGTTAACATTTCTTTGACTATGCACAGCTGCTAAATCCTACTCTGAACGGAAAGCACCTTCCTTCTAGTGTATGTCTGATACACAGATTTAAATTAATCTCTTTGTAGGCACCAGTAGCTACATTCACAGAGACTGACACTTTAATTGTCTGTGTCCAAAATTTTGACCCTTCAGTCTCCCAGCTGCTGCCTAACTTGAGAAGAAGCCAAATTTCCTCTGCTCATTTATTTCTCCCAGTAAAATCTCCAGGGTGCTTACATGTTTGCCACACACTGGGTATGTATGCAACCAGTCAGTCCTGCAGGGGTAGCTCACAAGGTGTCCCGCTCTTGCCCTTCCCGCCAGACATCCTCCTTGACTTGGTCAGTGTCTTTGAAATTTGCCTACTAAACTGGCTCTTGCACAAAATAACCAGGCCGCGCTGCTCATGCAGAACCGAAAACGCAGCTGAGAATGGGAGAGAGAAACCAGGGTCCATATTCCTACTTCACATAGGCAGAGTAGGATTTCAACAAGAGCAAGACCATTACACCACCAGAAAAGCTGGCAGCAGGAGTGGGACTCCAGCCAAGGCTTTTCGCATGTTTCTTTGCTGAAAAGGACCAGTCTGGTCTGGGCTCCAGCCACAGCTCCCAGCTCTGAATCCAAATGGAAGGGGTCAGGTACTGATTGCTTTTGAGACATTGGTGTCGGGCTCTGTTCCTCACCTTGCTATTTCCTGATTAGCTTAGGAGCTCCCTGACCTCCGGGGCTGCCCCGTTATGCATTTCTTTATGTGGGGGTCAGGCTTCTAGTTGAAGGCTGAGAAGTCTGCAAAGGGTAAATGGCTTGGGAATAAACACCAGTCTGCAGAAGCCAGGCTCCTTCAGTAGGTATAGTACTATATCTTGCTTGGCCTATTGTAATAATTTCTCTCTATTTTGTTAACTTGTCCTCCTCTGCCTGAAATCCCCAGTCATGATTATGAGCTAGGCTGTATCCTGCTTAAAGTCAGAAGCGTGCAGCCCAGCAGTCAAATCTCTGCTGCTGACTGATTAAAGTTAAGATGTTCAGGCCTGGAGGAACAATTGATAAGATCAGGCATTTATGCTTCAGCCTTGTAAACAGCTTTTATGTAAATAATGTCTTGAGTTCAATGGGGTGTCTTGCCTGTGTAAAATAAGACAGGCAAGTCTTATTTTGCACGCCTCTTGTAACTTGGAGAACGGAAGTCAGCTGCTCCATTTTAGCATCTCTGGGCATCTTTGCCATTTTCGACATGGGAAGTGGAAATGCCAAAAAAGACAATTCTCTTCCTATATTTCTTCCAGACTGCTGCCACAACATATTTGTGCAAACTTGCTCTCCCAAGTCCAATTTGCAAATCTGACATTACGACAAAGTCTGAAGAAATTTGTACTTTGCCTGCTGCTCCGAGCTGGACAAAACCTTCTGAGAGCCGCATAGTGTGTTTCCAGGCTATAAGCCAGGGTCAACCCCACACTCAGTTCATTTCGCTGAGCTGAATTGAAATTGCATTTAGGGTATGTCTTGAGATGTGTTTGTTAGCAATGACAAACATGACTGAACAGTTTTCTGCTGACTGGTCCATTTATTCAAGATCTGTATTAGTGAGGGATTACATGACAGGCATGGCTTACTTGGTATTTCTGGATTTAACCCCGACCAGAAGAGGTGTATAAAGAAACAGGGTTAAATTAAAGAAAGAAAGAATAAACTTAGTCACCACAGGATTCTGGAATCACCTTCTTTCAGAGACATATGTTTCTTCTTAGGCTTGAACTCTCCTTAATTGCAGAGCTTCAGATCTGAAGATGATTTGTGCTGATATCAACAGGAAATTCTGCTATCATGCCAACGAATGTATCATGACTGAAATTTAACCTGACATCTGCTCAGCTGTGGGTGATTTTGCATTAGGTTGCATATACTCAGAATTAAAGCCTTTCTGCTTCAAGATAAAGTTCAGACAAAATTCCCATTGAAATCAATACCATTTACCTGAATAAGAACTATAGGACTGGGCCAGCATAACACACAGCTCTACAATACAATTTCATATAACTGGAACAGAGGAATAGACTAAATGTCAAATAAGACTAAAAATTATGTCAGTGTTCTGTGTTGATTTCCATCCTACATTTCATAACAGTCAAAGTGAACTAGTTCTACCATCCTCGTGGCACTCTGAGTCTCACTCAGCCACCAGAGACAAAAATGCTATATATCAGCATTCACAAGGACAGGCGTTGCACTGGAAAACAGGTTGTCCATTGGACTGAACCAGAATTAGTTCTTGCAAGTCTGATCAAACATATTATTTTCCCATGTATAACATGTTGGTGCCTTTATTCTATTTTGAATACACCTTTCATGCTTTCTTACAATAAACAACTTTGCTCATTTTTTGTTGGAAAAGAAGAAGCTGTGGATTTTTTACAGTGAATGGCTCGGGTATGAGTTAAGCAGTTGCAATGCGAGGTAAGGGCAAAGTCTTCCACTCACTTCCAATTCCAATGAGAATGAACGATACTGTAGAAGGGCTGGTGGCTCAAAATTTGTGATTTTTTTCTCAGCTATATCTGCTGGCTTGATAGAAGGCATTACCTTTTCCCTCAGGCTTTGCCTGACAACAATATGTAACAGGCACTGGACAGCTCTCACGGTGCTTTGCAAGAGAGGGTGGAGTAGATGTCCACCAAGTCAATGAGGGGAAAACGCAGCTCTCCTGAGTGCAGGGTCCTTCCGTGCTGTAGCTGTCCCCAGCCTACTCCAGTACTGCTCTAAACCAGATGACACTTCAGGTGGTGGTCTCCTTACTGGCTTTGATCAGAAGCAGACCCTACTCAGTGGAATCCAGTGAAAGGGCAAGAGCAACAGGCACTAACTGAAATACAGAAAATTCCATTTCCGTATAAGAAAAAAAACCCCTATTTCTAAATGTGAGAGTGGTCAAACACTGGAACAGGTTGTCCAGAGACGTTGTGGAGTCTCAGTCCTTAGAGACAGTCAAAATCCAACTGGACATGGCCATAAGCTCTATTTGACCATCCTTGGAGCAGAGCGGTTGGATGAGACTATCTCCAGAGGTCCTTGCCAACCTCAATGATTCATAATCTGTTCCAGGCACTTACCTAACTGAACAAATTCTTCTTATTAATAGTTGTTCATCTGAAGCAGTTTGCTTCCAGTTCTGCTTCCAAGGAAACTGCACGTTTGGGAAAGAAACATTTCATACAACCACTAGGTCCACATCCGATTTCAGGATAATTAGAACCCAGCATTGACTTTTTAGCAATTAGGAGTATTTTAATCTGTTGACTTTGCTTAGATGAAAACAAACACGAATGGTTGATTTCAGTCTAGTTATATACTCTGAGATGTATACACAGAATTTAGTCTGTGGTTAATCTTGCAAATCTCCCACATCTGTTGGAACGTGCACTGTCCCCTCAGCCGGGCTACCTCCTGGCTTACTGGCGTAAATAACTAGGTTTCTCAATAGTTTCCAAACAAATTTTCTTCCTGTTTAGATACGAGGCCTACATCCACCAAGCAGCTGGAGACTGCATTACGTTTTGATGGTGGACCCAAATAGTTCTTGCCATCTTGGGAGGGAACCAAATAGAAATCAGCACAGTGCTGGGGGCCCTACTTGATTTTCCTGTGATACAAAGCTGGGGGAGAAGTACAAAGAGGAGGAACTGGCCCTTACCATGTAGACCATGGTCCCTGTCTCACTGTGACCATTTGCATCCCCCCACGCCATGCTGCCCCTGACACAGAGACACTAGCAGTTGCAGATGGGTTAGATCATCTCCAGTTAAATCCTCAGTTAAATCCAGCAAAGATGGTGAGTCAGAGCCTCTGCGTTCATGAGAGAACTCGACTGAGCTTGATACAAGAATTAATCTGAACCATTGTTTTCCAAATTGAACTCAAACTGAAAACCGCTTGAGCGCAAACCCCGGCCTGACCTGTGTATTGGTACCATTTCAAAGAGTATCCATCTTGGCTTGAAAACTTCAGGCTATGTCTGCATGGTGCAAAGCAGAGCTGAGCAGGGAGGCTCCCAGCCCTGAGGACCAGACAGGCTCAGCAGCGGGGGCAGAAAGACTGTGAGAGCCGGGAGAAACCAGGCTGCTGAGCCTTAGTCCAGTGTCATCTCAATGCACTGCAGCACCCGAGGGAGCATCCTGGCCTGGCACTGAGACATATAAATAAGCCAGTGTGCGTGGAGTTCTCCTTGGAATGTCTGACAGGCTCTGCACTGAACCAGGTAAACCTGTCCTCGGAGGGGTGCTTCAGTGCTAGTCACCCTTGCTGTCAAAAATGTTTACTTTTTGTCTTTTGCAACTATGATGAACTTCCCACCCTGAAATCATGTTCTGCCTTCTTCTGCTTCACTAAAGAATTATCTGCTATCAGCAGACTTTTCCCTTTTGATTTGCTTTCAGATAAAGCAGACAGATTGAGTGTATTGAGTTTCCCACCACCAGGCATGTTTTATGGATCATTCATTCACTGAGTCATGTAGCTCTTTTGAAATATTCCCCATTTTTCAGCATCAAATTTAAGTGGGAACAGTGGATTTGGACATACTACTGCATTTGTTCATGTCAAGTTACAACAATAACTGGTCTACCTTGAGTGGCTTAGAGATAAAATATCTGCTTTTTCCCTATGTTCATGTTCAGCCTAATCAAACTAATGACCCTGGCTGAAAGAATAAGACTGTTACTGTTATTTAATTCACTTATTTTTATTTACCAAAGAACTTGTCCAACTTCTAGACACCTGTATAAATAAGACTTGAGAAAAAGATAAATGTTCTGGTTTCATTTGTTCTGGCTCAAAAAAGCTCATTCTTCATTGAGAAAAAAATGTAAATGAGTGTCTTAGTTTGCTCTGCAAATCCGGAAATCTTAATTGGAGAGGTGAGGTCAGGGACATGGGATCTTCCATGGCGACTTTCCCTTTTAGTGCTGCTTGAAGAATTCTCTTTTCAAGTGGAAGGAATTACTGTCCTCAGAGCTTGCTTTCATTCCAAACACCATTGCATCGCAAAGGAGAAAGTGCATGATCCATTATGATCAGCGGAAAGGACTGAACTGTTGGGTGGCAGAGAGTCACCTGAATTTCCCATGTCACTGGAGGAAGACCAATTAATATAGTTATCTGAGTCACTGAGACCTGGAGGGAGACTTACACTGAGACATTTGACTTCAGTGTTCTGTTGCTATAGTGTCTCACAGCACTTCAATCCCACATAAACATACCACTCCTCAGGACAGGGAACAGGTCAGCTCTGTTGCTTAGTGTCTAAGAAAGCCGATATTCTACTATGTAGGTGGTTTCTATTCACTTCTTGCCAAAAAAATGAATGCATAAAAAACCTTCCTGTGCTGTTTTGTTGTTTGTTTTTATCTTTGGTTTGTTTTTTTTTTTTTTTTCCTGGCAGTGCAGCAAGTCTGTTTCCCCCTACTTTCTATTGTTAAGGCTTTTAAAAGCAGTCAGTAGTAGAGGAATTTTGAATAGGGAGCAAGTTTTTGTGTGTGTGTTACCTATTACAAATTCCCCAGCCAGCAACAGTGATGTGTACCTCCATTCATTAGGTACATCTTGCAGAAGTCAGCTGCAGAGTGGGGAAACGAGTTTAGTCTCTTTGCAGGGCTGTACACCTGCTTCTGCTCAGTGTATTAGCCACATTTCTCCTCCTGTCTGTCTTTCCTACAACATCCCCCTCCTTGTAGCTATCTCACTACCTCTGAGAGGTTAAAAGTAGCAAAATCTATATGATCACCTAGTCTATCACCCTGTCAGTCTAAATTGCTGCCTCCAGCATATCTTCTCATGTTTTGTCTGTCTGGGGTCTCTCTTGCAACTGGAGGCTAGAGATGATCATGAGGCCCCAGAGAGCAACTTCTTCCCCTTTCATCTACTTAAGAAAATTAATCTGTTCTGAACCGAAAGATGGATGTGTATAACTACATGTATATATACATATACATGCTTATATCTATCTATATATAATGACATTTCAGGTTTCTCACATTTATTTGCAAAAAAAAAAAAAAGTGCCAAAGGCAGAGTAGTTCTTACAGATTTAATTAATAAAACTTATGCCTGACAGAAGTTCACAAAAACATCTGTTATTTCATTTTGAGAAATGCCAAGTCTGCAGTATGAATGGCATCCTGGCCTGCTTCCAGCCTGGGTAATTGCATTCTTCCTACCTGTGAATGTTCCTGCCATTTCAATTGGATGCAGCATTTCTTCCATCCTCTTTTGCCAATTATTCTGTGCTACTGCTGTGTACCCTTAAATGGCTGCCATGTTTCAATCCAGAGGTGGCTTCCTATCTGCTCACAAGCAGTACCTGAAGCTTTGACAGCTCAAGGGAGGATTCAGCCTGCTGGAATTCCTCCAGGTATAAAGGATGTCATTGTCAAATCTTTGCTTTGGGGCTCTGAGGCTGAAAAATTTAGAAGATGTGACGATATGGCCAGCAATAGTCAGCCATTCATCTGAGCTGAAAATTTCATTTTCAGAGGTATTTAGAAACAATGGCCATGCTAATATGCAGTAAGAAGTATTTACATAAGGACAGTGCCAGGCATGCTCAGCTGCACTGCCTCCAGAGCAGGGCTGGATGGGGCCTTTGCAGATGGGCAGGAGCATCCCGTGGACCTGCGCCAGACCATGGGCAGGCTTGTCTACTGCAGGGTTTTCAATCAGGTGTCTTCTAGCAGAAGTGGGGTGAAACTGAGACAATTGTGAGAAGGGTTTTTCCAGGTTCATGCAGGGCAAACCTTGACGTGGGTATAAATGGGTTCTGTTGCAGTTGTTGAAAAGATTGAGACTTGAAAAGCAAATGAGCAAATAAAAGCATAAAAGGTCTCAACTCTTCCTCATACCTCTCTACTGTTCAGGTTCCCATCTCCTGGTGGGCTGGTTCTGGAGCCTCTTGGCACTCAGTACTCTGCATAGCGCACAGGCATTATGCATCCCAAATGGCACAAATGCTCCTTCCCAGTAATGGTTTTGAGATACAAAGTGTCGGAAACAAAGGAAAACCTTTTTCAAGGAAGACTGGATATTCCTCAGCCTTAACCTTTGTCAGTGACTTTAATTTGTGTACAGTAAATAGTATCAAAAATGGATTTGGTAGCATTTCACTAATTTTGGTTGAAAGTTTCCATTTTATGGAAATTCTTGGGGGAACATATTCACTGTTAGCTTAAGAAGTGAGTGCGGAAAGGAACATTTCCCACAAAAAATATTTTAAAAATCACCCAAAGGTCTCTTTTCAAAAGGAGTCTCAACTTGGAGCTCCCTAGGCTCAAATAGCCCAACTCAGCCATGATTCCCAGAGATGCGAAGATTTCTGATCTGATGCACAGACATAAATTTCACGAGGTGAAACCTGAAATCTGCTCAGGGCTTGCTGGAAGTCTGTTGGARCTGTTTTTTCTCACAAAAACCTACTTCGTCAAAAATTCCAGCCAGTTTTCTTTGACTTCCCCTTTTCACAGGGCTGAGTGACAGTATGCACTGCCAGAGCGAGGTCAATCAGCTCCTTTTAAAACCCTAGGTAACTCCACTGAAGTCTCTGGGCTTGCCTCTCCTCCAGCACCAGAAACATCAGAAAAGAGGCAGGCTCTTTCAAAGTCTTTTCAGTCATTTTAAGCCCAGGAAGCAGAAAAAGGACAACTGCATTCCTACGGCTTACAAAAATGCATGAATTGGAAATACCAGTGTTTGAAGTGAGACTGCTAATCACAAAACTTATTTTCCCTGTGAAGCAGGGATATTTTTGAAAAGTGACTGCGTTTATTCCAAAATTTTATTCCATCTGAAAGAAAAAACAGTTGATCTTGTTATTTCTCAGGATGTGACATATTTTTATTCCATTGTTATTCACTATAGCACACAAAATTAAAAAAAAAAAAAAAGAAAGGTAATCTAGTGGTCTTTCCTTCTTTACTTGGTTATTAGAATGGAGTAAAATGTGATGGCGATTATCTATGTAGATTCCTTTTAGATTCCCAGTTTCAAATCCAGACACATGAATGACGACAAAGTGKCTCCTAATCAGTCACTAGGCAAGGTTTATTAATAGACAAACTGTGAGAAAGGTAAACTTTAGAAAAGTTAAGTACTTGAGAAAGGAGGGCAGCTAGCAAACAGAAAAAAATCCAATTTCACAATGAAGTGACAAGTCAGTCACTTAAATGACACAAAATTGATTTTCTCCTCCCACTGGAATTCTATGTTGTTTTTTCTGACATACACAATAAGGGCCTGAAAGTGTATTTCAGTTTGGTTTTAACTGTTTTTTTTCATGTGGATGGTTTTTATTCCATAGTTTTCTACCTGAGTTATCAAGTGGGTGACCTAAATAACAACGTTGTTCCTTCTTTAGAGCTTTGTGAGTTACTGGATGTTTCCAAAACCAGTGTATATGTATATATCTAGTGCTATACATAGTGCTTTTCATAAATGAAGGATATCATGTCCGAAGCACTTGAGTGACTTGGGTTGTCTTTACACAGGCAGGCACGCACAGGCACGAAGTCTTCTGCTTCTACTCTGCATTGGTCTGAGAAGATCCACATAGCTGTGGTTGTGTTGTGTCAGCAGAGCTTTGTCACAGCGGGTACCCAGACAGGCTGCTGATACCTATATTGACATCTCTGCTCAGCACTGCAGTGGGCAGCGTAAACAGGTTCTGAATTCCCAAGACCAGTCAAAAAAGAGATTTAGATTCATAGCCAGCTAAATCTTAAAGACGTTTTTCCCTTTAAATGTCTCTCCAGATCTTTTTTCAATCCTGTCTTTATAGTGTGCCCTCACTGACTTTCCACCTCTATACTTTTACACAGGAAAAGAAAGTGTGGGTTTCTAATGTGAAAATTTTGCAGACAAATTCATTTCTGGCTTTCTTCATTCATCATAAATGAGAAAGATGATAAAAATTGCCATCTGCCCCACAAAGCTGTGTTCTGGGCAAGCTAGGTGCTTTGGACACAGAGGAAGGGCAGATGTAATGAGACAGAAATATTTCTTTTATTTTTGCTTTTGATATTCTGTTTACCAACACACATTTCCTGCTCAAAATCTTTTGTAATTTGAAAAAGGAAGGAGAGTCAATGTGAATGTACTTGAAATAAAAGCTTCTCACTGAACACCTGAAGTAAGTGCAAAGGTACACAAGGTTTGTTTAGCTTGCAGCAGAGAGGAAATATTTGGAAATAACCCTTCAAGACAGCAAATATAGTTTGGTTTACATTTTGCCTCCCTCCCTATGTGCAAATGTGGACATTATAATGGCTGTTTTGCTTTGCTATTATCAAAGACAACATGGTGAGTTGGACACTACCCTTTCCAGAACCAGCCGTTCTTTTATGAAGGTGGCTGTTTGCTCCCTCTTCTATGCACACTGGCACATTGCAGTGAGTTCTGAAACATGTCTGCTTGCCCACCTGCCACTGCACCCCAAAAATCCCTGTGCCTGGGTATACAGAGGACCAGTGCTGCGGAAGTAGCAACTACCACATGCAATAGTTAAGGATAAGCATGAGGTAAGGTTAAATGGCTTGAACAGCTTGAATCTAGCCATATAGCTAAGAGCAGGTCCCAGGTAACATTATGGATGGCTGTAGATGCATAACAGGGCTGTAGATGCCCGCCCAGGGATGCAATAATTTAACCCTTCCAAATGCAGGCTGTATAAACAAATACACGTTAAAAAGAGAAAATCTGTTGGGAAATATTCGTTCTGTGAACAGTAGAGTCATATTTTCTCACTGCCTAGTAAACAAGGAGAACTAACTGCAGATGACTGCTTTTATTTGCTGTCCTGTTGAAGAAGGCATTAGCCTCGTTGTCCCCTCCCATCAGCTCCCAGCACTGCTTGCCGAGTGCTTCCCCTCCCAGTAAGCCACTTCTTCATGGGTTCCTGCTGGTGCCAGTCCAGTGCAGATGGGGGATGCCTGTGTGAATGCTATCAGCTGTCCCAGTAACCTTTCACCTGCTGCTCGGACCTTCCCTGGCCTCCCGTTTTCCCCAGCATCTTGGAAATGAGAATGCTGCCTGGGCCACCTGGTGCAGCTCCTGCCCTACTGGAAGGGAGAGGGTGTCCTGCACACAGGTTTTTGCCCATGCATTCACTTACGGGGCCTCCATTACTGCCCCATAATGTGAGTCACAGCATCAAAGCTCCTCCAGCCCCTGGCTTGTGCCTTTCCTGTTTAGGCTATGTAGTAACTTTGATGTTTTGCCGGGAATATGAAATTACTGCCCTTGCAGTTTTTAATCAAGCACACCATAGATTATGTACAATGAGTATGGACGCTAAGATAGTATTTGCTCTTAATCATTCACACTTCCCAGTACTTAAAGGTAATGCACATCATTTTCAGGAACAGATATTCCCTGTTCCTACTAGTCTGTTAACAAACATTTGCTGCAGATAGTTCAACCAGTAGAAGAGCAAAGACTCTTGCCACCTTTTTTAGGTGAGGCTTTAGTGCAAGAGGTGCGCTAGATAAATACCTTCTCTGTGGGGTGAAAATTATTATTCGATAGTGCTCTGGAGAAACGCTGGTTGGGGGAGTCACCATTTGCGTATTTGGTGTTACATCATGGCTGGGTCAGTGACCTTTTCAACTTGGCTGGGAATCCACTGAGAAACAGCTGTGGTGTTTTTTCTCTTGAAATGCAAAAGGAAATTCCTTGCCTTAATGTCTAGCATTGTTAGCATCACTGCAGTAAACTTCTGGGGGATTTTGTAGAACACTTGGTGTTGTTTTTTAACTGTGAAATGCTGATTTGTTTGTCATTTATAGGGGTTACCCCAGGGTGAGCCAACGCAGTTTAGTCTTGAGTTACTTTGGTCCTTGAGCCCATAAAAATGTTGCAGACCCTTAAAACCGCAATGGGAAACAGATTACACAGAGACGTATTTTACTCCCAGATGCTAAAGAGGTTTGGGCAGAGGCAGCTGATCGCAGTATTTGGATACTGCAACTTTTCTGTTCTCATGCTAACTCTGATAAAACATTTGCTAAAGTCAATCACTGATATACCAGGGAAATACCTACTATTTTCCAAGTAAAAAGGTTACAATATATGCCAGAGTCTCAGAGGTCAAAATGTAAAATGGAAGAAATGTGACATAGCAGCAAAGTCTCCAGGGTGGGACTGGAGACATCCAGAGATTTAAAGGAATTAAGAAATGATGTGACTGAACTTCTAGCAATAACATTTGCAATGTGTAGATTATCATCAAGTTCAGTGATAAGAAACTTTGCTCTGCTGAAGTCTAAAAGTTTTTCAGAATTTACTCCAATGATAGAAATAGGTTACGGCATGTAATTTGAAAAATCCTTACCAAGACTTCACTGAAATCAGCGATTATCCTGGAGACCTGAATGGTAATGTATATTTTATTTGTCACATGGAATAAAAAGATCAGGTTTGTGTTACTCCTTACCACATCCATGCAAAGACTTCCTCCTTGCCTACCCCTGTTGCCACCTGGCCAGTCCTATTTGGGAATACCCACCTGGAGCAGTGCCTGAACTCTTGAGAGACAGAAGCAAAGGCTAGTGTGAACAGTCAGAGAGCCTGGAGAGGAAGGAGCTCAGGGTAGCAGAGCAATGCCAGGAACTGGAGCTTGCTTTGGGATTGCCTCCCCTCTCACCTTCTAGACTAAATGAGCGAGCTGTAGGATGGACTGATTGCACTGGGAGGCACAAAGCCATTTTATCACTTCACATTTAGGCAAATCAAAATTAAGGAAATACAGAGAAACTCCAGTTGCATGTCTCAGAAGGGAGCGAGCCCAGCTGGACCCATAAAATGCAAGAGATCGGCAGCTTTCCTTCCTCACTCACAACTCTGCCCCTTGCTTATCACCACATATGGCTTTGTCTCTTGTTTCTGCATCTCCGCCATCGGTTTCTAAGTTTCTGTGTGCCCACAATTCCACTTCACAATATAAAACATTAGTCTCTTTAGATTTAATCCTGTCACATTCACAATAGTCCTGTGGACTTTGTAGCTCTGAGAGTGACATCCTTCCTGGCAATCCTGTGTGAGGTTGTTTCCAGAACCCACAGTCTCTCCTGTTGGTGGACAAAGGTCTTCCCCCCTGTTTTGAGGAACAGGGTGGGAAAACTCTCATCCTCATGAGAAAACCAGCACCCAAGCCTAAAACTGCATGGGCTGAAACAAGGTAAGGTTTGTCAATGTAACACAATTGCATAATTTGTGCTGACTGTTTTTTCTCTTTCACTCTGCCTTCAGGAAAAAGGCTGTTGCACGAAGTTTCTGTGTCTGTGGCACTGCATGGGGTGCTTCTGCTAATCCAGACAATTTCAAAGAAACTGCGAAATAGGGACAAGATTTTCTGCTTTTCAGGAAAAAACAGAGCCTCACTGGGAATGATCTTAGAAAACAAGCGACACAGGAAGGAGGTAAGATTTGGAAATGACATGGACATACATAAGATAGTCCAAGTGAGACAACTCTGTGAAGAACTTCTGCTGGAGTAGAGAAAGCTAGGTGGCTTCATGGTAGATTAAATTCCTTGCAGACAAAGGCAAATTAATGCAAGTTGCAAGGAAAAATCAGAATTACATATTTCTTGGCTCTAAATTAATCACAACCACACAGAAAAAAAAGTGTCACAGCAGACATCGTAGCCAAACCATATGCTCTGTGTGCAGCAAAAGTGTTGGCAAAGTGATAGAATGTATCAGGAAAAGGATAGAAAACAATATTGAAAATATATAATATAATTATATAAACCAGTGACATGTCCTCTCTGTTCCTTCCTGGTCACTCAGCTTGAAAATAATACTGCAGAAATACTAAGGGTTCAGGGAAATACATGACAAAAATGGTTAGAGAAATACAAATGTTTTGTTTTTTTTTTTTTAATGTAAAGGAAGTGTGGGAAGTGTAGAGATCCTTAGATTAGAGAAGAAAAAGAAGTGACAGCATGACAGAAGTGTACAAAATAATTAATGCTGTAAGGAAGATTGTCTTTCCCACAAAACAAAAGCATGGGGTCTTGAAACTGAGTAACAAGACATTTACAACCAATAAAACAACCCCAGTTATATAACGTATCATGGGTGAGTTAGACATCTACATGAGCAATGGGGACAGAAAGGTTTTGTTGGACAAGAAAAGAAATAGGAAAAGGCTTACATCTGTGTGACTTCAGGCATAAACCAAATGACAGTGTAAAGGAGCAATTTACCCCTATGGCCAGGTTATACTCTTAATATCCTTTAGGAACAATTTTTCTGAGAAGAATTTAGGCACACTTTGAAGCAGGGTACCATAATGAATAGGCCACATCAGTTCCCACACTGAAGGCAGCTGTGTTCCCACTGCATGCTGTGGTGGGGAATAGCAAGACCTGCACCATATATAAGCAACATAAATAAGGCACTGGAAGAAGCTGAGGTACCAAACGTGCCATGTCTGGGATTCCCATGGTAGAAACACCTGTGGATGTGCATGGTGAGTCCAGTGCTCCCTAGAGGCATTGGCCTTAGGGTGCCTGTCCCACTTGGGGCAATAACAGGCTATCCATGCAGCATAGGCAGTAGGTTCAGTCTCCAAGATTTTCAGCTCTATGGTGATCCAAACAGGCATCCAAAAACATAGAGAAAAACATCATTTCTGAATGGAAAAGGGAGCCACATCTGGAAAAACTGGATTCATGGTAGCCTTATCTAGACTTGGCTGCATAGAGAGTTGTGTGGGTTGAAGTACTCTACTGAGAGCAGACATCTGTGGAGATGCATCTTCAGAGTTTTCTAAGTGAGTAAGGACAAAAATTTCTAGCAGATGTAGTGCAGCAAGTAATTGTTCAAGATCACTTTACCATGTCTGACGTCCTTGTATAAACTACACACACTTGTTTATATTAAAAATCTAGAAGCATTTCTTGATGACGTGCTTGTGGAGTAATTTTGTTCAATAACTAGAGGTGATGTCTATCTTTTGTCTTGCTCCAGTCAGGAAGTTAAACAGTTGCCAGTCAATCTTATCATCTCCTTTTCTGAGGTACCGTTATATGTTAACGGGAACTGCTTGGAATTTTCTTCCCCCAACAAAATGATATTTTGGGAAACGTTTCCATAAAACTTCTGTCTGGAACATTTATAAAATGCCAAATTAAATGCTTTCTACCTGGGTTCTCCAGAGTATATGCTACAGGAGCCCAAATCCAAGTCCTTGATCTGCCTGAGATGTAGCATTTCATTCTAATTCCAACCCAAATCAAGGGGTATCTCCTGTGTCCCCAGTAGCCTGCAGTGCCACAGAATACCTGTGCACACAGTCGGCAGTTTCATTTTCACTTCAGTACATAAATCATATTTCAAAAATCACAAATTTTGCCAAAGAAATGAAACAATAGTTCTATGGGTGCTTTGGACTGTCTGTCACAATTTACCACATGGCTCAATAGCTATATTTATCTTCTTTCTGTCTGGTCTACTCAATTTGCCACCTGGCAGAATTCTTTTCCCAAAAGTCAGCCTTTTACAAGAGAAACTCATGAGTCAGTTGTTCAGCCTCTTGGACAAGCAAGCACAGAGATGCCTGCATGTAGTAGTGGTGATGCAGCTACTGAATTTGCAAGGGTTCATAAAATGGTTGAGGTTGGAAGGAACCTTTGCAGATCATCTAGTCCAACCCCCATGCTAAAGCAGGGCCACTGAGAGCAGGTTGCCCAGCACCATATCAAGAATTTTTAGTAGGGCCTGTTGTGGTAGGACAAGGGGTAATAGTTTTAAACTAAAAGAGGGTAGATTTAGACTAGACATAAGGAAGAAATTTGTTACTATGAGGATGGTGTAACACTGGAACAGGTTGCCCAGAGAGGTGGTAGAAGCCCCATCCCTGGAAACATTCAAGGTCAGGTTGGATGGAGCTCTGAGCAAGCTGGTCTAGTTGAAAATTTCCCTGCTTATTGCAGGGGTGTTGGACTAGATGAGCTTTAAAGGTCCCTTCCAGCCCAAACTGTTCTATGATTCTATGATTCTATGATTCTAAGTCAAGTTTTGAACACTGCCAAGGATTGAAACTCACAGCCTCTCTGGGAAACCTGTCCAGTGTTTGACCACCTTAGAGTAATTTTTTTTCTTCTGTTAAAATAGAATTTCCTACCTCTTGTCTTGTCACTGGGCACCTCTGAGAAGAGTCTGGCTGCATCATCTTTACTCCCCTCCTGAGCCTTTTCTTCTCCAGGCTGAACATTCCTAGCTCTCCTAGCCTCCCTTCATATATCAGATGTTCCAGTCCCTTAACTATCTTAGTGGCCCTTTGCTGGACTTGCTTCAGTAGCTCCATGTCTCTCTCATCCTAGGGAGCCCAGCACCCCAGATATGTTTCACCAGTGCTGAGTAGAAGGGAAGGATCACCTCCCTCAACCTGGTGGCAATCCTTCTTCTAATGGAGCCCAGCATGCTGTTGGACTTCTTTGCTGCAAGGGTGCATTGGTGGATAGTGGGCAACTTGTTGTCCACCAGAATCCCCAGGGCCTTTTCTGCTTTCCAGCTTCTCAGCYGCCAGCGTGTACTGGTACATGGGGTTATTCTTCCTAAGGTGCAGGACTTCACACTTCCCCTTGTTGAACTTCATGAGGTTCCTATCAGCCCATTTCTCCAGCCTGTCAAGGTCCCTCTGGATGGCAGCACAATCCTCTGGCATATCAGTCTCTCCTTCCAGTTTTCTTGTAGCTGTACTGATGTCCGTAGTGCTTCTCAAAAGGCCAGGGGACAAAGGTGAGAAAAGGAGGCTTTTCAGGGACTGATCAGGCAGGCCAAGACCAGCTTCACTACTCCACTGTCTAAGCCTTAACCCTCGGAAACTAAGGGTGAAGTCTTGGCGATACTGAAATCAGAGGTGGTTTTACCATTGCCTTCTATTAGGCCATGCTTTTAGGTTTTCTTTTCAAAATGATGCTTGCTTTTTGCTTTTGTCACATGTATCTTAAACTCTTTTTGTTTGACAGCTGGAGAGAGGACTTTAATCCCTGAGAAAAGGACACTGGGTCAAATCCCCTTCACTGTTGGGCATCCTTGGTTGTAGTACTGTTGAGCTCAATGGCTTTCTTCCAGGACTTTGCCTACCAATTATAATTTTCATGGAGGATGTGAGGAATCATTGTCATTCCCATTTAGGCTACCCATACATTTCTAGGATGCAGGTGAAGTGTTTAATTGGAAACATCTTCTGTTTCCTAATAAGAAAAGATTTCCTGGCTTGAAAAAAAGAGGTTTCTTCATCAATAATAAAGCAGACAATTGCTGCAATAATGCCTGCTTTCACGTATGCTTTAATGAATTTGCTTAGATTGTGGTCGATGAATAAATTTCCCACAAAGCAGAGAGAGCACCAAATTAAAACTTTGCTTTATGAAATGATTCCCCAAAATGTCTAGCTCCCTCCAGACTCCTTTAGCTATCAGATAATCTGGGCAAAAGCTTTGTCTGAAATCAAGAAGAGAGCACTGGAGTTCTTACCTCTGTCACTCTCTCCCTCTCTCTGTCTGCACACACAAAGAACAAAGTTTAATAGATAGCATATGCTGTTAGCCGAGCCTTTGTTCCTGCCCCAGCAGAGTCAACGCACTGCCAAGTCTCACTGAGTTTCAGTGTGTCTCTCCATGTTTGGCTTTGAGTTTCCTCCAATCTGAAGCAGTCTCACATAAAACTCTGAAGATTCACAGCACATTTAAATGGAAAATTTGAACTATCACTCAGAGAGTGCATTTTTCAAATCCGACTCCTTTCAGTGACCAAAACTTGGCAGGTTTGCCTACAGTCTGATAAGGATGGATGAGAGATGATTGAGTCTCCTCCCTGTCTCCATACAAAACCCAAAGCAATTAGAAAGTGACAATGGTCATGAAATTAATGAGTAAGCTGTAGAATCCTCTGCTTTTGCTTTTTGTTGTTGTTGTTTCTGTTTTGTTTTTTTAAAACAGTATTTCAGTATTGAAGACATTAGACCTGCTGTCAAGCTTCAGATATTAAAAAGGTGTCTAGCCTCTGGTCTTAGAAAGATCTTAGGTATATGGAGAGATATGGTGCCTTTTCCTCAATGGCTGGGTAAACCTTTAACCCGCCTCCTCCAGAGGAATTTCCCAGGTGAAAAATTGTCCGATTCTTCTATATTTGGCCTGTTACAATTTGTTATTCTGTCTCTTTCTTTTTGAAAAGTCCTTTTCTTTGATTCTCTCTGATTAATTGTTGAAGAATTACACAGGCTTTTAGCTTTATGCCTCTTACTAAAGGTCAGATTGATTAAGTCATAGTGTGCTGATAAAACTTCATTAAGTACTGTGAAAATGTGGAGGCTAGAGATTGTAACCTGGGATGGGCTGGTCCTGAAAATCCCACAGTCTGCTTTTTATCTCTTCGGTGTAGGGAAGGAACATTTGTAACAGCATGGTTTGCTGATGAGCCTTTTTTTATATCAGATGTTTCCTACCTAGTGGAGAACAATGCTGCTGTTTGTAAAGTCTGTTCGAGATCGGCTGAGAAAGATTTTGCATTGAATCTGATTAATGGAATATATTTGAAAAGCCTCCAATAAACCTTTGTCATTGTGAGTTGTAGCTGGCACATCAAATGCCTGTGAACTTACATACAGATATGTCTAATGGCTTGGGAAATGCCCTGCTAGACTAGCAGGATTTTGCAGTCTAATAAATTAAATACCTAAATGATCTTGAAATAATGTTAAGGAAACACAGTTGACAGAAGCTGAGAAAAGAAGAGAGATTCAAGCCTGGTGTTGGCATTCCATCCCCAAGACATCATATTGTCTGTGAAGCATAACAAAAATGCAGAAGTTTGAGTAAGGGAAGGGCAGTTTCTTTATTTTTTGTGTCCTGGACTCTCACTCTCACCACACTTGCTTCTATAAAACCAAAATTACAGCAAATTTACTCAGCTGAGTAAAAGTTAGCAACTGCACCAGTTACTAAGGACTGTATTCTGACATTCTTACTTCAGCAATGAACCTGCCCATGTATCCACATGAACCTGTGCGTTGCAGATACGGACTAATTTTCAGCAGGCACAAGTATTTTGGGAGGCCCATGACAGATTAGCTGAGCTTGATACTCTGCATTAATTAGGACAGTTCATAACCTCCTGAGCTGAGGTCCCCTCCAATCTCTCAGAAGAAGGTCTTGGGGCACACAAGCCATTTCTCGCTCTTCATTCTGGGTGGCCCTGAATAACAGTCACCTCTCCTCTTTTTCCCTCCCTTTGGACTTGGATTGCACCGCCTGCTTTGATTTGCCATCAGTGATAGGTCTGTGTATATCATCAGCACAGTGCAGCAGGAACTGCTGCTACAGCTAATGAATGTGCAGCGTTGATCACAGGGTAGCCTTGCCTAAGGTGTTAGTTCTATACCTAGAAAAAAAAAATTGAGATCCACAGATAAGATTGAGTTTTGCTGCATCTTCCTCCCTACCAGAACAAAATCAGACTTGTGGCAACAAGGCTGGTAACCTCAGTAAGTCAAGTTTATTTCTCTCCATGAACCAGAATGCCACCTGCACAAGATCCTCCTCAGGTGTCGCCTTCCCTGCACACCTGCTTTTGGGATCAATGTTGTGTTCTGAGTTTTTCCTGCAGAGCAAGAATCAGAGCTTTAGTCTTTGGTGGATAGAGTCAAGCCCAGCTTTGTTACTGTGGCATAAGAATGATTCATTGCCTTTGTGCCACAGTGAGCACGTGTGGGGAAACCTAATAAATACCCCTATTCAGCCAAGATAATGGGGAGAATTAAATTGGTTGGCACTTGGATTAAAGCTCATTAGCCTTGCATCTAACACTTGACAACCAGAGATAATATCAGAAAAGGAGTTTTCTTATGCCATTTTCTGCATGTGTTGCAGTGATTGTTCATGTGTAATGAGATCATATCTTAGCAAAGAATGAGAAATAGCAGTTTTGCCGGTTGTCAAGACCTATCTGAACATAAAGTTTATTTAAACACATTTTTTTGCTATGAGCTCATATTAAATCTCAGCAAGTTTATCCATCTCTAATTTAGTTATATGGTCATTACATGGAAAATCCACTTCAGATAAAGGAAAGCATTTTCATCCTCTAGTTACACAAGTATCAGGTCACAGCAATTACATGCAAATGTCAGATACCTACTACACCACTACAGGGTTAACTTGTACGTGTTCTGCACAAATAACAAGGAGCTTATCCTGCACAACAATGTAGTGAATGTGACATTGCATCAACAGGATGAAGGAGGTGGACAAGCCTAGTGAATGAGCTGAGCCTCTATAAAGTCTTTGACAGAGTGCTCCCAGTCTGATAAATATCCCAAATTACTCCTTCCCTGTGGATGGCCTTCACATGCAGCAAAAGAAACAGCACAACACAATATCTGGCATAAACCTCATGCAGTGTGTTTGACAGTCCTTACCCCCCTGAGCTTCAAGCCTTTTCTGTGGATTCCCAACTCACCTCCTGTGAGAGGATGGAGTAAATGAGCCACACCTGGTACAGCATTTTAGCCATCTAGCCTTTCCTTTCCATCCCTGCAGCCAAACGACTCACACACACCTAATCACTTTCCTCTTCAGCTACTGCAGTCTTCCTCACAGGACTGCTTTCTCCCTTTGCTGGGCTGTCAGGACATTGCTGCCAAAGCCATCTTTCTTATTCTGGCTGTAGCATCTGCCTCTCTGAATGTTGGCCTGTTTCCTCAGTGCTCTCTAAAGAAGTCTAATGTCCTAGTCTGGAAGATCTGCTGTGCAGCTCCTTTTGCTAAACCTAATCTAGTTTCTCTACCTTGTGATTTCCACTCAGTCATGCTGGCTACCTCCCTTGTTCCACAAAAGCCTCCATCCGCTCTTTCCCTGTCCTCACCAAAGCTGCTCCTACAGCCACATCCTTCTGGCACTTTTGGCATTCAAGGGGGTAAGAAAAACAATTAAAAGAGCCATCCATATGCCTTGCTATTGCTATTCTTGCTATTGTCACCTTTGTGCTTTCTCTTCCCCATCTAGTCTGCCTGCCTGTGACCTTCACTTGCTGCATATATGCTAGACATATTCGTCTGAGGAGATAGACAATATTCTCCAGTCTGCTCCGTTCACTGGCCAAAGACTCCCACAGGAGAATTACTGTCATACAGCAATATTCTCATATGGTACAGAGCTCCAGCATTAAACAAGCATTTTGGTTATGGTGACACATGACCAGATATATGCAGGAGGTCCTTTTAAGCTATTGTATTAGAGTCATGTTAGCTGAAAACCCAAAGGAAATGGTAAAGTAGGCAAATTTAAAGCAAATCAATTCTTATAATAACAGTGGCTCAGAAAATATCTTCCTTTGTATCCATAGAAATTAATCTTGACTTCTTTTCTGGAGCAATTTAAAAAAACAAATATGGTCAAATAAGTATTGCCATCTGGATCCACCATGTAAGTATATTGAACTCCAGTAAAGATGGGTCTTCGACAGAAGAATTTGACAGTGCAAATGCCACCTGACCATTAGCAAAGTCAGTATGATCACAATTCTATTGTTATTTGTCTCTGCAGCCCTGTTTAGAAAAAAGCACAAGCTGTGCCAGACAGAAAGTGAGGGAATAAGCGAACTGCAGTCTGCAGCCGCAGCAAAAGCCAGTGTTCTCACTATGCTGACCATAATCAAGGCCATCAATCACTTCTCTAATGTATTCTTCCTGCTCCAGCCACATCCATATTTACCAGGTCAATCAAAATCTGCCTTTTGTTTCCTTTTTTCACCCTCAGTGGCTTGAAGAAAACAAAACAAAAAAGCAGCCAAAAATCTACTAATTTATAAGATGTGTTCTTATTAACTCCATATGATGAGATCACTCTAAGAGAGCTGTTCCAGTCTCCTGGCTGATGATCCCAAGGAAGATGTGGGCTCAGGCCCTTCATGATTCAGTCCATATATTTGTTGCAGTAAAATGCATCTATTTCACCATTTTTCTGTGTGTGTGCGTCCGCGTGCCATGGAAAAGACTTATACAGCAAAGCATTTACACGGTACCCACGTCACAGTCTTACCAGTGACCTTACAGAGGCAGGGAAATGAGCTTATTCCTATYTGCACATGCAGGCACCTGCATTAGGTGTGTGATCTCTCTCATCGTCTTTATGGTTAGTTTGCCCAGTCCACAGGCCAGTCTATAACTTGATACAGAAAAACAACTTAAGGAAATGAAGAGAACCCTAGAGCAAGAAGCACATTAAGTCCTGTGCACATTTAGTCATGGCACCCCTTCCATAAAGGCCATCATCACACAAGGACTGAAATTCAGTGGCCATGCTGTAAAAAGGGTGTTGTGAGTTGGAAGGTGGACAATCTCCCTCCCTAAACAGAGGAACGGACCCTCACATGGAGGGGGAAATAACACAGCCTTTCCAGAGTCCTCCTTCCCTTTCCAACATCAGTTTTACATGAGCTCAGCAAACCTCCTAGATCCTCGCTTAAATAGAGGGCCACAAAGCCCAAGTCTGTTGTCTGCAGGACCACCATCAGCATCCTGACAGGGTAAGGCTTCTTGGAAGCATCGTGAGCATAAATCTCAGCCCTTACCTGATCCACATACTATTAAAAGTTTCTCCGCATTTAAGGTCTCTTATTCACTGCCCCAAAATATTTGCAGCAACGTAGAAATCATATTGCTACAACATTTTTCATCCGTAAAGGCATATTTATATAGTTTTCAGCTTTTAATTATACACATTGAAACTAATTTTCCATCTCAGACCCCCATGCTTCTTGAACCAGCCCTGCTACTTTATGCTGTCTATTCCAAACCCATCATTTTTGGTATCTGACCATCTTCTGGGTGGCCTTGGGTAAGCCACTCCTTCTTTGTATGAATTTGCTTCTGCATSTCTAAGTTAGACTAATAATATTTACCAGCTTCACTGTGGTTCCTTTTCACAGAGCACTTCAGAGACGTAAAGGACTATGGAAAAATTAAATGCTACTGCCTTTACACAAGTTGTATTTTTCAAATTCTGTCAGCAAGGCTGATTTTCGAGGGACTCACAGAATGGAACCTAAACCTTTTCAAATGCCTTCAGATTATTTCCACTTTTGTGCAGCATATATTTTTTTTCTCATTAGTAGTAAGTTCTAAAACAGAGCTATCCACTTGTTGGCGGTTGGCAGGAGCTTAGCATTCCAATGTAAAGCGATCTTTTTTTGTCTGCCAATAATATGATATTAACAAATTCGTCTTGATATTTATCTGTTGTTATGTCTGTTGTTAGACTGTACAAAAAAACCAAAACTTGGAACACTCCAGCAACCATTGTTTTAAGATATCTGATATGGCACTGAAGACTTTCCTTCAGCAATTACCAGTTTTGAGGCAATGCAGAATCATACCATGTAAGAAGTTCCCTTGCATGTTTTCCATCACTGGCCATTTCAAGATGCACCTTCTTTCATGGACCCAAGAGCTCAGATTTCATTTCTGCTGATTGGAAACTTAGCTTTGTCATGTTATTTCTGGTAGGTTTAACATAAAATGCAGGACCAGCTGAACCAGCTGGGAAGAAATCTATATCACATCCAATATTTAAATCTTCACAGTAAGAATATTTGGGGTTTGTCTTCTAGTACTCACAGTATCAAGTCTCCACATGTCAGTGCTGGACAAAAAACTTGAAGAATGGCATGGCTTGTTAAACCTCAGGCTTAGTACTAAGAAAGACCCCAGACAAAGGTGTGAATGGCCAGTAAGGTCTTAAGTTAGGATAAAATGAAGTTTATTAAAATCAGTCTTGAATTTGCACAGTCAAAACACAGGCAAACTCGTCTGAGCAAAAGCTCCTGCAATACTTCCCTCAATTTTAAGTGAGATAACAACCTATACTTGTTCTAAAAATGCAAACTAGCCATTATCAGCTTGATAACTAAGAGCCGAGACCTTATCCAAGATAAGTAAAAACCAGGCTTAGTTGAAAGCAGTGGTTTTAGAGAAAATTCTTGAACTAGGATTTCAGAATTCAATATTCTTCTCAAACTCCTTTCTGCAGGGGTATCTACAGCTCTCTTTCTTGCCCTCTTATTTTACTACCAGGTATTTGTTTGGTGCAGGATCCTGCATAGCTTCCAAAAACAATCAGAGTGCAAAGAAAAGCACAGAAAAGGAAAGGGTGGCAGAGCATCAATTTATTAGTTACAACTTGATCAGATCAGTGGGCTGGAACAGAAAAAAATTGTGATTTTTATTCAGATTGATGACTATTTTTATTGTAATATTGATGATCGGCAGACTTAGTAATAGTTGTAACAGATGTGGCCTCCCTAACGCTGCACATAGGAGTCCTCTTGCTTAAGAGGGAATAGTAATTATCCACTGTTTTTCCAAACCTCCAGCCTGCAATTGAGTTGTCACAGTCTCCCAGACACTGCTCCAGGCACCGCAGATGGTACCAGCTGACACACTTGGGGAATATCATTATGAGCATGTGTAAACCACATGATTTTCACTACTTTCCTGATACCTAATGCATGACAGCGTGTCAAAGAGAGACGCCTTTCAGGAGGAAATATGGGCTCCACAGAGCTGCAATCTGATTGAGGAGAATGTTCAAGTGAGGATGCATCTGAAAGAAATTGCTAGCATGAGTTACAGCAGGGAACGATCAGCTTCTGTAACAAAACGCTTGTTTCCAGCCTGAAGTATCCAAATTGCTTTTATACGAGGCCCAAGTCAATGCTGTCGAAGGCCTTTCCTGTTTATTTTTAATGCTTCATCTATTGGATTTGCTGGAGAACACTGCTTAAGCTGAGAGTGAATGCATTAACAAAGACATCTACCAGCCCATTACAAATTATTTGCATGCCACGGGAAAAACAGGTTTGTGCAGCTAATAAAAAGAAAACAATTGCAAATGTTCGCTTGGCATTTAAAACACTTTGTTTTTAGATAATTCAGTTTGAGGCAATTGGTTTCCTACGTCTGACGGTAACATAAATCACAGCTTGAAGCTCACTGCAAGTAAAATTAAGTCAGCCTAGTCAGAAATAGGAAATACAGTAAGTGTGATAGCATACAATCTTTTAGAAAAACACCTTCAAAATAATTTATGGTAGTTAGAAATTAACTAACTATGGTGCTGAATTTCTGACAACAGCCATGCAATTCAGTATGAAGAGGAGCTGAATGCAAAAATTATTCCACAAATGCATACTTCACCTTCCTTTCTGTCCACAAACTATTTGTAAGCCATATCAAATTCAGCCATTTTTTTGAAATGGTTCACACTACTTTTGGCAAATTGGTTTTTCTATGCAAACTTTGTATGAGCAGTTCAATGCAAAAGAAAAAAAAAGATATCAAGAACGTGCAAAATATGCTGTGTTGCTTATTTGTACTATGAGGTTTTTGGAGAAGTGATCGCTTGACAAAAGCATATAAGCAGTTTCTGTGAAAACTGGGTCCAGATCCTGACATTACTGTGATTGAAATAATATGCAAATAAACTAGGTATATGCATTTCATGGTTTCTGTGAACTGAAGGATTCAAGTGGAAGAAATGAGCAAAGGCAAGTTTTACACCTGTACATAAACTTAATTAATATTCAATGTCGCGCAAACCTTTAAGTGTACAAGATTAGAAGTAATGCTTGTAAAAACTTCAACTCATGAGATTTCAGAACTTAAAAGATAAAAGGAAAGTGAACTTGGAAAGATGAGGACCTTGGCCAAGTTAGCCATCACTTCTGTGTCCCACTGGTTGCTTTTCTGTTTTTATCCTGTGTTTTCATTCCTGTTTAGGCCAGCGTCAGTGTGACTAATACTTTCTTTTGATATCCTCCATGCCATCTACATAAGCAAATGCATGGCCTACTACAATTTCATGAAAATTCAAGAAGCCTTGTAAGAAGTGCTATAAAGCCAGTGGGCCACATTTTAGGTTGCCTTACATTCTGGCTAGCCCTATCTAAATTAAAGGGATTTCCTGTATACAAAACCTGTGTTGGATTAGTTTATCATACAAATTGGTTAGAAAAAGGATGGGAGTCATAAATTAGTATAACTGGCATGAGCATGAATTAGACTCTATATAACTGAGAAAACTCTAAGACAGATGAAGGGCCTCTTTGACCCTTTTGTTTTGACATGCCACCTCCAAGCTTCAGCTTCTGCTCTCCAGCTAGAGTGTAAGAGAGCTCTGAGTCAAAGAACCTGCTCAGGACCAAGGTCCAGGTCTCCTGTCAGTCAGGAGGCCAAGCCTTGGGCCCCTGGGGACAGGAAGGGGTGAACACATCACCTTTTCTGTTGCAATTGTTCTGCTCTGTATGAAGAGCTACTTCCTCATGGAAAAACAGACTTATTTCTGTTGAGTGCCCTAGCTGCTGGATCATTGATAGTGTGAGCTTCTTTCAGCACGGATATTCAAAGAACAGTTCAAGAAAATGGCTTTTCTACTCTAGCCATATTCCCATGAATTTGACTCCAATGTGTAACATATGGCACAATTCACATTGAATCTAGTTAATTCTGGGTATGTGTACTCAAACTTCCTGAATTTTATATTAAAAATCTGAGATTAGGTAAAATCACCTTATATGCTGGATATATGGATCAACATAGCATCACAGTATAGTATTACCGTAGTCTTCAGTTCCAAAACACACATTTTAAGTAGTTCATTCCTACCAGACAAAATAGATATTACCCTGTAAGGGCTTGGAAAGTGCAATGCCCCTGATATTAAATGCTTTAGGTGAACAAAAACCTGTGGCTTTCTTTCAAAAAGAAAAATAATTTGACCTTTCAAAATCTAAATTTCTACGTCATCAGCAAAGACTCTCACTTTGAGATTACTTCTCTATTTTAACATTATATTGTCTTAAAAAGAGGAAACAGTTGCTCAGATGACCACAATAACTTAAATACTTGGCTGGCAGCTTCAGATTACTGATCATTTTGAACTTCATATTTATGCATGGCAAACTGATCTCCATCTCTTCTTGAGATACACGCTGTCCCTCAAAGGTGTTGATTACAACTTGTTTGGAAGCAGACTGCTGTCAACAGCAGGCGAGCTTGCCATGAAGGAGATGGGCATCCAGAAAGAGCTGTGGAAATATCACAGCTTTCAGTTTTGACCAAACAGACTATTGCTCTGTGATCCTTGGCTTTTTTAGACTCATTAGAGGACCAACCATCTCAGGGCCTAGTTTTTATTTCAGTGTTTTCAGATTTTCAGTTTGAGCCCAGACAATAAGTCATGGTGGGCAACCATTTTGCAGTAAAGTGCTGTTTAAATGAGGCCAATATGCTGGGATGAAGTTCAAATAAGATTGTTTTCCACTTTTTAGTCTCTATCTCAAAATGAGACTGAGTTGTAGTTTCTTTACAACTACCTGAAAGGAGGCTGTAGAGAGGCGGGTGTTGGTCTCTTCTCCCAAGTAACAAGTGATAGGACGAGAGGAAATGGCCTCAAGTTGCGCCAGGGGAGGTTTAGATTGGATATTAGGAAAAATTTCTTCACTGAAAGGGTAGCCAGGCATTAGAACAGGCTGCCCAGGGAAGTGGTGGAGTCACCATCCCTGGAGGTGTTCAAAAAACGTGTGGATATGGCGCTTCGGGACATGGTTTAGTGGGCATGGGTGCTGGGTTGATGGTTGGACGATGATCTTAGAGGTCTTTTCCAACCTTAATGATTCTATGATTCTATGATTCTAYGAAGTTTCCTGAAGAGCTGAAACAGATCTCTGAAAATTTTTACCACTTTTTTTTGTTGCTATGAATTTGGTGCTTGCTAGTCATGACCAGAAGTAGCTGTGGTATGAAATGGGCTATCATTATTTCTTGATTTACTGGACATAAGCAAGCATATTTTAAGGTTTGTGGCACTGTGTCTGAATCTAAAGAAACGTTTCCTGAATTTCAAGTAACTTTTTCTTCCCTGTGTTGCACTCTGATCTTATTGTCTTTAGTCATACCATTTACAGGTTTACCATGTCCAAAGTCCTTCTTGTTCTTTAACATCTCCCATTTGTTGACTCAAGCTTTGATGATTTGGGTTAAAAAGGATCAAGATCCAAATTATTTCCACTTCCAAGATTGCTAAGGCACTAATTTTTTCAAAACTACCACACTGGTTTGTGCACTATGTTATAAAGCTAAAACCTTGTATCTGAGCCACTTTGAACTTTTATTGCCTGTCCATAGTGAAATCCAGATCTGAAGTTTCCCTGCTTTGAGGTCTGATTTTACAAAAAACCAAAAGTAAAATCAGGACCCTTCACCTCGTGTAGTCAGTCATACCCAGAATAAAATAAAACAAAAAATCTCTTCATTCTTGCCTAATATGATAAGCATTCATACTGATGTGAGAGGAGGATATCCAAAACCTCCATCTGAAGTTGCAGTGGGAATTTTAGTTAGTCCAAAGTGAATTACTGAAGCTGATAGTAGGGTTTTGGCTCAGCCAGGCTCTGCATGTGATAGATCATCATGAGACTCTAGTATCCAGTGAAAGTCCATCTCCTTCAAAAGATGAAGAATAAACAATATTTCCTTACAGTTCATGTGGAAAAAATCTAGCACTCTAATCCATGTGTGTGCCTATTTTGAATCCTACTATCTACATCACTTTTAAATGATGTTGCTTCTAGCCAAATCATTTATTCATGCCTGTACATCTGGATCATCCTATCTTTCCATAGACCTGTGAGGATACACATGTATACAACTACTTACTGCACTATATACATGTTCCTTCACACGCAGGCAAGACAATATGTTGAAATGCAGAATGATAAGTAATGGCACAGTTTTATATGGAATGTGAATTTTCAGTTCTGTATTTTATTCTGTCAGGCAGTCCTGAGACAACAACATCACAGCAGGAGAGCCAGAGACTATGGTCTCCATTTTCCAGCATTTTGTGGTAGACATAAATCTCAGTGTGATGCTGAAGTCATTTTGCATTTCAGGTGGGAATTTAATGCTTGTTTTTTATTATCCCTTTGCCCATATTGGATATTCTGTGATTGTAGGACCTCTGTCACAGAAACGCTATTGTAATTAGACAGCGCTGAAAGACTTTTTCCTGGAAGCAGTAATTAAGCAATGAGCTCTGTTCTCCTGCAGTGAACAAACAGGGTACAGCACAATCTTCACAGAGTTTTGGTGTGGTAACAAGCTGGGGGAGGGGGGTAGGAATTCCAAAGTCAGAGGCTCAGTTCCTCAGAGGTCTTCCCACCAAGAGGTATTGACTAAACCAGACAGATTCACAGAATTAGAAGAGTCAGAAGGAGAGAGAGAGCAGAAAAAAAAATCTGTTGGAAATGAGCCTGACATCTTCACTCAGAATAGAAAACACTTCCCAGAAAGTGCATTGTCAGCAATGCAACACTGTCAAATAGGAACAGGCTTTTGGTCAGAAGGAAAAAAGAAAATTTTCTAAGCTTACTAGGAGTCAGTTTAGATATTCTGTTATCACCTCAGTTGAGGTAGCTGGGTGATGAAGAGGTCAGGGTGTGAAGACACTCAGACTAGTGTGATACTTCAGACAGATTTGTGCACCTACTACAGCGTTTAAGTTCAGGACAACTGAGCAAATCAGCCCTTGTACACTCCAAAACTGCCAAACTTTGACTTCTTACGCAGTCACTGAGAAAAGCAAGTCTTTTGTAGGAATACAGATCCCGTCACTCTCTGAAAAGCAGAGTGGCTGCATTTTGGAAAGTTTATATTAATTTTCTTTGGGATTTCACAGTATTAATTGTGCAAGTGATTGAATTAATCCTGAGATGGGTTTTCAGAAGGGACTTGTGCAGGGTCCAGGTAAAGATCTCATGATTTGGCTCACAGTGCATAGAGAAACAAGTTGCTTGGGCAAGAACGATGTTTGTCTTTCAGCAAGCTGCTTGGTCACTCTAATCCATGTTCTTGTTTTAAAGAAGAATATATTTTCTGTCTCATGACTGAATGTTGCTTTTAGGACCTGCTGAGCTTTTGTAGGGCATGCGACACATTTTGAAGAGGGAATCTAAACACATGAGATATTTCTGGTTAAAAGTCCCTCACTATCAATTTTTGGATTTCACATCAGTCCATTTCAAGTGTCCTCAGCTGACRTAATAAGCCCACCTTCTGTCCTGCATTTGATAGCACGCTACAAACAAGTCCTGAGACTTGAGACTTCTTGGAATCAATCTTTTCATGTTTGGACTATGTAATTTTCGTTTAACCTAAGACATACTTTGCTCCAAGTGAAAAAGTAAAAGCCTTTTCTGGGATGCATGTTTACCCACAGAGAAGCTGTCAATTTAGCCATTGCTTAGCAAAAGAGGAAGGTCCTGTGTTTCAATACACAGCATTCACTCACAGAGAAATAGTTGCTCTTATAGTTTATTTCCCCTCTGTTTTGCCACCAGAGGGGAAGGGAAAAAAAAAAAAAAAAGTGAGAGAGCATCTGGGGAGCAAGGGCTGGGGACATACTCACAGAAGCTGTAGATTGGCTTTAGGTAGGAGCAGAGTGTGATCTTTGCTCTCATCCTGCTTCTCTGCCAGCCAGCATCACTTAGCAGAAAGCTAGGGGATGAAGCGTGAGAAGGCCTGCCAAAAGCACAGCTCTCACCTCATCCCCTCTCCCAGGCCATGGAAGCTTTTGGCCTGTTGAGAAAGAAGGTTTCTCTGTTCAAGGAGCTCTAGCTTCTATCCTCTGGGGAGCTGAAATAAATTTGCCTGGAAAATGGTCAGTGCCTTGCAGTGCCTAGTGGGACACTGTTTATAAAGTGGCTACTTTAATGAGCACCCCCAGGATTTCCCTGCTCCGCTAACGCACAGTTAATATATTAGTTAATTCAGAACACCTGAGGGGGCAGAACGGGCTGGGAACTGTAACTTTGCAGTATACATGACTAGAATATTTTGAAGGCTCAGCACAGGCTAGATTGTGAGTACAGACACGTGAACAAGTTGCAGGGGTAAAAAGAGACTGCATGAACAGAGCATCAGAATGACCCCCATTAACTGCCAGTGTGTGGGCTTTTATCCCACGGTGAAAGATAGAAAATTGCAGGTTGCTTATCTTTCAGTCAAAAAGAAGCATGCCTCCTTTGTGTTTGAGGAGTAAGAGCTGGTACATAAGCAATTACAGTGGGTCAGCAGATACGCTGTAAGTTCACCTTCTAATTCACCCTGCAATGACTCATTCATGTGCCTACACCTTGTGTTTTTACCAAAAGCCCTTCAGCTTGCTTTAGCTGTTCTGTTTCAATTCCTGCTAGTGTTAAAGGCTGTTTCCAATGTTAAAGGCTCAGCTGCTGTAGAACTTCACTACTGTAGCCCTCAGCAGTGTCAGCTTGGAGGCAGCTCCAGCAAGACCAGCAGATGCCATTCTGAGACCTTGGTGGGAATGGCCAGTAGACAGGTTCAGTAATTTCCAATTTTCTCATCTTTCACTTTTTAGAAAGTTTTCCTTCTCCTCTTTTACAACTTTCCCCTATTGATTTCTTCCTTCTTTGCTTAAGGAAGAAATGAAGAATCCTTACTCTTCATGTCCTGATGGAAAAACTTGGAGTAACCTTCTACTGAACTTACTCTTGCAGACCAGAAAAGACTCCTTCTTGGCATACTGCCATGAGTGTTGAGACTACCATTAGATAGTATCTAGTTGCTTAGATGGCACCCAAGATCCAACTGCTGTTAGAAATATAACACTGTAAATCATATTAACATAACATCAGAATACAAACCCATATCTCTTTAAATAGTTTTCAGGCACTGTCAACTGAAACAGGAACCATATCACATTTTAATCATCTATTCCCAAATCTAACTACCAGCTGTAGCTGAAGGCTTGTTTAGGTACCAAACAATATTTTATTTTCTAAAAGAGATTCAATAAGCAAAAAGTAATGGAAAAGGGAAATCACAGGTGATCTGCCCATTCCACCTGGATCCAATTGCATCTAATCAATTGTTTTGAGTGGAAATTGCTGAGTTACGGGCATTTGGTATGAGATGACTAATGTCTTTTAGGTAGACTCAAGTTCTGACTCTGGGGACAGAGATCTGTTGAAGTAAGATCTGACATTTTGCCCTGAAAGTGTAAAGGAGTTTTTGAGATTACAAATGCTTTTACTTGAAATGTTCTCAGCTTCCTCAGAACAGATGGGTCTCACTAAGAACAGAGCCAAAGCAGGCTGCCAGTGTAACTCATCTTTTTTAATACAGAGCCAGGTAACTTTTCATTTTCCCTTCACTCACTAAGTTTTCTGTTGGCCAGCATGGTTTGTGCAGTTGCTTGGTCTGGTTGTAGAAGTTGGAGTGACTAAGAGTAACTGAGTGAGCCTTACCCATTTTCTAATTTACAGACAATGTCCTTTTGAACATGTGAACTCCATCAGGAGTCAAAGAGAAGCCCAAGAAATGCTTGCAGTGAAAGCGCTTTCAATGCTGAATTCACAATTTCCTGCTCAGACTTGGTCCTTATCAGCTACAATTTGGGGAGCCAGGAGAAGAGCGTGTCCCCAGGAGCGCAGGAGGGCAGAGCTTCTGCTGGCTGTCCATTGCTTTTTCCAATATAATCACAGTGAAAGACAAGAGGTGAAACAAACTTTGCTTCACTAAGTATGTAGCTCTCATAAAACCTCTACCCAGGGCACTGAATGCAACAGTATACAGTGCTGAGTGAAACTTAAAAGGTTTTCTTGTACAGCTTGACTGCTTTTCTGAGGTGCAGCCAAATTGTAATTATCTCTTGAGCATACAGAATAGGCTGGAAATAGCGTGCACATAATCCTACCTCTATAAGGCTTCTACCTTCTGTTGCAAATGGAAACATCACAGTAATATCCTTGTGATGGTGTGCCTGGGTTTCCAGTTTCAGTAAAAGCCAGTTTTAAGAAAAAGATAACTAAGATCGGTTTATTTTTTAACCCCTCTCCCTCCCACTCCCCACCTCCAAAGAATTTGCTTGGAGTTTTGTGAAAATTGTCATTGCTTTTACGTTTGTTCCAGTCATTTCACTCCTAGGGAATAGGATACTTTAGCATAGGCCAGACCCCATTCTTGCTGGAGTTCATGCTCTGTCTACCATGACTGCTGATGACTGGGTCTCCATGCTGTGAGCTGGTTGTTCACACAAGCCAGAGTACACTCTTCCTCCCTTTTGAAGGCTTTTTAGGCAGCCTGAACTGTAGCCTTGCTACCTCTTGTCTTTCTGATACATTATTTTAGCAAATATTCTTTCAATACTCTAGTAAAGGGCTTTAAATTCCTCAGGGCTGTTCATCCCATCTGTGGTTGCACACCCTCCTTCTACAACACGACCCCGGCTCCCATTTCTGCCTGCTGGTTGCTGCTTCCCGTGGCAGCTGGAAGTTACTGGCCTCTTGCGCCCATCCAACAAGCTGATACCGTTAGGTCGTCCCTCATCGTTTCAGCCCATGCGAGCTGGATTAGCACAAGCCTGCTACTTGCGCCATGCACATCGGTGTGACTGGAGGCAGAGCTGATGCCTGTAGCCTGGCCAGCTGCTCCGAGGAGGGGAGGAGAAGGGGAACCCAAGGTCTGCTGCAAGCATGGCCTTCTGCTCGTCCTGGGCTGCCCAGGGAGGGGTACCTGGATTAGAGTCTTGGCCCCTGTTCAAACACTTAGCATGTGTGGGCTTGCATAGGGGAGGGTTTAAATAACAAACAAACTAAGCCTTCTCCAATTTCTTTCTTAATAATATTCTTTCACATGGAAACTAAAGAGGAGTGCAAACTGTAGTCAAATAGCAACGAAGCCTGCCCTTTTATGAGTGCCAGTCCCTCTTTGTGCAATCCTCTCAGATTTCCTTATCTCACATCGTCTCTGTAACTTTTCAGTGCCCAGCCTCACCACTACCATTTTTCATACCCTACGGAGCAATTACAACCTTTAATAGTTACAGCTATTTGCATATTTTTCCCTAAGGTAAACAGAAAGCAAGGATGGCAGCTCACCAGCGATCTGTTTGAAAGAATACTGTATACTGTGCAAAAAACATTAGACAGCTCAGAGCTACAGTTGGGAGAGAAATTTCCTTTATGTTGGAGAACACTTTCATCCTCATGAAAAGTATATAATGCAAGACAATGTATATACGTGGCAGCTCCAAATATTTGCAAATACAGACACATGCATGTTCACAATCCTAGAAATATTCCTAATGCACCTGTCATCAAAGCAGTCCTGGGTAAATATGTTGCACAAAAGCCCCACTGGGGCTGACTGTGATATCTCAACCCTCTTCATAATTGAGTGCACACAGATTTGGGGATCTTCTCCCCAGACAGTTCAGTTTCCATTTAGTAACTGTTTGTGTACACAAGTGATATCATTTAACATATACAAACTGAATGTTGATCATGTCCATGCACAACAAGTAGACCCTGCTAATGCGTGTACAGAGGCAGTGTGGACAAGAAGTGCAAGCAAAAACATGTCCATGCACAGAGTTTGGGGGATGCTAGAGGACTGTTTATGCTCTACTGTTTCAGAGTCATGCTCATTCTTTCTAAGGATTTCTTTGCCAGTTTCTTTCAAAGTTGAGTTACTCCTCCTGTTTCAGCCCTTAAACCTTAAACACTGGGGAAAGCCTATAGAAAGACAAAATATAAGATATACTTCACAATACAGATAAGAGTGAAGCTGTGCCTAGCAGGGTAAGTTTTATGTCCCGCAAATGCTGCATGGGTAGGGCACACAGCAATCACTTGAGTTAATGTAAACGTACATTGTTCCATTGGGGTATTAGAGTAAATTGGGTTTCTACTCATTTATATCCCGAGGATCTGGACCATTTATTTCATGCTGTATTTTTATTGTATTTAGTGTAATATTGCTCTGAAATGTGCAGTTAATTACACAACTTCCTGTTTTAAATTCCATAGTAACTATTCTCCTGTCAGAAGTGGATTGCTTTTAATAGGATTGTGTCCCTTTTTGGCAATATGTGGTTATGTATACTCCATTCCCATCCTTATTATTCACGTTCTGTATCAAGACAATACAAGCTCACGGGGTGAAATTCAGCCTGTGATAAAGTCAGTGGCAGGCCTCCCAGGCATTCAGGAAGCCTATGTTCCCATCAGGGTTTTTGCATTCCCACCACACCCTTCTGCTTGTCAAGCTAATGAAGCATCTCCACTAATTGCACTGGAGGGGAAAGCCTGGTCTGCCTGTAACCCTAAAACACAGTCACATCATTTTTCCTCAAAACAAGTAGGTCTGGCTATATCCTTTGAATCTCACAGTCTCTCCTGCACTTTTAACCTCTGGCTGTAGACATGCAGCATCCATCAGGAGATTACTCCCTCCAGGACAGCTCTGGAGCAACCAACAACCCCCTACCCACCACTGCCTAAGCACAGAGCAGGTGAACAGAGCACCTCCTGAGGAATATGTGAAGGACACAGATCTGACAGCACACACTTCACCACCACTTCTTTTTTTTTTTGTTCCCGTATGCTCTTATACTGAATAGTTCCCTTTTGACATGGGGGTAATGCCTGTGGGTGTAATCTGGCAGCCTTGCAGATTCAAAATATGCCTCAAATAATTTTTCTCCAGGGTTAATATTCATTATTTTCTGTATTGCTTTAATGTGCGTTTGTTGGGAATTTCAGATGCTTTTGTGGCAAGCATAGTCACTACCATGCATAAGACTAAATGCAGACTTATTTCTTTGTGAAATGTAACAAATATAAACATAGAAAGACAAGCACATATATGCATATATATACACACATATATGTTTTTATATAATACAAGATAGTGTATTCTATTTATCAGAGAAACCTAATACAATAAGACTGTAATATTTAAGTGTAGCTGATTTGCCTGCACAAATATATTCTGTGCTAAGAAATTTTTGTGTTCAGACTCTGGACTTTGCTCTGGAAACTACTGTTTGAAGAATTCACTACCAGGGTAAAACATTAGCTACAGAATTTTTTCACAAGCAGATTTTTGTAGCTTATGATACCAAATGTGCAAATTGATGATACCTTTCCTGTGAAGGGTTTTTGCAGAAAAAAGGAAAAAAGGGAAGGGGCATTTCTATGTACTTTCAATTAAAACATTTTATGCTCTATATTTGATATGCCATACCTGAGATGGGTTCTTCTACAGGGCATATGCAGCTCCTGCTTCATAACTGATACTACTAGTCAAACAGCAAGGTGTCTTCTGCATGCCAGAGTTAATAACTGAGCTAGTAAGACCCATCAGTGGAGGAAATACACTGTGAAGCCCTAAGATATAAAATAAAAGTAAAGTCAGGAAGGAAATGTTCAGTAGCAGTCAATATAGAGATTAGAGACAAAGAGTTTCAGAAATATCTCAGAAGGACAAAGAGGTCGCATCAGTACACCAGAAGATGTAACAGCCCCACCCTAAAATGTAGTTGTTTCAGAGATGACCCCAGGAAATGTGGCCCTGCCCTGAGGCATTCATTTGCCAAGTTTTGGGCCAACAAACTACTGTAAGCATTTCTCATGGACTGCCATGGCTCTTCTTCACAAACCTTGAGCTGAAAACATTTAGAATTGAAAAGAAAATCCCACTGTGGAGGGCCGCTCACCACTCACACTACACAGCGTGGGAACTGCTGCTCTAAGGTAACCGAACACCCAGCTGCCACATTTGACTCACTTTCTACCCGAGTACTGTGAAAAGGAAAATGAAGCCTCGTATCTCCTGTTCTCCCTGGAGATCCAGTTACCTTGCCTACTCTGGGCCATGGGGAATTATGTGCGAGTATTAGCAAAACCCCTAACAAATCCACGGCACCTATCTCTCCTGCTCCAAGTGCAACAGAACTAGCAGTGGCATCGGAGAGGGGAAAAGCCACTGCCCTGCCGTGCATTTGTGTGGGAAAGGAGGTGGCAAGGGCTGGTCATTACTAGGCAAAGCTTGACGTGTTTACGCCGAAGCCTTCAACATACTGCTCATTCCAGTATAAACGGATCAAAGCAAAGGGCATTATTATATATTTGTGCAGCCCCAACAGTGTGTTAGGCACTTAATTTGCCAACTGAGGCTGTTCCTTTTGCTGTGATATTTCAGGCAGGAATTCCCATTCATCACGTTGATCCCACTCTGGGGCTGGAGCACAAGGTCAGCTATCATTGGCTCTGTCATGCTCAAAGGCTGCAGTGCTCTGGTAATTAAGACTGTTAGATGGGGGGGCCTCTTTTCCTGCTATTTGATGTAGAGTAGGTGCAGATGAAAGATTTATAGTTTTAATTCAAATACGGGACTTGTCTTTGACAACTTAATTGTGTTTGCAGAGAAGTTCTGGACCCTTTCTCTTGCCAAGTCATTACAGAAAGGCCTCACATCTTGGATCTACCAGGAAGCTGTTTGGATTAAAGAAATAAGCAAAGGGACTCTGCATTAGTGCTGGTAGAAGCAATAAACATTTGCTTGTCCTTCTTCTGCTTGTAGTAAACATGTTGCTTAAGATAGTATATTTTCATCCTTCAAGACCAAAGTAGGTATGTGTTTTCCTAATTTTTTTCTGTGTCTATATTCATCTCTATAAACAGGATTTTCCTTTTTTATAGCATCCTTATTAAAATCGATTAATGAGGCTGGTAAAATAAAAGGCTAGACTGAACAGGATACTAAAACCAGGTTCTTGTTTCTTTAATAAGAATGTGATTATAAATAATAAAATATGGTTTAATTCTATGAGCAAAATTGCTTTTACATTTATTTTGTTATATAAAGTCATTGCAACACTTCATAATTATCACAAAGGTTTTTCTAGTAGGCGCTAAAAGTCAGGACCTCAAAGAAAATCACCTAAAAGTCAGGAATCACTCAAGGCACACGGCCAGTACACGCAGATTTCTCACGGATAGGTATGTAGTGTTTGAGCTCACACTGATTGCCTTGATCATCAGTGTTGGCTTCTGCCAGCAGCTGCCTGCAGAGGCAGGCTGTTACGCTCTGTGTGCACAGAGGGAGGAAGACGATGTGCTTTTTGTTGGCAGATTATGGAATAATTCCCAATAGGCGAGGTGGGAAATTCCCGGAGCACCTGGCTCCTGTGCCTGGCTCTGGAAGAGGTGACGGATGGTCAGACGGGTGGAGACAACACACATTGCACATTGTTTGGTTCACTTTTTTGTGCATGGGGTCTACAGAAAAGTTGGAGGTTCGGCATCTGGGACCTCACTCTGGCTCTGTTTGGTATAACCCCACAGCCCTTCATACAAATCAGTCTTTCTAGAGCAAGAAAACACAGCTTGTCCAAAATTTTTTAAAAAAAAAGCTTCCTACCTTCCTTACGCTGGGTGATGTAAGGGAACAAAGCTAGGTTGCTCCATTTAAGTGGATCCTATTACAAAGCATCTGAGGGTTTTACAACCATTGCTGCAATCGTCCTTGTAAAAGGAGCTGAAGCACAGAGACTTAAAGACTGGCATTTAAAAAGGCATTTCATCTCCTAAAGTGGCTGATAGTTTCCTGGTGAGATTATCCAGAAGTCCCTGGCCAGGCATTTTTCTCAGCATAGATGAGTATCTTCAAGCTCATAAAAGCCTTCAGACTGTTGCTATCTGGCCCAGAGTCTCGTGAGAAGCAGAACGAGAAATTTAACCCCAATCTCAAGAGCTCCCGATATCCAGCATTTTCTCCACATGCACAACACTCTGCCAGTGAGGTACGACTCAGGGCACAGGGTGAGCTCCCTTGCAGCTCCTCTCCAAAAGGGAGAGCAGAGGCGGTGGGGGGGATGCACATACTGTTGGGAGGAAGTGCGAGTGCTACTGGCAGGACCGTCTCTGCAGGGTGATCAAGGGAGGGGAGGACATGTCACCTCCCCAGGACCTCCAGCTCCTGCTGCATCTGGATGATGCCGCTTCCCCTCTGACCCCAGCAGCCCAGTGGCTGTGGAGAACCACAGACCCCGTTTAAAAAAGTGGGAAGAAAGGACAGGCGCTGGGCACAGGCATCTGAAAAAACTAAAAGCAATTGGATTTACACTGGAGGGGAGAGGAGAGAGCGGTTGGTTGGAGTTTTTTTGGCCTGGTTTCCCGGCAAGCACCGGGCTGTGCAAGCCAGCTCCCACCATGGGTTATTGCCTGAGACCCCAACCTGCAGCCATCCCCCATGCCGTGGGGCCTTCCAAGGGCTGCTCCCCTCCCACCCCAGAGCAGCCCTCATTCCAGGCCGTGAGCCATCGGGTTTGGGTTTTGGTCTGGGGGTAGGAAAGGGAAACAGCCTTCGCCATTTCCTAAGCATCGCCCAGGCCTCGAATGAGGGTTATTGACCTCTCAGGTAGAGGCAGACAGAAGCAAGCCAACTGAAGAGAGCAGCACAAGGGTACAGGTCCTTGGCCTCTTCACCCAGAGGCCGTAAAGCAGCAGTGGGCACCTGTCCTGGGGTTAGCAGAGGCCACAAGGGCAGAAGAGCCATTTGTGATACCAGGGGTGGGACTGATGAAAGTTGTGCCCTCTTGTTTACCAGTTCTGCAAATAACTCCCCCTTGTAGCTTATGCTACGAATAAATTTCATCACTTTTACCAGATGGTGGTACCAACTTCTTCACACGTATTATAATCTAGATTCAGGCCACGTATCAATGGGACAAGAGAGGTCTTTCAGTTGAGAAGTGTTTTTCCCTCACATTCAAGCATGTACCCGCCTGGCTGCCATGTCACCTCTGCAGGACACAGCCTGCAAAAAAAATCCAGCTTTTTATTCACAGGCCTCCCTGCTCAGTATGATCTGGAGCCAAGGCCGCCCAGCAGTGTTTACATCAGACAAAAACACCAGATCTACGTTTGTGTGTGGGTTTTTTTACCTCAGAATGCCTTTTTAATTTATACACCCATGGATCTTACTAACCTCCCAGCTGGATCCAAAACCCAACTTTCCTCTGCATTTGCTTAGTGTTCCTAACAACCTGGCAGCACACACTAATTGTACACACATGGTTATAGGATATGGCTTTATAAAGGAGGGAGTTTTACAGGCCTCGGTTTTAGTGTGTCTCATGGTGCAATTTAACGGTAGAGCAGAGCCGGCCGTGTCACCATGTGCCGATGCTCCTGCCTCAGAAAGCACTGTGGAAGCAAGCAGGAGCTGCCCAAGAAAAGATTTGGCCCAGGTGTTTAAAAAGGACTCAAGTTCCTTTAATGAGACAACACTGACAGAACAAGAAGCATATTACCAGTGTAAAGGAGAGAAATGTCTGTAGGAGATGAAGGTTTTGATGGTTCTGAAAGTTTTCTGATTAGGCTGATTTGTGCTTGGTGCAGTAGAAAAGGAGGGCTGGAAAGGCAACTTTTCACCACCTCTGAAAACCTGAACAATTTTTCAATAAATACCTGAAAGTAGATTTAGGAGCTTAGCATTAGCCATCGAGCTTTGTAAATGCTGGCCAATAATAATGACAGATTTTCCCAGCTGCATCTTAAATCTGTTGCTTCTTGTTATAACCCCATTAAGTGAGAAGCATGATAGATATTCCTTTAGCACATCCCTTTGTGTTTCTGTAGTCAGTTGTCATCTATCTGTTATTCTCCACATCATTCATTATATGTGTTACTCTCTCCTGAGCTCTAGAGGAGGCCCCAGACAATTCTAGCACCACAGATGTGTGATTTTGGCAGGACCGCTCAGTTGCTGTTCCTCAGAAATAACCCTGCCTCGGTGCAGGGATGAAATGTTGCAGCAGATCCTTTCTAATTAGCTGTGAATGCTGAAGGGCGAAGCCCTTCCCCAGTGTTGCCATTGCACTGCCGGACCCTGCTCTCTGGAAAGTGGTGAGAAAGCATCCATTGCCCAAAATTATACTGACTCAGATGCAAACAATTCAGAGAGTCTTTTGGAAGATGAATACAATTTCAGATTATTATTATTATGCATCTTGATTGCTCTTTAGCAGGGTAAACTAGCCTGCGCTGAGCTCTGAGCTGCCATGACAAGGCTATTATCAGCTTTGAACCGGTTAATTTAAAGCTACCTCAGACTCTCTGCACTGTCCCTCTCTTACTCTCTAGATATCTTTTGAAAAGACATACTCTCACACTCTCCCTGTCTGGGTTTTGATCAAATACATGCCTGAAAGTGCCACAGCATATTAATAAACCTTCAAAGCTGTTTAACTGGTTCTTTAACAACCAGAGTACCTGGAGCCCTGGGACGGTTGCAAACAGCAGGTAACCATGGGCTAAATGTGTGAACATTTCTGACAATAAAGTGTGCAGAGTGTCACACCATGTCCATCCTTGTATACCTTTCTGGATTTCCCACATGCTTTAGATCAGGCCAGCCATTTTCAGCTTGGAAGTATAGAAAAGAATGTGTCAGAAGACAAAATGAAAGGGTGTAATAATGCTGCAGACAAGAATATATATCTACTGGACTATTTCTTAAGCAGGTCTGACTTTTATTTGTATGGACAGCCTATTTCTTTATTGGAGATACAGCAATTCTCACATTATGGAGCACTATCATTTAAAATACAATTTTGATTAATATCACTAAAAAATTAAACATTGAGATAGTTCAGTTCCTTCCAAGGAGGAAATTGAAATCCACTGGGGAAGTCACAGACAACATGTGTAAACTCTTCTGTGGATGGAAAATGATGAAGCATCCCAGAGCATCATTATTCCTCACTACTTCCTGAAATCTGTTCCTCAAATCCCCCAAACTAACAACCCCGTGGATTTATGATTTACCGAGAGGTCCATGGGTTTCTCAGACCATTCACCCATCTTCATGAGGAAGTGAGGGATTACAAGGAACTACACAAGCAGGTCAGCCAAGGTTCATGTCTTGACTTAACTGTAAGTTGATGGTGACATTTTCCAGATATTTATGTGGAGTTCATCTTGGGAGATGCTCATTTTATAGACACAAGGTGGAATTTCCTGAAGCAGGTATTTCCAGTGCCATGTGCATCCTTGCAGAGTAGCAAAAACTTCCATCTCACCAGATTTTTCAAAGACACTTGAAACATGAAGGAATGACACCGTGCTCTGTACGTGAGAGAGGAGAAAGCTGAGGTGTGCTCTTTGTCCCCATCCGTGCTGCATCCCCAGCCACCATTCACACATTCGTACTAGACAGGTTTCCAAAATGATGCAAGAAGGAGATGGAAGTGTAATTTCTTCCTCTCCATACCAGGACACTGTGGGGTCCTTGCTAGGACCTTGCTAGGACCCCCACAGGATGAACAACACCTCTGTGGAGTCAACCCTGAGGCAGGGGAGCCCAGAGCCTCAACACATTCATTAAGGGAGGTCTGTGTCTCCAAGGCAGGCTGGCACAATTCCTCCTAAAGCTCTGGAAAGCATTGATAACTGCCTTCTGCTGTGAAACAGTGTCATTGTAAGTTTTAAGGTTGCTATCAGCAGCAGTGCAGGCAGGAGACTGCCTAAAAGCAAATGGTATACTTCCAACTCTAAATCTCTCACTAGTCTTTAAAATGTCAGATGGTCAGTTTATGCAACTGTCTAATTGTTCTTGATAAAAAGCCAGACGTGTGCATGTTGCTTTACAGATAATTGCAGACTTTACAGCAAGAGATGGGAATGACCCAGTTGCGAGTGAAGGCTGGAGAAGGTGAGGACTGGAAGAGTGAGAGATCACTCAAGACCCTTCTTGCATACACTGGTTATCTCCACTCTCAGGAGACATTTTGGCTTGAAGTTTAAATGGGGGTGATTTTAAGCAGGTCAGTGCTCTGTGGGCATGAACTAGTTCAGCACTAGTTGGAAAATGATGGTCACAGTTGTTGCAGATGTTTGATTTCAATGCATTCGGATATAATATTTGTTGAAAGATAGTAACAGTTTTCCCTTAAAGAATGTGTTATTGCTGCTTGCTACAGCTGTTCATAAGTGTTTCCAAAAATGATAACCACTCTTGCCAGCCCTCATTCTGCTATCATTCTCTTTTATAATGTTCAGAAAAATTGTGTAGGCAGATTTTTGGATTATTATTGTTCCATTTCCCTCTAGTCTGCACCTACAGAGGATCTCTTGCGCAACAGTAAGTTCTTCAAGGAAGTTGCACAGACTTTTGGTACACCTGGGAGCACGGTTGGGTGCAGACTCAATTGACACTGTACGTTATACTCTGAAATATATAGCAAGATATGGCCGTTCAGATTTCTGTGGTTCCTATTGTAATATTTATAGGCATATCTCTGTAATCTAAAAGTAGAATCTGCTGAGTGACTGGTGCTGAAAGGAGCCCATTTTTGCAGATCCATATAGGAAAAGGAAGATTTTATACCTGACATGAGCAGGATGTTTTCTGTTTGCACCCACTGTCTTGCCCAGGAGTATCTTGCAGTTAGCAATACTCAAAGCAATAGCAAAGCACGCAGATTACCATTCAGCACAGTGAGCACAAGTATACAGAGGAGGAAATGCTGCTGTATGATGCTAATATGTTAGCTATTCTAAGATGGACATGCCTGCAGCAGGACTGTATCCTTTCTCTCTTTAGGACAACTTTTAATTTATTTTTTTTTCCTTTTCACATGTATTTGGTCATCTGTTGCCCACACAACTTTATAACTTTGATACAAGGAGCCAAAGGTTTTCATTTTTAATATAATACTCTGGAGAGAGAAGTAAAGGGCTTGAATTATTCCGACCATAGCCTGCTGTTGCATCGCTGTCACTTCAACTGATCATGAAACTCAATTATTTTACCTCAACAAAAATATAGTTTGCCAGGCATAATTCTCTGTGTGTAAAAGAGAGAGCACAAATCCCATTACCTGTAAACAAGATTTGTGCATCTAATTCCCATACAGAGATTTGAAAAATGTGTTCCCATAGGCCTCTGCCCAGGGAGCTCAGTTGTCTTGCTGGTTTTAAAATTGATTTAAAGGCAAGAGCATAAATTTAAAAATGTGGATGCTAGCACTGGGGTGCGCAAACCCTGAATCAGGGCAACAGCATTTCAGAAAAGAAAAAAATCAATTAACAAAAGGGGTTTGTACAAGAATGCCACTGGTTTTAGTTTCAGTATCTATTTAATTGAATCAGTTCTGCTGAAATCTTTTAAAATCTTTACTGCAGTCAGGACAGTATAACTATAACAGGTTTTGGACCTGTTTCCTAACATTCCTTTTCTCTTCCTTTCTCTTTTTGGGTTAAAAAGCTAGAAACAGCATCTCTGAGCCATTCTCTGCTGTGTTATCTACACTGAGAAAGAGGGACGCCTCTCCCCACCTTTTCCACCCACATGCATTTGCTGTCTGGATATTTGTTTTCTGTTTTCTCTCATGAAAAGGTAGCAGGTTGGATGAAAGCACTACCTGAACAGGATATGGCCAGCAGGCCACTAGCCAGAATACACTGTAGTGCCAGTGTAAAGGTCTGTGACCCATTTAGATACCCAGCGCTTTGCAAAAGCTGTGGCTGTAAAACATGAATGGTGTGCCTGCATTGTGCATACCAATATGCAGTCCTTTAGCTTCCTTTATAGTACTTACATCCTGGCTTCACTCTTGCACAGACTCAGCATCATGTTAAGCTATCAACAAGCTGTAAATAGTTTGCAGGAACAAAGTGCAATGATTTCAGTGCACAGTGCTTCTAGGAGAACACAGGATTATTCCATTCCCCAATCCTTCTGTCTGTGAGTGCTTATATCCTAAGACATAGGGTCTACCAAAAGAGGGGAAGATGGGAATCTCTGAGGGAGTTAATTACTGCAGTGCTGGAGCTCTGAGAAGGGTGGATGTGCTCAAGGATTCTGTTTATCAGAGGTGGATCCTGCCTGTCAACACAAGGACCATGCACTGTGGGGATCCTGTACCAGTGACAGTGGGTGGGAATCCCTTGGATGCAATTCATTCATACCAATGTCTCCAGATACAGAGATCTGCACCTGAGCTGGGATCCATTAGCGAATCTGACTGAGGCGATCTGACTGAGGGGATCTGGTCTTTAGAGTCAGTGGAAATCTGGAAAGTAGGATCGATGACTTAAACTAGGTGTCTAAACTGAATCAGGATAATTTTAACTTCTCTAAATTCAGAAATATGATTACCTAGGAGTATGTAGAGTTTTAGTATCAAATGAGCCAGGAGGAAGAGGTTTTCGGCCTTAATAATGCTGGAGAAGAAATAAGAGAAATAATTTAATAATAGAGATTCTGTGTGTGGCTTTCACCCCTCTGAGTCCAAAACAAATGGTGCTGAGGCTTAATTACCTTCTCACATGAAGTTTGCCAGAGTTCGGATAAGTGATTTTTAGATAAATACATTTCCAAAGAAGCTTTGCTGGTCCACACAAGGGGCATTTGCCAAAAGGATTATTGGACATGTACATATTCACCTGCTCGGTGGCAAAGAAACTTTCTGCACATAAACGCTCCCCTTCTGGTTGGACTTTCCCAAGTGTCAGATAATGTCAACAGTTTTTTCCAAACTACTTTTGCCATGACTGTCACTACATTTCATCATGAAATCTAGTTTCAAGAGGCTATCCAAATGGTAAAGGATTTTTTAAATGGGTTCCTTTAATATGCTTTGCACTTTAGTCATGGTAGGAAATACTTCTTTCTTCATGAGCATTTGGCTCTGTGGGTTTCAGCTCTCTGGGCTGAGCATAGCAAGAATCTTTTATTTCTTGTCAGATTTCCTCCCATATTTATGTCAGATTTCCTCCCATCTGGCAATCAGGAAAGTGCAGAACAAAAGGGTGTTTCCAACAAACACCAGCTTCAGCAAAAGCTTTTTTTTAGGGTTTTCAACCAATTTCGGGTCTGCATCATAAAGCAAAAGAGGCTGTGAAGAGCTGTGCTGTGTAAACAGATTACTGTTGATGTGTGTTCCACAGCTGGACCTATGGCTACATTAACTTGTTCTGATGCGATAAGATTTTAACATCTAGGCTTCATGTACCCRTCGATAAATGATGGGGGACAAATTAAAAACAGTTTCGTTAGCACAAAACAACATTAGTACCAGGAGTCTGGTAATTAGGTGCTAGCACAGACCATTGTCATTATACAAGTGCCTTTTGGCTATAAATGACTGTCCAGCAACCCTACTAGAAACCTGGGTCTAGAGGATTGCAAGTAGGAGGCTGATTTCAAAGTTCATTAGGCTAAAACTTGGCAGACCGATTCTGAGGCCAGATGTGCATTTTTTAGTTTCAAAAAAGTTGTATCAATCCCTTGAAGCACCTTTGATCTAGAGTTTGGCAAACAGATCACAATTCTCAAAGTTTCATTTGGATGTTTTTATTCCAAACTTTAGGTTAACAATGGTTTCCTTAAAAAAAAAAAGGCCTTGTAAGCAGCTAGACCTTCAGGATAGATGTATTGGCCTCCTACATTTTCCCCCTTCCCCCTCCTCAAACATTGCTTGCAAATGGCAGATAACAAAAATGCATGAACATGCCTAGTAGCCTTGTTGCCATGCTCCAGTGCCAAATTGAAACCATGCCACCCTATTAACAAACCTTGACCTGCAGTGTAATTGCTCCTTTTTTCATGGTTTCCCACTCTGTCCTGGCCATTTCAAATTGCACTGACCTGCCACCCACTATTCTAGACAAGTTACCAGCCAGAAGTCCAGCTTTTAAATGAAACAGGGTTTTAACTCCAAAATGGCATGAGGAATTTAACTGCTTCAAGATGTATGTGGAGTGCTGGAGTGCTACCTAATATATGACATCCCCATGGAAATGTCAGCAAATGCTACTGCAGTGCAGAAATAGCAGAAGCTGCATACAGTAAAGGGAATGAGGGGGAAGATTATAGCTGTACTGGTGAGCTTCATTGCTGGAAGTTTTCAAAATAGGTCTGCAACTACAGCTAGATTTTTACCGAATCATGTCACAGATTTCCAGAGGATTTTGTAGACTGAACAATATAATCGTCGATACAATGAAAAAAAGCACTGGATTGTTACACTATATTTTTAATGGACAACTAGTCTTTTAAAGCAGCAGTGAGTAAGCCTCAGTAGAGAGAGTTTCATGCCGACATCTAAAACAACAGATTTTCTACAGTCCCCCTGATACTTTTGGAGGTCCCTTTTTGTGCTTAGACCTGGATTAAAGTAAACGTGCTGTATACGCTCTTCACAAGATCCCAGCTCCTTCAGATGCACAAGGGTCTAATTTTTGCTTTCATTAGTGTTTAGGATATAATATCCGTTTCTAGCCCAAGCTGATACAAAGCACACCTTGAAAATATAATTGTCCTCCTTTCTCTGCAGGCAGCCTGGAACAAGGATTTGAGCCATATAAACCATCTGGGCGTCTTAAGCACTGTAATATTTAACTCCATCGGCATACTGGTAACAGAGGGAGCCTGTGGCAGAGGAAAATGCTGGCTGGCCTGAAACACCCTCTAACTCAGACACAGCACGTGCTTAGCCAGGCTTAGTGCAGACCAGACATATGGTCTGCCTTAACAGAGCAAGTCAGCAGTGCCACTCTGGCATGCCCGAGGAAGGCTGCTGCCCTGCCTGGGGGAGAGGGCAGTGCAGTTGCGGGATCCTAAGGAGCCTCCTTAAACTGGACAATCTGGGCTGGGAGGATGAGCCCATATTGCCCCATCAGACAGAGCTCTCAGGACTTCCTTGGAGCTGGCAATGCTTTCAGCTGGCATTGCTGGCACCAGGACAGTGTGAGGCGGCATACTGGCTCTCTGAGCAGTACAGCTCCCCTGGCTTCTTGTGCTATCCTAAGACAGAAAAGCATCATTTGGGGAGGAGAGGCACCTGTTCCTCCTAGTTGAAGTCTGCTTGGCCCAGCAGGGACTCATTCGGCTAGAAAGAGGGGTTGGGTTTTTGCATGCTGTCAGGCTCTTCAGCATTGTTTCTTGATGAACGGTACTAATAAGGCAGGTGTTTTACCCAGCCCAATTGGCGTTTTGTCCCTGGAGACGTGTAATCCAGGGGTGTGAGAGAAGGATGTTCGTGTAGTAAATCTTTTATTATTTAAATAGGAAACATTTTTTATGGGGGATATGAGCAGTGTTTAAAGGCTGCAGAGCCAGACACTCCAGGGATCAGCTGTAAACAAAGGTTAAGCCTTGTGAAGGCTTCCACCTTGGCTTTTTTATTGGGATTGCCATTGTGACTGAGGCCTTGATGTTTTATAATCCTGGCCATATGGTTATGTGGTTTTGGAGAAGAGGGTTTGGCGAAGGGCAGGGGAAAGGGGGGAGGGAAGGGATGTGGTTGTTACTGCTACAGTGGAACAAGTGTGTTCAACTTTCCCATTCTGGTGTGTCCTTACAGCATATGGACACCAATTCCACAGTCTTTATGGGGAAATCACATGGGCATTGTTAAACCATTTAATCTAAACTTTGAAAGAGAAAAATAATAAGGTGATTAAGGACAACCTGAAGCTACTTGATAATGTGATGCTGAGGGGATGGAATCACCTTTCATTACCAAGCTAGGACGAACACTAGCTGCTGAGTGCAGGGAAGAGGTAGGTGGTGGATTTTTCTGATTTTTTTCAGTAGGGCAGCTGCTTATGTTCTTTCCATTATAAGAGAGACAGATGCACAGAGCAAGAGCTTCAATGCCTTCTGCAGAGAGTTCTATTAGTTCTGAGCTGAAATTGAACCATGCTAATTTTAAAGCACTGCAATACAGCCATTTTATTTCCTCCAGCTGTGGGTCTTGACTTTTAGCTAGAAAGAGGGAGCAGAAAGACAGGGCAAAAGAAGGACTGGAAAAAATAAAACCACAGGATGCCTGTCAATACCTACTCTTGAGTTAGGAGACTCTGAACAGGACTAGAATTGAAATAAATTATTAAAGTATTGTACTGCCTCCCCCTGGAAATGAGCACAATCCTTGTTCTTCTCTAAATATTTAGGATGCACAATTCAAGAATTCCTTTTCCACTTGAAATTCTTCTCAGGATGTTAAAAATATGGGGAGCACCTAGAGTACCCTAACAGTGTGCATGCAGTAAGGTCTGCTATTTCAAGTCTTTTCATCAGAGGCATCAGTAGGAAAACTTTTCAAAGACACAAAAGGGAATTAGGTACTTACTTCCTACCCAGTGCCTAAATCCCCTCTGTGTCACTGGAGACCTCTCCTCAGACAAATAACCAATGAACTCTTAAGAACCCATTTCCAGATGTGAAGCTGGATTTATGATACTAGAAATTCGCAACAGCAGCAAAGTACTGAATGTGTAGTTCACATCTGGATTCTTTCAAAGAGGCTCACTTGCTAGAATTTTGTTGGAGGTTTCCTTATTAATCGATATAAAAGTTAAGATGAGGAGAAATATCAAGGAGTGATTGGCAGGTGCCCACAGGTTTGCAGGCATTTGCTTTGGTCACATTTATGAAATGTTAAAGAAGCTGAGTGTTCCCAAAGTATCGGTCCACACTTTGCAGGAAGTCTAAGTCAATTCATCCTACAGAGAAAATGAAAAGCGTCTGTTTCTTTAAATCTTTAGTAAGATATGGCTCACGCTGCACCAAGGTTTTAAAAGCTATATACACTTTGGGGTCTGCTTATATCTCTGTTCTTTGATCATCTACAGTAAATAAATGCCGTTTAATGCATTGTACTTAAATGACATCATTATTCATCCTGTTATTTTTTGAGACAGTGTGTCTCAGTCACTGCACACTGGCAGTGTGCAGTTTAGGTAGCTGTAGGAATGCTTCACAGTTTGGAAGTGAGCAAGCATCAGTGGTGAAATTGCCAAATTGCTTTGTGAGCGGCAGTGCTCTGGCTTTGCCAGAGCAGACACCTTTCACCTGTACACTGACTGCAAAGTAACAAGAAATGTCAAGCATTACTGGATGAGAATAACTCCTGGAAGTGACAGAAGAGTGGCCTCCCCAAAAGGAATGAGGAGGGAGAATTGCCTCACCTTCTTGGGGCCAGAGCTAGGGCATTTCTCTGAGACCTGAGGATTTCTTCCAGGCTGTCAATGATACTGCAATGCCAAACCACTAGCAACTCATTACATTCCTACCAGCAAAGCCTGGCTCCAGCAACTCAGTGCTTTAGTAGCCAATGTTAGCTTGTTATCCTAAGTAAAACTGTTTGTAACACGTGTGTGCCAGACACATTTCCGATCTCATTAAGAAGTTAAAAAAACAAATAAGGCAAAAGGTGGATTTCGGCTGCCATTCCACAAAGCACATATGTGCATATGCACTTTCAAATGTGAAAGATCTCATTGCTTTCAAAGGACAAATATACGTCCTTCGTATTAACATTTAGATTACCACTTGATTTACAGCTGTTGTTTTTTTCTCTCAAGTGTTGTAAAAATGCTTGATCATCTGCCCTAAAATCTACTGTCTTGGAGAGATCTTAAGTTGACAGTAAGCTCCATAACTTTTGCTGTGTGAAGGCGGACAGTATGCTCGCCTGTGTCCTCTCCCTCTGGAAGTAGGACTGGAGAGGGCCACAGGCAGAGCACAGCCTTGCTGGGACACGGCCAGTATGGAGTCTACCTGCTCGATGTAACTTACAGGCAGAGGAGGAAATGTAAATCTTGATCTACTCTGATCATTCCTCGCCTCAGAGCTACTTCGTGACTCCTACTGAGTGTGGTGGTTCTGGGCTAGGCTTACAAAACTAAAAGCCCGAAATTAAGCCCCATATGGGTAGGCACCAAAACAAGTATCCAAAGGACTGTGCAGACCTAGGTGTCACTGCTTCCTCTCGAGACTTCCCATGGACAAGTGTGCAGGCTTATGAAATGGAAGGTGATCATCACTAGGCTCCAACACACCACTGGAGAGCTTCAGGATCTGGTGCTAGCAATTGGGTTACCCTTTGGAGCAGTACACTTCTAAGAAAAGAGATAAAGTGTAGAGTTGCACTCCTTGTTCATTCCTTTCTCTGTGGTACTTTGCACTGAAAAGATTTTTAAAAGAAATTTTAGTTTGGATCTCCCAGGTCTTCCTAATCAGTTTTAGTGATGTCCAGATCGCTGTATTGTAAAGTTCCTGGGCTAGGGATATATCCCCTACTTAGTAAACTTTACCTGTAGTGCAACACTGACCACTCCAGCAGTACTGCAAGCAAGTAGGACTAAAAGGTGCATGGAAAGTGATCAGACAATTTGGTCTGAATTCAAAGACAAGCAGAACCTCTTGGCTGCTAGTAAAGAAACATTGGGTCCCATAACTCAGTGTCCCATATTCTTTAGTTAGCCAAACTCTAACTTGCTGCCTTATCAAAAGCTTCCGATCCTGCTGCCACCACAGAAATGTTTGTACCTGGCATAAATACTTTTCAAATAATGTTTATTTGTTTCGTGTTGTACCAAAATACACGTCCTCTGAGGAAGGCCTCTGCAGTACACCTGCAGATTGCTGACTGCCACTCCAGTCACCATGCTATGGTTGTTTGAAGTGTCTTTAATCTGAACTGTGAGAGTCCTGGAGTACTTGGACCAGCAAAACTCCATTGTCCTAGTAACAACTAATTATTTTAAAATAAGCCCCTCTTCACCTAAATAATAGTTAATAATTCCTTATATTCTTCACAGATATTTTCTTTCAAATCGTTGCTCCTCATGAAGTTGGCACAGCTCCTCATATCTCAAGTAAACACAAAAGGAAAAACATAAACCAATATCTTCTAGACACATGGAGAAGGACCACATTCACTCCTGTGCACCTATTTTTAATCCCTGTCACTGCCTATATTACATAAAAAATTTTCAAGCAGAAATCACCCTTTACTTTGATTAGTAGTACCACTTTAAAATCAATGACATAATATATCCTTTGGGAAGGAAACAATTTCTGAGAATAAATGAAGGCCCAGCTTTCTGGATCTTGGAAATAGCACTAAGATCTGTTAAAACACAAACCAGCCTCTTCAGAGGCTTCTAAAAGAGAGGTAAGATTTGACAACTGATCTTCAAGCAAAAGTATTTAGGTTAAAAAATAAGTAACATTAACAAGACTTTGATGTCTTATTATCTGAAATTAGGCACTTCTTAGCTCCCTAATTTCCTCTGGTTTTCATTTTGTACAATTAATCTGCAGGAAACATACCCTGTGCGTTAGCTAAACACAAACTGGATGACACAGAACGGATTGACATGACACAAATCACAAACAATACAATTTCTTAAGAGGCCTTGTAAAGGGCAAGAAGTAGCTTTTGTTCTATCATCCAAATGCATTTGTGCAAGAGCTCTCTGGGTTATGCTAGCAACCCGAAGCTGCCCTTCCAAATCAGCGAGCTTGTGGGTTTTAATCACTTCAATTAAATGAGCTATTCTAGTTACCAACAGGGAAGCAGTTGCCAATCATAGTACAGAAGAAAGCAGACCCACTGCAGGGCATGAAATTAAATTTTCCAGGTAGTAGCCAGTAATTGATACCACAACGTGACCTTTGCCTAAAGCAGCCAATTTAGAGCTGTATGGAACAGCAACTGGGGCAAGACAGAGTCTGTGACCAGCAGCAGGCTTGCTCAGCAAAGAAATGACTCTGACAGTACTCTCCACCTCCACTGGCAGATAGCTCTGTGGCTTTGTAATCTGCATGAAGTGAGACTCTCACCTGATGCAGACAGCACCCCAATAACATTTTTATACAGATCTATTTTTAATAATTTTTTTGTAACGCGGCAAAATAAGAGTATAGCAAATTTGCATACAAATGACAAGGAACTGACAATTTTCCTTGATACTAGCATATTGTATGTGCCATTAAGCAATGGCAATTTTTTCCCCAAGCTTATAGCTCAAAAATTAATGAAGAACCTGTCTGAGTAATCCTCATCGTACCCCCTTCAGAAACCAAGCATAGCTTCTTCCAGGAAGACTCTATACATCCCTTTTAAATTGCCAAAGTCTCTGGTCTCCCACTGAGTCAATAGCAAGTGAAGCTGGTGATTCCCACGTGAGATCCACACTCAGCCTCGAGCCGTACCCACAAACCAAGGCACCTGAGTAAGGCACACAACTGGCCCGGCCATCCCAGGCAAGAGAAATAGGCATTGATGGAAGGGCATTTATCTCAGCTGCAGGGTCAGGCAGCCTCCAGAGGTGCCCATCTCACATTTGCTACTGGTCAAAGAGAGAATCAAGAGTCACCRAACTCCCAAAATAGGCACCTCAGTTAAATGACCAAAGCAAAGGAGGATCAGTCTTGGTCTAGCCACTGACGCCAACAGAAGCTTTTTCCAAGCTCTTCAGGTGAGGACTTAAACCGTCATCTGCTACCAATGAAATCAAGAGGAGCATTGTCACCAACACCATGCTATCCAGATCAGGCTACAAAACTGAAAGCACAAATAAGGGAGTCTTTGTAAAGTGGCTGTCTTTCATACCTTAAAAAGTGCAGCAGCTGCTTAAAAATGAGTCCTCATGCCCACATAACTGAGGGCCTTCCTATCGATTTTCTCCAGCACATTTTTCTCCATAAAATTAATAGGACTACATGTGTGTTTAAAAACACAGGATTGAAAGGTGGGATACACCAAACTGGTGCCTGGAACAAGCCCAGTATCACTGGGGCTTCCTCATGAAGCACCATTTATAGTACTGAATATCAAACCTGCTGCTGACATTTTTACTGCTCTGCTGTAGGAACAGTAATGCATTCTCTTGGGCCACTGGAGTTTGAAGCTGTGCACTGAATACAAAACTAATAGACCCAAGAAATGCTGAAAATGCTATCAGCTGGGAGAAATTAGATACATATCATTTAGAAATGCTTATCCAACCCCAGTTGTTTCCCAGGTTATTTCTTCTTACAAATATGCATCCATAATCAGACATGAAATTCTAGCTATTTGATTAGAAATGCCTCCTGAGTTTGAGCGTAGTAGAATACAAAACCAAGTCCAGAAGCAGGAAGAGATTTAAAAAAAAATCCCCACACAATTAGATTTAGCTCTCTCAGCCATGTCATTTTATGATTGTGGAAAACTGGAAAGTCACAGCTCCCTATTCAATTTAGATTACCATCAGATTCTAATTCAGATTTCAATTAATATTCTAATTTTAGGGGAAAAAATGCTACAACAGTAAAGAGAAAAATGAGCTGCAGGGACTCTCCATATAGAATGAAATAAAGGTCAAAGTTCAGAAATGCAGGGATGAACAGAAACCCCACGCTGTTCATTATGACCACTGCATACTAGGGAAGGGAAAACGAGCAGGAGATGTCCTTTTCCCTTTTGCTTGGATCACTACAAAAATAACTTCCCGACTCTCTCTTATCTCGCCTTCCTGCAAATGAGACCAATGGCTGTCATGAATTTCTTTGACATGCCAGTAGTGCCAACAAAGGAAAGATGACACTTGGCTGTCCTGCTGTCATAGCTAGACCTCACTCTCAACCTGCTATCACTGAATTATATTACACTAGCAGGGAGGGCGTGAGTGTCTCTGAACCACAGAAAAAACCTGAATTTTGCTGCTCCAGGAAAAGGATGAAATGACTTCCTGGCACAGGATATGTGTGATGTTCTCTTCCACCCCTGCACCCACCCACAGGTGCACCCATAGCCCTTGCTTCCTTCCTGGCACTGAGCAAATCCTCTTCTGCCACATCCCCTCCACCTGGAAATGATGCACCTTCCCCTGCTGCGGCAGCCCGCAGCACCTCCCCTGCACCCCCTCTCCTTGCAGCCTCTCACTCAGGTGCCTTCTGCACCCACTCTTCTGGCCCAAACGACCCTGCAAGGTACCTCAGCTAAATAGCTAAATCCATGGAAAAATGGCTACTGACAGCCGTCAGCATGTATAATCAAGTAGGCATCCACTTCTGTTTGGCTTTCAGGTTGGCTRTGGTCTTCTGCTCATTCAGGAACTTCCAGCAAGACTATGAAAGCCAACCCACAGTGGTAATGGAACATCAGAGCGCTGAGGGACTATGTACAAAGAAATAAAACATTTTCCCTGTTTTTAACATTGGAGGGTGTCCTGGTTTCAGCTAGTTGTTGGGCCACACAGCAGAAGAAGTTTTTGAGAAAGGGAAGAAAATAGTCCAAATCCTTCTGAAGGCCAGTTTTGCCATAAAACAAAGTAAGGTCAAGGGGGCTGCACAGGAGATCCGGTTTTTAGGAATAAAATGGCAAGATGGACGTCATCAGATCCCAATGGATGTGATCAATAAAATAACAGCCATGTCCCCACCAACTAGCAAAAAGGAAACACAAGCCTTCTTAGGCATTGTGGGCTTTTGGAGAATGCATATTCCAAATTACAGTCTAAGCCCTCTCTATCAGTGACCTGGAAGAAGGATGATTTCAAATGGGGTCCTGAGCAACAACAAGCCTTTGAACAAATTAAATGGGAGATAGTTCAGGCAGTAGCCTTTGGGCCAGTCTGTGCAGGACAAGATGTAAAGCATGTGCTCTACACCACAGCCGGGGAGAATGGCCCTACCTGGAGCCTCTGGCAGAAAGCACCAGGGGAGACTCGAGGTCGACCCTTGGGGTTTTGGAATTGGGGATACAGAGGATCCGAGGCCCGCTATACTCCAACTGACAAAGAGATATTGGCAGCATATGAAGGGGTTTGAGCTGCTTCAGAGGTGGTTGGTACTGAAGCACAGCTCCTCCTGGCGCCCCGACTGCCGGTGCTGGGCTGGGTGTTCAAAGGGAGGGTCCCCTCTACACATCATGCAACCGATGCTACCTGGAGTAAGTGGGTTGCACTGATCACACAACGGGCCCGAACAGGAAACCCCAGTTGCCCAGGAATCTTGGAAGTGATCACGAACTGGCCAGAAGGCAAAGATTTTGGAATGTCCCCAGAGGAGGAGGTGACACGTGTTGAAGAGGCCCCACTGTATAATAAACTACCAGAAAATGAGAAAATATACCCACTCAATGCCATGCTCTCTGGCCCAGGTGTCTATGAGGTTGTTTCTGAAATGAGTCCCGTTGTCTGACTCAATTCTTTTTGGGATGCCATGTCGCCATAGGACTTGCTTTTCAAGCCCCAGGATGGTGTTCCGGGCGGTGGCATGGGGCACAGGATATGTTTCCAGCCACCCGGTGGTTACTTCCACCATGGTGAGCACATAGCGCTTGCCTTGATGGATCTGTGGGAGTGTGATATAACCAATCTGCCAGGCCTCCCCATATTTATACTTCAACCATCGCCCTCCATACCAGAGAAGCTTTACTCACTTGGCTTGCTTGATGGCAGCGCATGTTTCACATTCATGGATAACCTGTGCAATAGTGTCCATGGTCAAGTCCACCCCTCGATCACAAGCCCATCTATATGTTGCGTCTCTTCCTTGATGCCATGAGGTGTCATGGGCCCACCGAGCTAGAAATAAGTCACCCTTGTGTTGCCAGTCCAGATCCATTTGAGCCACTTCAATCTTAGCAGCCTGATCTACCTGCTGGTTGTTTTGGTGTTCCTCAGTGGCCTATCTCTTGGGTACGTGAGCATCTACGTGATGTACTTTTACGACCAGGTTCTCTACCCAGGCAGCAATATCTTGGCACAAGGCAGCAGCCCAGATGGGTTTGCCTCTGCGCTGCCAGTTGTTCTGCTTCCATTGCTGCAACCACCCCCACAGAGCATTTGCCACCATCCATGAGTCAGTATAAAGATAAAGTACTGGCCACTTTTCTCGCTCAGCCATATCCAAAGCCAGCTGGATGGCTTTCACTTCTGCAAACTGATTTGATTCACCTTCTCCTTCAGCAGTTTCTGCAACTTGTCGCACAGGACTCCATACAGCAGCCTTCCACCTCTGATGCTTTCCCACAAGACAACAGGACCCATCAGTGAACAGGGCATATTGCTTCTCATTTTCTGGTAGTTTATTATACAGTGGGGCCTCTTCAACAYGTGTCACCTCCTCCTCTGGGGACATTCCAAAATCTTTGCCTTCTGGCCAGTTCGTGATCACTTCCAAGATTCCTGGGCAACTGGGGTTTCCTGTTCGGGCCCGTTGTGTGATCAGTGCRACCCACTTACTCCAGGTAGCATCGGTTGCATGATGTGTAGAGGGGACCCTCCCTTTGAACACCCAGCCCAGCACCGGCAGTCGGGGTGCCAGGAGGAGCTGTGCTTCAGTATCAACCACCTCTGAAGCAGCTCAAACCCCTTCATATGCTGCCAATATCTCTTTGTCAGTTGGAGTATAGCGGGCCTCGGATCCTCTGTATCCCCAATTCCAAAACCCCAAGGGTCGACCTCGAGTCTCCCCTGGTGCTTTCTGCCAGAGGCTCCAGGTAGGGCCATTCTCCCCGGCTGTGGTGTAGAGCACATGCTTTACATCTTGTCCTGCACAGACTGGCCCAAGGGCTACTGCCTGAACTATATCCTGTTTAAATTGTTCAAAGGCTTGTTGTTGCTCAGGACCCCATTTGAAATCATTCTTCTTCCAGGTCACTGATAGAGAGGGCTTAGACTGTAATTTGGAATATGCATTCTCCAAAAGTCCACAATGCCTAAGAAGGCTTGTGTTTGCTTTTTGCTAGTTGGTGGGGACATGGCTGTTATTTTATTGATCACATCCATTGGGATCTGACGATGTCCATCTTGCCTTTTTATTCCTAAAAAAACTGGATCTCCTGTGCAGGCCCCTTGACATTACTTTGTTTTATGGCAAAACCGGCCTTCAGAAGGATTTGGACTATTTTCTTCCCTTTCTCAAAAACTTCTTCTGCTCTGTTGCTCCATATGATGATGTCATCAATGTATTGCAGGTGTTCCGGAGCCTCACCCTGTTCCAGTGCAGTCTGGATCAGTCCATGGCAAATGGTGGGGCTGTGTTTCCATCCCTGGGGCAGTCGATTCCAGGTGTACTGGATACCCCTCCAAGTGAAAGCAAACTGTGGCCTGCGCTCTGCCGCCAAAGGGATCGAGAAGAACGCATTGGCGATATCAATTGTGGCGTACCACTTGGCTGCCTTTGACTCCAGTTCATATTGAAGTTCTTGTATGTTCGGCACGTCAACACTCAATGGTGGCATGCCTTCGTTCAGGCCACGATAGTCCACCGTTAATCTCCACTCTCCAGTAGACTCTCGCACTGGCCATATGGGACTGTTAAAGGATGAGCGAGTCTTGCTGATCACTCCTTGGCTTCTCTCTCAACAAATCAGCTTATGGACGGGAAGCAGGGAGTCTCGGTTGGTGCGATATTGCCACCAATGCACTGTTGTGATAGCGATCAGCACCGGTTGTTCTTCGACCCTCAGCAACCCCACAGCAGAAGGGTCTTCTGAGAGACCGGGCGAAGTGGACAGCTGTTTAGTTTCCTCTGTCTCCAGGGCAGCTATACCAAAAGCTCACCGGAACCATTTTGGGTCCTTGAAATCCCCCCTCCTGAGGTAGTCTATGCCAAGGATGCACGGAGCCTCTGGGCTATTCACAATGGGGTGCTTCTGCCACTCCTTCCCACTTAGGCTCACTTCAGCCTCCAATACAGTCAGCTCTTGGGATCCCCCTGTCACTCCAGAAATACAAATGGGTTCTGCCCCTTTAWRGYTTGRYGGMATCAGGGTACACTGTGCRCCRGTGTCTACAAGAGCCTTATACTCCTGTGGGTCTGATGTGCCAGGCCATCGAACCCACACAGTCCAGTAAACCCRGTTGTCCCTTTCCTCCACCTGGCTGGAGGCAGGGCCCCTCTAGTCCTGGTCATCGTATTTGCTACCCACTTCTTCTAAGTATGAATCAGAAGTCACTTTATTAAGATTGGAGGTGGAATCAGCCCTTCTGCTCTGCCTGGGGAGCTGCTCACTGGAAACCGGAGCAGCAGTTTTCCTGGAAGAACCCCCTTTTGTGATTGTTTTTCCCTGCAACTCACGTACYYGTGCCTCTAGGGTTGAGGTAGGTTTTCCATCCCACTTCCTCATATCCTCTCCATGGTCACGCAGGAAAAACCACAAGGTGCCCCGGCGTGTGTACCCACGATCTCTCCTCTCTTGAGTGGGGGAACGCTTACTCCGAATGGCTGAGATACTGGCCCGTGCAGGTGGGGAGCAGGACATAYMCTCTTTGAGTTGCTGGACCTCCCGAGACAATTTCCCTAGCACAGAGATGCAGGCCCGTAAGGAAGAGAAGAGACTTTCTTCGTATTGCCGGAGTTGGTCCACCAGTTCATCCACCGTTTGTTCCTCTCCATCTTTCCAGGTCATTACTGCCAATGAGTTGGCATGCGACGCTGGTGCGCTCCGTACAAACTTCCWCCACATGGGTCGGGTGCATTTGACTTCATCTGGATCTTTGGATAACTGCTCGTTATTCAGGTCACCATAGATCACTTCCAGCACGGCYAAYTCCCTCAGGTACTGGATACCTCTCTCCGTGGTGGTCCACTTGCCTGGGTGACATACAACATCTTCCTTGAAGGGATACCTTTGCTTCACGCCTGACAGAAGTCGCCTCCAGAGGCTGAGGACTTGTGCCCCTTGTCCAATTGCCTTGTCAATGCCCCCTTCCCTAGAAAGGGATCCCAGCTGCTTGGCTTCCTTCCCCTCTAATTCCAGGCTGCTGGCCCCGTTATCCCAGCACCGGAGCAGCGGGTGACAATGTGCTCGCCTGGGCGGCAGCTGGAATCTTTCCGCACATCTCGGAGCTCCCCCAGAGACAGGGATCGGGTGGTCACCGCCTCATGTACGGGCTCTGCCTCCTCCTCCTCCTGCTCCCCTGGTGGCCCTGGTTCATCTTCATCCCTTACTAAAGGGGCTGATTTTCTTGTGCATTTTCTCTTTTGTACAGGGGCGACTGACACCGGCACGGGCGGGTTCTCTGTTGCAAGGGGCGGGGGGGCCGCCCTGCCTGCCGTGGGGGTGGAGTGGGTGCAGGGCCTGCCGTGGGGGAGGGGTGGCTGCAGGGCCCGTTGTTTTGTCATCAGACCCAGGGACCTTCCCCTCGCCCTGAGGGTTCTGAACAGTGTCAGACGGGGCTCGGTGGGCATGGGCCAGGCCCCAGCACATGGCAGTGATTTGTGTCTCCCTGGAATTGCCAGGGTGACAGCACACTTTTTCCAAATACTCCACTAATTTTTCAGGATTCTGCACTTGTTCAGGGGTGAAGTTCCAAAACAGTGGGGGTGCCCACTGTCCCAGGCATTTGCCCATGCTCTCCCACTCACCCTGCCACTCATAACTATCCAGCCTCCGGGCAGATCTCTGGATGATGTTCTTAAATTGCGCAATAACCTTGCACAAAACCGAAACGATATTCCCCAGCAACACCAATAGATGTATCTTAACTACCCARGGACGTTCAAGGTACTGACAAGTGATTTTAACAAAGGAGACGACATCATAGAGGAAGGTAGTGAAGGTGCCATTCTCTATTCCCTCCATAAAAAACGTCTCAGAGGAAGAGGTAAAATTGCCAATTGTCTCCATGAGGTGGTACGCAAAATACAGTAACGGCTTCATTACAAATACCAAATACTATTGTTAGTATTTTAATAACAAAGCTCCCAGGTACAACATCACTAATCACTGCAGAACACAGCAGACTACAAAACCCAACACCAATCTTTAGCACGTACAGCAAAAACAAGAGCATGGTGCAGATCAAATAAATTAATATCGAGAACAGATGAATCAATATTGTGACCGGCAACTACTAACAGACATAAATTCCTTAATGCAGTCTAGTTCATCTGTTGTTATCTCAACTGTTCGTGCCGCAAGTTGGGCGCCAAAAAGGACTGTCATGGTTTAACCCCAGCCAGCAACTAAACACCACGCAGCCGCTCACTCACCCCCCTCCTCCCGTAGAATGGGGGAGAGAATCAGGAGGGCACACGAAGGAAAACCTGCGGGTTGAGATAAAAACAGTTTAATAATGGAAATAAAACAAAGTAGAACAGTGGTAATAACAATGATAACAACAACAATAACAGAATATACAAAGCAGGCGATGCACAATGCACTGCGTGTCCCGAACGAACCCGCATGTCCCAAACAAACTCACGTGTCCCAAACAAGAGAGCCCCCACCCCCCCCAGTTTTATACTGAGCATGATGTCACATGGTATAGAATACCCCATTGGCCAGCTGGGTCACCGCCTCGGCTATGCTCCCCCCCAGCTCCCCCTGCACCTGGCACAGCATGGGAGGCTGAAAAGTCCTGTGTGCAAGCACCACCCAGCAACAACCAAAGCATCAATGGGCCATCAACGTTCCTTTCATTACCAGACGCGAAACACAGCAGCTACTGGGAAGAAAGTTAACTCTGTCCCAGCCGGAACCAGGACAACCAGCCACCGGGAAAATCCAGCCATACAGCGGACTGTTAAAAACTACACTGAGAGCACTGGGTGGTGGGACATTCAAACATTGAGATATGCATTTAGCAAAAGCCACCTGGTTAGTCAACACTAGGGGATCTGCCAATTGGGCTGGCCCTGCCTAGTCAAAACTTTTACATGCTGTAGAAGGGGATAAAGTCCTGGTAGTGCATGTAAGAAATATGCTGGGGAAGACAGTCTGGCTTACTCCTGCCTCGGGCAAAGGAAAACCCATTTGTGGGATGCTTTTGCTCAAGGACCTGGGTGCACTTGGTGGGTCATGTGGCAGGATGAGGAAGTCTGATGTGTACCTCAAGGGGATTTGATTTTGGGTGAGAATAGCCAATAAATTAAATTGTATTATGTTAATTGCTATATAACATTGTATATCATCATTTCTATAGTGGCTGTATGCCATATCAATGGTATTACAGCAAGAATCACCCAGATTAATGAAGAATACACTTCGATGAAAACCGAGCAAGGCGCAGTGATAATGAAACCAGAACTGGCTTCAGGATGCAACAATCTAACACCACACATCATCTCTCCTGCCCTGAAAGACTGTTGTGACACTTGAGCCCAAAGTCATGGACTAAATGAACACAATGAACATTTTACAGGGATGGCTCATAAACTCAGGGAATGACATCTGTGTATATATATCAAAAGACAGAAAAGGTGGTGGTGATTAATTGGAATGTCTTGGAAAATGCGAGACCTGGGCATGATGTAGATGGTATACAATAAGGGGTGGATACTGTCCTGGTTTCAGCTGGGATGAAGTTAACTTTCTTCCTAGTAGCTGGTATAGTGCTATGTTTTGGATTTAGTGTGAGAATAATGTTGATAACACACTGATGTTTTAGTTGTTGCTAAGTAGTGCTTACACTAAATCAAGGACTTTTCAGCTTCTCATGCTCTACCAACTGAGAAGGCTGGGAGTGCGCAAGAAGCTGGGAGGGAGCAGAGCCAGGACAGCTGACCCAAACTGGCCAAAGGGATATTCCATACTATATGACGTCATGCTCAGTATATCAACTGGGTGAAAGCTGGCTGGGGGGTCGCTGCTCAGAGACTGGCTGGGCATCAGTCAGTTGGTGGTGAGCAATTGGTTTTCATTTGCATCACTTGTCTTTCTTGGGTTTTATTTCTCTCTCTTTTTGTTAGTTTCCTTTTCATTACAGTACTATTATTATTAATTGATTTTGTTTTATTTCAATTGTTAAACTGTTCTTATCTCAACGCATAAATGTTCTCACTTTTACTCTTCCGATTATCTCCCCCATCCCACTGAGGGCAGGGAGTGAATGAGCGGCTGTGTGGTGCTTAGTTGCTGGCTGGGGTTAAACGATGACAGAAGGTCATAAGGAGTTTTCTGTGAAGCAACCTGACAATAGGATATGCCGTGGCTAGAATGGGAATTTCGTGTGAAGAAGCTGCTTGAAATTATAATGTGGAAAAGACCCCAGATACTATACAAAGTTGAGATATAAAGCACAGGATAGCTTCTAACTGACAGCTTAATCTTGTTAATATGTGCGGTGCTGAAGCCAAAAAAAATTTGGACATAATGGTCTGCTATTTGCCCTTGAGTATCGATGTTCAGTGTAGAGGAGATGAAAGTACTCCCATGCAGAGGTGATACCAAGGCGCTGCCGGCCAAGGCACCAAAAGCCAGTGCTTTCCAGCAGGGAGGCAGAGGCCAGGCATTGGGAGACCGGGACCACGCTGTGCCCAGGAGAACAGGCAGATGCCTGCACCAGAAGCGGAGATGCTGGAGCTCTTGCTTYAACACTAGCTCAGGTGAGGAGGCTGTTAGCCCAGCAATGGCCCAAGCTGATAAAGCCTTCCAAAAATTATGGCTTATTATCTGAACTCCAGACTGACAGAGCTAGTGAGCACCAGCCCTGCACAGCCAAGCCTGCACCGTGCCATGCTGCCCTGTGCTCCCCCAGCTCTTTCCCTGCCCACTCAGGCTTCCCCAGAGCCAGTCCTACCATCCTCCATTTCACAGTGTAGCCGTACCCTGTGCCTGACACGTTGAAAACCACGTTCACGTGCTTTCCTTTCAATTTCAGAGCCACTTGTTATTGAAGAAAAAGGGAACTGCAAGCACTTTTCTCCTTGGAGAAGTCTGGTTATGGGGCCCAATGACTGGGAACACGCTTTCTGCCTCCACCTCCTCTTGCCAGCGCTCCTCTCACTCCTTTGCTCGCTGTTTTTTTTGTCAAGCCATGAAATTTCAGTGTTAATCCCTACAAGGGGTAAGAACAGACAGCCTGTCTCCTGAATTTACTCATCATCAGCTAGATAATTGCCTCATGAAAAGAAATTCAGTAAACGTATTATTTCTGTCCTAATGAAGTCCTCTTTTGGTTGAGTTAAAGGCAGTAAACCCTTGGCCAGCCTTTGGTAGCCCTGACCTTTTCAAGGTGCCTTGTCATGGAGATTGGCAGCTAGCGCAGGGCAAAAGCGCTCCGCATAGAGTCAGGCTGAGACCTTGGCAATCCAACACAATGAGGAGTTCAATAGCCAATCAATAAGACAGCCATCAAAATTAACATTAAGGGCGTCTTGTAGGGAACATAATTAATTTTATAACATCTATGAACTAATAGTTGAGTGTCACTAAGAGATGACATTGCCTTCCGAGCTTTTGGTGAAAGCAATTATCTACCTGTGTGGAGGTTATTGTTCTGCCTACATCAAAAGTTGAGGGAAATAAAGTGTAAAAACACCGGAGTTTCTTTATAAGCAACAATATAGGCTGTGTGTGTCACAGCTCGATACTTATATTTATGTAGCCATGTGAAGCTTGGTGTTAATTTTTTGAGACCTTCTCCCTAATCAGTTCTCCGTGGCACCTGGCAGCACTCTTCTTTGGTTCATTGTTACAAGCTTTATCCTGAGCTAGGAGTTACATTTTTTTAAATTGCTGCATAAGGGCGATATTTTAGAAGTGCAAGAAATAAGCTGAATTTATCTAGTAATTATGGCTGCAATTAATATCCTATATGAAATATCATTAGTGTCTGTATGTCTGTTATTATTATTTCTTTATATGCATAAATATACATAAACATATGCACTTTTGTACCCATGTAGTATTTTGTGAGAAGAAACAACTCTTTTAACCTCAAAGAAAGTTCTGATCCACACCAGCCAGAAAAAGTTTAATCTGGACAAAATCCAGATGCGGTTCTGAACTTCACAGCTGTCACAGTTTTCTTCAGCAAGCAAATCCAAAATACCAGGTTTTAAATGCTCTTTCCATACAGTTTCCCCCCACAACAATGTGCCTGGATCAGGGTCAGAAATTCCTGAGTTTATGGCTTCAGTTTAATCTTTTTGTATGTCTCTCATTAAGATACAGACCAAAATGGAAGGAAGCATAAGGGGCTTTCTGCTTCTTGAGATGGCAGAGTTCACACAAATTCAACAATTTTCCTGGTGTTTTTATTTTGGGATGAAATCTGACAACACAGGTTTTGAAATTTTGACAGATTTAAGCCCTAGTCTCAATTCAGATCTGAGCTCTAAGCTACACCGACCTCGTGCAAAGTCTCATTCAAATGCTGCCTAATGTTAAAGAGGAACAGAAATGTTTTCCAGTCCTATTTTAGGACATTACTCCATCCTATCTCACAGACTTCTACTGTGATATTCATTAATGCTCTAATTTCTCTCTCCAACCATCTATTTCAACCATTTCAGAATACCCTCTGAACCTGCTTTGCTATGAAATATGAGGCAGGTTTTCTTTTCTCACCGTAACGACAGCATAATGGATTTTTTTTAATCTTATTGATGACAGGAAGTGGCAGATTTTATTAATGATGTTTTTGTGTTGTGCTGGCCTTCTCAATGATCTTTTTACCTCATGGTGGACAAAAAGTAGCACAAGGTATGATATTTCAGTTGAGGTCTTCTGATCAGAAGGGACTCAGTTCTGACCTGCAACACACAAAAAAATAAACGGAAACATCAGAAGAAGTGAAAAAGCATTTTGCATTGTTAGAGAATGTTTTACCAAAAAATAAGCCTATATCTGTATTTATTAGGATTATAATTTGTTGCTTGTGTGTAACTTTTCACAAGAGCATCTGGAAATAGAAAGGGGCCATATATAGACAGTGCATAGTCTTGAATTCCTAGAATACCGCAAGAACCGAAATCTGCAGGGCACCATCTGTACCATTTCTATTGTTCATCTGCTGAGGATCTTGAAAGCAGCCTTTTTACAAAGAACCACTGTGCTGTCTTAATTACAAGTTCAGAAAAAAAGCCAAAGAAAATTTCTGGCAGCGCCCACACTGACAGGAAATTCAAACATCTTCAAGCACATAAGCCAACGAAGCTGCTGAAACTGAACTTACATGGAGCAGGATTTTGTTTTGATGTGTATGAAATGAACCTGACACTGGAGGTGACTGTGTCAAACAGAATGAAAGAGAAGGAGCAGGAGGAGGAGGGTGAGGATGAATAGAGCACCAAAACATGCTTTTTCTGTTAGTGTTTGGTGGGTATTTCCATGCCCAGCCTGCTGCCTTCCTGCTCCTCTTGCCTCCCTGCAGAAGCCATTTGCCCTTGGGCATGATGCCAGCCCTAAGCAGAGTAGCTGGGACTTGCCCAGCAGGAAATCAGCATTTCCTGATACCCTTTGGGGCAGACCATGCCCACAGGGCTGGCATAAATTCTTCTCCCTTCCAATATATGCCAGCTGTTTACAGAGACTGATGCTGTAATTTCACTCTCTTTCCACGTTTCCTCTGCTTGACACATGGTGCCCCATCTCCTCAAATTGTTAATAACCAGTACAAATTCCCTCTGGCTTCCTCTGAGTTGTTTTCAAAGAGATCCTGCATTTTTTGATCTAGCTGTATATTTATTCTTCCTGATCTCATTTGCATTCATGCACATACACACAAACATATCAGTTTTACAACCACTATTAGCATCAGCTTAAGGTGAACTCTGGCAGCCAGACAAAACACAGCCCATTTTGATCTGCCAGGCTTAAATTAGTAGAATCTATTGAACTGAAAGCAGTGACAGCAAGATAACATAACAGATTGGGAACAAAACCTTTTATATATCAGGTAAGCTAAGATTATTGGGACCAACACACTTGATAAATGAAAATGTGCAGAAATCCAATTTTCCTTCCTGAGTGGGAGGGGAAAGAAAAGAACAAAACCCAACCAACAACAAACAACAAAAAAGCTAACTTCCCCATCAGTAAGCTATTCAGTCCTTTACTCACATTCAGTAATTTGACTCAGGTGTACAACATCTCATTTTCTATAGCGTTGTGTTCTTGATATTGCATTAACATTCTCTGCTCTCTGTTCTGTGTGGGTTGTTCTTCACAGCTCAAACAAATAGCTGTGAGTTTTTGTTTCTAAAACAAGAAATCTCTTTTCACTCCAAAAAGATTTCTATCTTGGCTACCACCAAGCATTTTCTTTCCTCACTAATAAAGCAACTACACAGTTCTTTTCTTCCTCAAAGAGAATGACATCTGAAGGACTATTTGAGCTAAATTAGTAATCTTAGCTAGTGACTCACTGCAAAGTGAGGAAGGCTTTGCACAAACAGGCTCCCCACTGCTTCCTACGCAAGAACTGGCAGCAGTGTCCTTCACTGAGATCCCATCAGCTCTCTTGAAGGGACAGAATTGTGATGACCTATGGGCCATTCCTGCTGCTAAACAACCAATAAAGCTGGCAGGGAGCAAGAAGGACTACACCTTGAAATGTAACTCAGCTGGCACATGCTGCCCCTTTACTCATCGGAAATTCAATGGCAGGGTGCTTGCTTTGGGTCTTGTAGCTGGAGGGATTGAAGGTGCTGTTCCTTTCAGGAAGCAGATGAGCTTCTAGTAATGAAGGAGGTCTGCTGAATTTAGCATCTTAAAATGTTACTCGTAAAACTGCACAAAATGAGGCATTGATCCCTCTGTATATTCCATGTATGAATGTCATTGAAATACTGTCAGAGCATTCATATTAGTGTCCAGAAAATTGTGATTGCAAATCACTGCACAATCAGATCCTAGTAGACCAGGAAAAATTAACATCTATTCTCTGTGTTCTCTGAATGCACAAATCAGTTCCTTGTATTGTAGGGTGCATTACTTGGCGTATTGCTCTTGACTGGGCTGAAACCAATGAGCTTGTATTTCTGTAACTAAGAAATACAACCCTTGACCCTTTTCTCTTCTTGGAGCCAAATGCTATTCTGCTGCGTTCTGCTACTTGCCCGTGTGGGTTTTTTTCTTCAGCCTTGAGAGAGCTGGGTTGGCCCTAGTGATAAATGTGAAATTCAGGTAAGAACAGGCTCCTTTACCTCAGTTGCCCTTTTCCACCCTGAATTACCTCCACCCTGTCTCAGCCTTCCCTGGAGGAGCAATCAACCTTCAGCACTGCCACGGACTAGCAGTCCTTGCTATTCCCCAGCTCTCATGCCTTCTTTCCCACCTTCTGCTAATGCCTGTCTTTCCCAAGCTCTTCAAAAGCAGAATAATACATGCTTTGCTGTTTGGTTTGTATATGTCTTTAATTAAATCTTCATATTTTGCTGAACTAATCTCACACTTTCTGCACCCTGCAGATTAGTTTGCTGTTCATTTCCACAGCTCTCTGATGAGACAGGCTCTTTTTCARGTCTGTGATACTGCTTTCATGGCTAATTTACTTTCCTCTGTTAGAATAGGAATTTTATTAATCTACTCATATTGCAAATCCTCTCCATCATGTTCTTAAGGATTTCCAAACTTCCAAGAAATGAAACTGTTCCCCTCTCTCGCTCAATTTCGTAAATGTTCCAATTTGCTATAGTGTATTTTATGGTGCGCTTATGCAGGAGTATCTGTGGTAATATGTATTTATAGGACACCCATTAATTCTACAATGTTGCAGCATTAGCCAAAGAATGAGTCTGGGGAAAATGAGGATGGGAGTACGTTCACTACTTCTTGGATTACTCCTCACAGTTTATAAAACACTTGGTGTCCAGACCATAACTTCAGTGGGAGCCGAGGGTCAACTCTGCAGCCAATGAAAGCAGATGGAGCTCAAGCAATTCCAGTCCTTTTACCTGTGTGCAGTAGCTGGGACTCACTCACAAGTCAGAAACATTTGGCTTCCTCAGAAAGAGAAAAATCCTGCTCTCAAGGTGTTGCTCCGTGTTGTGTTTTCCAAAACAAACAAAGAAAAAGGGGGCTGTGAGGTTCAGCCTGAATCCCTGACCTAGCGTTAGCATAGTCCCACAGTACCACTGGCCCAGCAGGGAGTGAGACTAAATGGTATTTAGGGATCAGAATGAGTGGCCAGAGGCAGGAAAAGTTGGGGATCTCTTAAACCAACTTCAATGTAATGAGGAGCTACACACTCAGTCATGCCAGGGGAAGAAGTTATACAGAACAATGTCTCTGCTATAGTAAGCGCTGGTGATTTAGTTCAACTACATCCAGGGTCCAGCATTTGTGGCTGCTCTGTAGCACGAGGGAGAGGTATAGCTCAGGTTTTGCCACCCCTTCCAAAAATTGTGGCAAAAGTGTCTTTTGCCTCACATTTTGCCGATGTGTTTGGGAGTCAATGGGAGACCTTTCCGTGAAAGTTGAGGCCTTTAGGCAAATCGGTGTTTGGATATGGGACTGAGAAACTAGCGATTCATCAGGATATGGAAATTCTTCTACTACGTTTACTATCTGTTAAGAATACTTCATTCTAACAAATGTGAAAGTTTGTTCAAAATAGTGGTGAAGGCTTTGGGCAGAACTGAGGAAAGGCCAACAAGGAAAGAAATTCACTGGCAGACCGGAGACCCAGGAAGGACATAGCATGTCTATATGGGAACCTAAACTACACTGTGATATGAGCAAAGATTTACATGCCTCTAAACAACCTTCTCCTCAACGTGGAGCTCATAATCTCAGTTTACAGGGATAAGGATTCGGCACCAGTCCCTGAGCTGTTTTCCCTTTGGTTCCTGCCACCTGTCCCAGCTGGGCTTTCACGGAGAACTTGGATTTCCAGAGGGTTAAGTGGTACAAACTGAAGAGGTAAACTTGTCCCTGGTGGGAGGCTGAGGATGGAGGGCCCTCCTGGCACCTGGGAGTGCAGTGTTGTAGAAGAGCAGGACCAACTTATTCAGTGTCTAAGAGCTGCCTCAGATGTCAGCGATGCAGGTCAACAACCATCTACCTGCTCTGCAGCAAGGCAAAGCAGCAGTTGTGAGGAATGCCTGGGCAACCGAAACCAGCTGAGTGCTCGTGGCTATACAGACACTGTGCTTTCTGCTGGCATCTCCTCCCCTCCGGCTGCTTGGGGTAACACTCAGTGAGGAGACTGGCTTTACAGTGGAGAGGTTGACATTCATTTTGCAGGATTTAATGGCAGTTGTGTGTTATAAGCTAGTGCAAGTACCTCTCCTTCTCTGCTGCCTTGAAACATCAAGCAGTGGGAGCCGAAGTCCCTGATGTAGCACTGTTTGCCATAGAAAAGCTAGGAAAGGTGTCAGAGAGCAACAGGGCCAGGATAAAACCCAATGCTTTCAGCAGATGAGGGAATTGTAGTGCCCTAGACAGTGGCTCCAGGGGTCCCTCCTACATACAGGTGTGCTGGCTTCAGTGGGCACCTATTCAGAGTGGGCACCTATTCACTTACTTACCTTCTCAGCTCTGCGAGGTCTTACTGCTGAAGAAACAGCCTTTATGGAGCTACAGGCTTTATTTCTATTCCTAGCCACAGGCACTCCCCCTCGGCGTTTCTTATTTATGGGCTGAAGTGCTGCTGAAACCATAAACATTAAAGGGTTTGGTCGCTTTGTTTGCCTGGGGTGAGAATGAGGTGGCAGCTTTTGCAGCCCCATTCTGGCCATTTTCTTCCTGTCAGGGTGCAAACGCCAGCTGAGGTCTGGCACCTTGTTTTATTGTGTGAAGACTGGATAGAGATTTCTCAATTAGCTTTAAATTAACTCCCTCTTGTCATTATGAGTTCCCTGAGGATGGGTGTGAGGGTGCTCTCAAAAAGGTTGTTAGGCAGCCTGCCTGTGTGTCCACTATCTGGGCACTCACCAGACTGCGCCTGCCGTTTCTCATCCCAGGTTTAAAGCTTTAATTAGGAACCTCCTGCATGTCTGGTCTTCACAAGCACCATCTGGCACACCGCAGAAAGTATGCTTCTTTTTTATTACTGGCAAATCCTAGGAAAGTCATTTGTGTGCATTAGAGGCAGGGACTGGAGGGGCAGAAGATGGGGGTAAAAACTTCCAGAGCATTTCAGAGTGGAAAGAATCTAAAGGGAAAATGAAGCCTGCATCCAAGCTTGGGTTTGCACTTAGGATATTTATGAATATGAAGTTTTATGCAAACATTTTCATCATCAGGACTTCTGCATATGGACTGTGCTGCAGCATGCTGGAGCATGACCGCGTTTACCACTTCCCAAGCCAGATCTGGAAAATATGAGACTTTGTCTTATTTATGGCTTTGCTTTTCAGTGCACATCGTCACCAAGATTCAACATTCAGTTTCCTCAAAATTCACAGCCACACAAAGGATTTTGTTACAAGCTAGAGCACGTCTGGTTAAATGCAAATCCTTGAACTGACTCTGCTGCAATTTTGTAATATCCTGCACTCAGAAATGTCTGTAGCTTTTTCATGTTAATGCACACATCTTCCCTTTCTATCACTCTTCTGAGTAGATTGCTAAGCTGTAGATCGTAATTCTAAATACCCAGCTGTAGCTACTGGGACACAACTCTGATTAACAAATCTGTGAATGGAGAACAGGCACCGCACTGTCTAAAATCTTGAAAGCCTATCAGAAGGTGGTTGCCTGTGGTTGCCTGCAATATCTGTCAGTCTAAGAGAGAACAACGACATTTTCCAAGGCATGTCTTGGAAACATCACAGATGGGGAACCCCACAAACTATGATTTGTATTTGTAATGCCTCTTCCTCTAACAGTCTGCTGTTGAGATGCACTGCAATTGCTCCAGCTTTGCATGCCACAAAAAATACACAGCAATGGGACAAAAATGTATCCCAACCAGAGCTGGCTGCTGGGAGGCCAGATTTACCCATGGCAAGCTCAGAGACAACAAGCAGCACAACGACGAAAGAAACCACTCAATAGATCTTTCTTCAGTGTTGCAAATTACACAAGAAGAAAATCTCGAGTTTCAGCAACTCACTTCTTCAATGAAAGAAGCATGAGTCCAACTAGCAAGGTAAAGAAAATACAAGTAGAAGAAGTTAAGTTTAATGTGTCTGTACCAACTGTAATTTTAAGAGTGAATAAAGGGACACAACCTTAGAAAAATAAGTAGCACATATATGGAACAGTGGCAAAACACAGAACCAGTTGGATTAGGTTTCTTACTGCAGGAAGTAGTTTAATAGGTGTCTCTTCTTGAGGTTTATATTGGACCATTATCTCTGCATGGGGCTAGTGAAGACAGCTTTTGGATATGCCAGCTTTCACAAAAAGTAACACAAAAGTTCTATTCACTTGTAGTCATTTTGCGTGGTACCTGCAGTGCAAGTAGAAGTGTTCGGGCTAAGCTATAACTGAGCACCAGTTTCTCTCAACCTTCCTTCTGCCCTTGCATTTAAGGCTTGTTTTTCCTAAAATCAGGTGTAATCTTGCTGTAGTGCCATATTTTATGCTGGAATTGGCTGCATTTTCATGATAAAATTATTGTGTATAGTAAAGGACTGCAGGATCATTAGCCTAATGTATGCTAAATATTACTAATGTTCAGTTTGAATTTTGGATGCAAATTCCAGTCAGCGCTTATTCCATGGGAACCGTTGGTCTTAACCCTCAGGGTTTAAATCCCCAGGTGATAAGAAATGCCATATAACCTGTAGCACTGAGGAAACCGAAACACACTGGGCCATTATTGTTTGCAGTTGCACACAGAGGGGAAGGAGCTACTCTTTTCTCATCCTTAATTTGGTTTCCCGGTATCCCCTGGGGAGCTGTGGGGGGCCACCACAGGCACACATGAGAATGGTAGTCGAGCCTTATGTCTCCAAAATTCACCTTCAGCACCTGCTTACCGACGCATTTGGAGGGAGGCTTTTCAGAAGCTCCCACTGGGAGCAATCGGGAGCTGGTGGGTGCCTGCTCCCTCTGTTGAAAACCCGTCCCTAATTGCAGGTGGTGAATGCTCTGGCAAATCTGCTCCCCTCTCCTCCCCTGGAATCTCTCACGCTTTTGAACTCTCTGGACACAATTACAGGTCAAAGTCTTTGTGACCAGTGCTGACATTATAGTTTCAATGGCATTTTGCCTGAAAAATCTCTCTCTTCTCTCAAGTCGAGCTGAGAGGACCTCTATTAGCCCATAACTGTAGTTTTGTCAGTCAATCTAGTGAATGGCTCTTTAGGAAACAACAGAGAAAATGAGTTTTGTCGGATCCTTAGAGAAGGCAAAGGCCTGCATCTCACAGACCTATGGTAAGAAGCAGGGACAGCAAAATGGTTATTGAAATGGGGATTTTTGTCACAAAATAATATTCACCGCTGTGTTTGGCTAGAATACTGCACTGCACAGATAAATTTCTCCGAGTGAAAAGTGGGCAGAGAACTGAATTTTATGTAACTGATACTCTGAAAAGATGTCTTAATTACTTTTTAAAAGACCTAAAATGTACTAATGTCATCTGAAAAAAACTTTTTTCCTGGAATGTGAGCCATTTTCATAACTCAAGAAGCACTTACAGTGCTACTAGCTATTCTAATAGGAACAAATAAAAGTAAAATTGCTCCTTACCTCCTACTCCAGTACATAATTTTGCACAAGAATATCTGGTTTATCACACCCTAACATAATGACTTAGCTGCATTTCTTTCATACACTATTCTCTTCACCCTCAAGAAAAAGAGGAAGCAATGTACTTGCTGTGTAAAGATCTCTTTCAATTACAGCCGCAGAACAATTAACATTACCTCATTAGCTTTTGTGGTTCCTTGAAAGCAGAAAAATCCAGATTTTCCTCTCTCCATCTGCCACTATTATTCAGCACAGACGGTTGGGTGAGAAGTAAGTTGCTTTAATTTGAACAAAATCTTCAAGGCAGAAATCCATGACTGCTAAAATGAATGTCCAGGCTATTCTTCTGCTCCCAAACTGGCTAACTTGGAAGTCAAAATTCATTTGTACCCTGGTAAGAAGACAGGGGACTATTTCTCTCTGTTTTTTTCTTTTTCTTTTTCTTTTTTTTTTTTCTTTTTTAACAGTGGCACAAGTAAAACACTTTTGTAAAGCTCTAGAAGAGACAAGGCACAGCTTGTACCACAGATGGCTGGCAGGATGCATCTCACTCCTCCTACCCCTGAATCCTGAGCTACAGACCTTTGGTAGGTGGAAACAAGGGCATGCAGAGTATGCAATGGTCCCAGCTGAAAAGCTGAGATTATGACCCTGTCTATATTTAGGTCATGTATTATAGTCAATCAGGGACYTCTGCGTTTTCTGAACAGCATGGTCTGCCAGCATCAGCACTGAAAGGGGAGGTGTAGCATGTATATGTGTCAGCTGAAGGAATGGCTGGGCATTAGCCAGTGCCTACTGACCATCGCAGGAGATGTGGGGTATGTCTGCACTGCACTGGGAGGTGGGACTGTAGCACCTGAGGCCTTCCAGTGCAAGTGCTGATGGACCCTGAGGGCTTAAATGACGTTAAAAAGACACTGTCTCAGTCTTAGAAAGCTCTTAGAGATATGCTTCTGTATGGGACTTTTGCTTTCATGGCCCTTCAGCACATTAAACATCTATGAGGTCACTGTAAATGAAACAATGGAGCATTACAATATATTTTGCCCTCTGTCTCCACATTTCTTGAATTACACTGAATTCACTCCAAGTAAGGTATAGCAGCACCGTGAGTTAAGAAAACACTCAGCATACACATTCCTAGATAAATTTATTATCAACACTCTCCATGGCCTCAGTATAAGTCTCTATGTCATCGGCTAGATGGTTTCTCTGGAACATCAAGGAAAACGGTAACATTGTTCCTCAAATGAGGCACTTCATTACCTGTAAAGTTAGTGCCTTTCGGTATGCCACTGGGCACAGCTGTTTAAAGTAACCATTGAATGCTCTGGATCCTTCCTTCCAAGCAGGTGAATACATCAAACATCCCAGTAGCATAAATGTGCCCAGTAGAGTAAGGGCCAATACCTAACTCTTTAGGTGCCAGTTTCTGGTGAGGAGTGGTCTCTGGGATGCACAGCTATCCTCCAGCTTACTGTGTTATACTCCTACAAAATCTACCTGAGGAGAATTTCACACCCACCCTTTTCCTCCAGTAGGTTTTTAACTATGATAAATCTTATTTAGGACCTGGTTCAGTAAATCGTATAAGCAACTACTTAATTTAAAGGAGGCATGTATCGCCATTGTTTTTAAAGATTTGGGGTAAAAGTCAGCCAAACAGGCCTAGTGAAAATACTCCTTTGAAGAGTTAACAGAATAGTTATTCCAGAAAAAAATTAGACAAAGTACAATTAAAAAGCAAAAAGAGAAAATTATATCTATTTTTACCCTTAAAAAAAGCATTATATTATTATATTTCTGGAATTATAGTTAAATTGCAGATTTTTTGAGTAAAGAAAGGCAGCTATTCTCATTGTTTGCAGAAGATTAGACTCCCATCTAGCAGAACGTTACTATGGTGACAACTGCTAAAGGAAATATTGTAAGAGACAGATAGATTTTTTGTTCACTTTTGAAAAGTGAACAAAATTTAACCTTGCTGGGAGCAGGCATAACCATAGTGATTTAAATAGATTACTCCTGTTTTCAGGGCTGTAAGGTTGACTTAGTGAGTGAAAACTGTCGGACGCTGAATGCCCCCTTGCAGCTCATCCTCCATTACTTGCTGGCTGGTTGAAAGGGTAGGATGGAGTGATGTAAAAAATAATTTAATAATAAATCCTAAAAAAAAAAGAAGGATGAAAACCTTTCTCACCCCTGCAGTCTGTTGAGAAGCTCTTAAGGATTGCTTTAGCCATATTGGGATCCTTCTGTGACATTGCTCTTCACACCATTCCTAGGGAAATTGCAGCTGAAATGACCTAAGAGCTCCTTCCGGGTCTTTCCAAACTGCAGCTTTCTGGTTATAGACAGCACCTTTTAACCACTTATCCAGTCACAAGTCTTAAAATTTCTAATAAGTGTAGCAGGAGACTCGGTATCAGTTTCACCGAAGTAGCACAGCTCATGGTTATCATATTTATTTTGTTTACCCAATTAAAAGTTTGGGCGTGAGTAAAAAAGCAGCAGCAGCAGCACCATTGCACTGCATATGACAGAAGATATATGCAATTAGTATGTCTGTCTGGAAGCTAAGAGGATATCAGCAATTGCTATCAAAACCAGAATTCACATGGAGATCATTACAATTCAAACAGCTATTTGACCTGACTTTTTAAAAGACCAGAATAAAGTAGCCTGATTGGATTCCCCAGGGAATCTGGTGTTCAGCTGAGAGAGGCTTTAGCTTTGTTAACTGTCTAAGCACTGGTAAGTGTTTAAACTGGAATAATAAGGTTTGAATTCCCAGGGTCAGCAGGCCAATGCAGAGAGTGTATTTTTAAAAGCAAAGCATGCTTTATAAAGCAATTAATAAAACTCAGACCCTAACGTGGCATCTGTTCCATTTATTTCAAGAAAGGCATTGCAGAGTATCAGCAAATTGCCTTATTTCTTTGTTTGAGTTCATTTGAAAATGTATCTAATTGTAAAAGAGTCCCCAGAGGGGACTGCCATCAGGTACAGCAGTCATATTTAATTCTCCTAGGCTCAACTTTGTATAGGAAACCACAAGATGCATTTCACTGAAACTGAAAACCAAGCCTGCTGTATAAGGGTGACAACCACACATTCTCACTTTTGGGTATGTTGGTATTACCAGACAAAGCAAGCTTTTATGCAGTCCTAATTTATAAAAAGAACCACTAAGTCGTTTCTATTATTCTGACATGATAGAATTTTCGATTCTCAGGGAAGTAAGGAGAGGGGTCAGTAAGACTGCTACCATGGATTTCCAGAGGGCAGACTTCGGCCTGTTCAGGACGCTGGTTCAGAGAGTCCCTTGGGAAGCGGYTCTGAAGGGCAAAGGGGCCCAGGAAGGCTGGAAGTTCTTCAAGGAAGAAGTCTTAAAGGCGCAGGAGCGAACTGTCCCCCTGTGCCGTAAGAGGAGCTGGCGGGGAAGACGACCGGCCTGGCTGAAC
>JASVER010000041.1:2905191-2915250 GCA_030449065.1 Oceanodroma leucorhoa | reverse complement strand
TATTAGGAAAAATTTCTTCACTGAAAGGGTAGTCAGGCATTGGAACAGGCTGCCCAGGGAAGTGGTGGAGTCACCATCCCTGGAGGTGTTCAAAAAACGTGTGGATGAGGTGCTTCAGGACATGGTTTAGTGGGCATTTGTACTGGGTTGATGGTTGGACTCGATGATCTTAGAGGTCTTTTCCAACCTTAATGATTCTATGATTCTATGATTCTATGATTATTTTCCTTTTCTTTCCTTTTTAGGTATGTTAATCCAGTAAGCAAGCAGAGAAGAAGTATTGCTGGAGATACTCTTTTAGGACATCTCAGTCTGGCAAGAACCATAATTACATGGACATTAAATTTCTTAATCAGCTATGTCTTTTCCTCCTGTGTTGAAACATTAATCTCTGGCTTGTTTCAATATAAGTTGTACAACAACTTTTCGTCTGATCATATAGATCCACTGTAAGATCAAGCCTCATCTTCTTACATGTGCTGTAAATGCCACATAGCTTCTACAAATCAAATAAACTACTGGACATTGTCAGGATTTAGGTTTGTGCTGCTGCTCTCACTATTTCAGGCTTGTAAAGAATATTTCAGTCTCAAGGTCTCAGTCAGCAGTTAAAATAAGCAGCATTAACAAATCATTACAAATTTGTAATGGAAAGTAAAAAGCAAAATAAATATACATTTTTCATTTTAGAAAACTTTTGTTTAAATTTCCCAACAGAGTTTGGTACAGTGTGATCACTTACATCACTCATTTCAGACTCTGATGCAGATTTAGCTGCACTGCAGGGACTGTGCAAGTAAGTTAACGACATGCATTTATAACCTGACCTCTACACCAGAGCTTGTGGAAGGCATTAACATGAGAAGCCTGCATGTGGGATCTGAGGGTCTGCGCAAGTGAAGATCAGAGAATATTTTCAGAAGTACCCCATATGTCGCCTGCAGGATCTGTTTTTAAAATAGGCATAGGTACCTCTCGCCTGTTAAACTCCATGTAACAAGGTACCAGAATATCTTCTCACATGTTTACCTAGTTCTTATGGTGACAGTATAAGAACTAAGTGTAAGACAGTTCACACGGGGCATGTGTGCAAGTGGGAAGTGTTACCAGGTCCAGCCAAAATTTCTCTACAATAATTGATGCTAATAACTCTGCAGCAAAAGCGTATCCTACGGAAAAAAACTATGCCTGAAAACACAAATCTAAGACCTTCATTTTGCATTATTATGTAAAGTATAGCTAGAATTTAAAAAATAAAGGGTTGTTTTTCAAAGCAATCTTGAGCAGTAAAATCCTACTCCAGCAAAAGTGCTGTTCAGTGCCTCAAGACAGTCCTTTTCCTTGTTTACCCTTTGAAGATAACTTCTACTAATCTTTGAAATGTGTCCACCTTAGGGATTATGATAGTTCAGATGTGTGTGAGCCTGCTTGGAAGCTGCAGTATTTACCTGCTAGTCATAACAGTCTTGCAGAAAGCTGAAATCAAATACCCAAAGAGTAGGAAGAATTTGATACCATTTTTTGGAGGTGAGATAAATTAAACCCAAAGTAAATAAGGGGCATGGGCTTTCCATAGTTAACTCACTTCGTATCAATAGTTATTTCTCTTGTAATCGATGGCTAATCCTGCCAGTGATGTTCATAACTCATTACCAATAGTTAGTTCTTCGGAAAATTGCATGCAGAGGGTCAGCTTTGTTTAACTATTTTTAAAATCTCTCCCTCTGAGTTTAATTGATCAAAGTTGCCTCTTGGTTAAGCTCTGTGTTCATAAGAAAGTACAGAATAGCGTCCTGTCATAAAAGTACTCAGTATTTCTCCTCCTTGGGGAAACAAACAGCTTACTCCTTTAGAGCAACCCAAAGCCCAAGGCAGGAGAGATGAACTTCCCTCCATATAGTTCCAATACTAACCGCACAGCATCCTCCTCATCTTCCAGAGGCAAGAAGATGGGATGCTCTTCAGATGTAGCTGTCAAAGCAGAAGGCTTCTACCCTTCCCTTTTGTCATCTCAGAGTCATGAGGAGGTAAAGTGAAGGGCGTTGGCTTGACATGAAGAGCTATGATTTTTAATCATTATCTTCAAAGCAGGCAGCATCTCGTCACCTGCTGTCTGTTTTACCTGCCAATTAAGGTAAGACATCTTCACTTTGATGTTTAAGGTTGGCCAGCAGCATAGCTTCTTCACGGCATTGCTCACAGTATGAGGAAATGTTTAATTCAAAGCTATTCAGTGTTTATTAATAGAACAAAGGAAAACACACCCATGTCTCACTTCTCCATGTACCTAAAGCATTACCATGGCATTGCTGACCTGTAAATTGTTTTTTAAATAGTATCAGTCACCTGACTTTGGGGATAGGGAAATGTCACTCCAACTTAGGAGCCATTGCTTCTCATGACCCTAATCTCTGACCCCAGATGGAAATATTGTCACTTTCAGCACGACAAGGAAGATGACCTTTCTGAACTTCTCCAAATACTGACCAAAATGGAAGAGCTGCTAGTAGTTTATCCTTGTGTGTTTTCCAGATGATACTGCAGCTGCAAAGTTGCAATTAATTTCACAGCATGGATCAGATCACATCCCATGTGATCTGCTGTTATCCCATGTGAGCTCCTGGTTGCTCAGCAGTTTCCCAGGCTGGTCACTTAGACATCTATATGAGAATTTAGGATGGCAATTTAAAGTGAAAATTTCCAGGTACATTAGTAATACTACTTAATGTTTGGAACCTTATTTAGACTGGCTTCAGCAGAATAACTGTATCCAAATATGGAAACCTTTGATGAAAAACTGGTGTTGTCCCTTAAAGGCATATCCCTACATAGAAATAGGAGCTTGCACAGCATCTGTAGCGCTCCCATAGGATTGAGCAATGACATTACTAATGCAGAATTAAATGAGATTCTGAACTATCTTTTATATGCTGCCTTTTCCACTAACCACATCCTACAGCCAACGCAGACACTTCCAGGGTATGGCATGGATTTTTGCGTTTAGAGGATACCAAGGGCCAGCAGTGCTCAGGCCTTGGGGATACGAAAGCTTCAGCTGTGGCCAGCCCTACAGATGCAAGGACAAAATTCTTCCCATGTTCACTTTCTCCTGCATACATATGCAAAAGTTAATCAATCCTGATGCAGCAGGATTAGCTGACTGTTGGAGAACAACAAGCACAAAGTAAATCTTTAGGTCCCAGTCTCACTTGGATTACAACCTTTAGGAGAGCAATTATCCATCCTTCCCTGTGTCCCATCTGGGAGAAAGAAATGCCTCCCCTACATGTTGCAACCTCTCTAGGAAAGTTCATGCTGGGATATTTACAACCTTGGCATCACTGCAATAACTTTTACTTTGAAATCTTCAGATTAAAGGAAAGAAATTGATATTTCATGCCCTTCAGCTCTAAACAGCAGATTTAGCAAATGAGTTCCAGTGAAATAGCTGATAGAAAGAATTTTACAGGATCTGCTACTTCTGCCATATCCTATTACGATTATCATAATTTGATGTGTTTGAATTGCAGTGGCCCTTAGGGAGTCAAAAAAAGGAGAAGGCACTCTGCTGGGCTCCACAGCACTCTCGGGTACAGCACAAGGTCTTTGCTCCTCCAAGTGTTCTGTAATCTAAGTAACGTTTCAAAAAATAATATGAACTGTGCTGCTTGAAATAATGGTGGGGAATCAATACCTACTGTATTCCTCAGCAGACAGTGTCTGTAAAGAAAGATTAGACTTGATCTGTACTTGCTCCATTTGTACTCCCTCACTCTGTTTTTCTACAGTTCCCTCTCTCAGATCCTGAACCCATAGAGGAAGCAGCACAGTTTTCCATGAACCTCAACTCACCTTCTGCATTATAGGACATATTAAGCTCTACCATTAAAAATATTGTCCAAATGTCTTGTGTAAAAAATAATGGTAGTACTAAAGTATTTCATATGTGGACATAGCACCTCAGTTTCCAAAGTGCTGCACAATGTGAGGATGAATGAATGTTTACAATATTCACAAAATAAGTACAGCAGGTAAATATTGTCCCTTATTCAATTATGGAAGTGGAGACAAAGATTTTTACACTCTGTAGGGTTAACACAAGTGGTCTCCAGACAGTCTGCAGAACCACAGCTCTTTTAATGATAAAAATATCTCATGACCTTGGAGGAATCCTGATTCTTTGTCCAGAAATTTTGGGAACCACTGATCTGTGTAAAAATCACACAATACTATGATTTGACACTGTCCTGAAATTTGTGCTGCCTTGTACTGAAGACTTGACTGTCATGTTTGGGAGAAGGATCTGATTTTATTCAGAAAGGGTTCAAAGAAAAGACAACCTATGTCAAACTGCTGTAGCCAGTGCCACAAAGCAATAGCATGGTTGGGTTTATTCTCGCTGCTCTGTCGCTGACTTGTGAGGACCTCTCCTGGGATCTCTGAGGGACAGGAAGCAGATCTCCCTCACGGCGTTTGTTGTGCATTTCCTCATCAATGTGGGTACAAAAGGACAGATATTTCACCAAGTGAAAATTGTACCTGAGTCATTAGGAGCAGGAGTTCATTATTATCTCTACCGCAAATCATAGTGGATATCATTAAAATCCCATCTTTATCTGCATGCCTGCAGAGCATCTTGTGTTTTAATTCTAGGAAGAAATCAATTTCACTGTAAGTAGTTTGGATAGTGGATTTTACTTTTTCAATGTCACTCCATTTGTGAAAGTGCCAGTGGTGTTGTCATTGTCACTCGTACTAGCTAGAAAGACTCACAGATGAAAAACCAAGTAGCTGTGAGATACCCTGGGAACCTCCATGCAAATGGATGGACTGGGAGAAGCAAGACACTCTGAAACTCTCCTCTTGCCATTGAGGCTGCGTGTGGGAGGGTAAAAATGCTGGGTGGGAATGGGCTGACACAGACAATCTTCAGTTTGGTCAAAAGAAACTCTTCTGCTAAAGGCAAAACCTCTCTCACTAGCGTGTCAGATCACTAGGCTCATAGCAAGGAAATTTTCTGGGTTGAAAAAAGTACAAAAATCCTGCATAATGAAAGCTGAGTTCTGCAGATGAACGTACCCGTTTGTCTAGGAGCCACAGTCAGATTGTGGTATTTGTCTGACTATAAGGAGGAAGATGGGTACAAAGAGACTGCCTACCTCTCAGGCAGCTAATCTTCCCTTTCCTCTGATTTGTTGTTGGAGTTTTTTTAATCACATTTTGATCTTCTTTTGACACATTGTAAATTGCAATGAGAACCCTCTCACTGGCATAATATTTTAGGATGGAGACAGCAGGAGTAAGTCAATACCTCCTCCTTCAACCATTTACACAGCGCCATGCTTCAAGAAAATGAGACAAAATGACTGCCAACCCCTGCGATCCCTCCTCCTGACAAACCCTGCAAGCCAGTGCCAAATTCAATACAACCCATCATTTTTATTCAGTTTCTCTCTCAACATGAGCTGTTGCTTTCTTACTGTGACTTCTACGAAACAAAGCCCTTGGCCAGTAAATAAAAGGAGATTCTTAGCACTGTACCAGCAGTTCTTTCCCCAATAAAAGATGCTGCATGCAGCCAGGAGAGAAACGCAGCCAGCCCAGATGGGTGAGACCCCCGTTGCGGGGCCATGCCAAGACCCGCCGTCCCCCCGCCTGTCCTCACCTCTGGCGGGTGGCAGGACAGTGGCAGAGCTGCCGGCACCTGCCCTGGGATGCTCACCCCAGCTCTCGGGACACATGCCGCGCTCTGCAACTTCACCCATTTCAAAGCCAGAGCGACACTGATACACCACGGCACTTGCAAGCGTGTTTAACCGTGTTGTTTTCACATCGTATACTGTTGTTACCATCCTACAGCCCCTTCAGCATTTCTACTGACTCTCAGCAAGGCAATCCACTGCCTCTTGCTGGCTATAAAAGCTGCAAAATGGGGAGGGCAGAAGCCTCCCCACTGGCTGCAGCTGCAGGACTGTTGGCTGCCCTTTGTGCACAGCCCCTGGCCCCGGCAGGTGCTGGGACTTCCTCAGCCTCCCCGGGGCGGCAATGGCACGTACCCACCCCAGCGGGATGCCAGGTATGGGGGTCAGAACAAGTGTTTTGTTTAGCAGTGAGAAAACATAAGGAGCTCTAGAGCATAATTCAGAAAAAAATGAGCCGATTTTTGCATGGTAACCTCAATCCCACATCATACTACTGGGATAAAATAAAGATCTCCGTTCTTAATTCCTGAAGAGAGCACCGCAGAAGCAGATGCTTCAGCTTAAAGGACAGTCTCTGCCCCCCAGCAAAGCTCAGGGAAAATTAAAGATATTTAAAGAGCTCTTTATGGTCAAATGATTCTCAAAACAGGCTATTTTGGCCTGAGTCCCAGAGAACCCTAGAACAATCTAGAAGATGACCTAATCTATATCCACTGCCCATGTTGACAGAAAAACTATTTATGGTGAGTTAAAGCGAGGCGCACCTGGTGCTCCTAATGGCTTTACCAGCATCCTGCGAACAGAGAAGTCCCTCCCCGCAGGGGAACGTCAGCGAGCAGCCGCAGCTCTGCCGAGATGGAGGAGCTCCAGCTGAGGAAGCCATTACCTGGTGTTTGCATTGGCCCTGGTCATCTGAAAAGGGAGAGGGGCTCGGCATTTACTTTTCTTGAGTTTCTGGGGAGAAGAAATGAGAAAAAAATATGGGCAGGCAGAACAAAGCTCTCCCTCAAATCTCCCAGCTGTCAAATTTGACAGGTTGGCTAAGGAAAGGGAGAAGAGCAATCAGGAACCAGGAATCCCTGGAGCAGAGTTATAAAATGTCCGGAAAATATGCTGTCTTGGCCTGAAGTGCTCCTGCCTCCCACACTGGGTATAAAGGAGGTAAACCTGCCAGGAACTGTCTGTGCTGGAACAGGGTGGCGGAGGATTCAAGCTTAGCTACTCAGTGATGGGTCAGAAGGCTTCCGACCATCGTAGAGCTGCTGGTTTTTAAACAGGCTGTTCAGACAGCWCTGCACCTGACCTTTCAACGCTGAGTCTCAGGCTTTGCCGCTGTGACTTTCATCCTCCCTCATGTGCTCTCATGCAACACATTTTCTCTCACAATCCATATATGAATAAAATATGAAAAGATGACCCCCATCTTCATGCTGTATTTCTTTGCTTGATGTAGATACTTTGGCACATGTGCAGTGCTTGGTCTGAAAGAACAACCCAGGAGGAAGGAAACAGGAGCCGTAGAGTAATAATACTTTGCATTTCCATAACCCGCCGTGCCAATGGCCTTCAAAGTGCATGTGAATGAGATTCAGAGATTTGCTGCTACACATTCACTTTTCTGCCAAACAGCATTATTCTATCAATATTCTGCAGGCGCCTGCCCTCGGCTTTTGTATGTGTGTGCCTGCATTGAACATCACCACTCCTTTCCCTGGGTATGGCTGTAGTCAAGCATAATTATGCAAAGCAAACATGCCAGCTCGCACAGCAGCAGCCTCTGAAAAATGAAATCCCTACGCTTGCCTCTTAGCAGTAGGAAGATCACAACTCTTTGGTGTTTGATTCTGATCTCACACTTGTTCCCTGCTAATGGAATTTCCTTGACTTCAAAGCAGACATGATTTACACAGGAGTGAGATCCTTGTATGGCCCCGTGAGTGTAAACTGCACTCAGGCAGCCACAGGTACTGGTCCAGCAGAGTAATAACCACTCCAGGACTGAGTTCTTCAACTCCTTTCATTGCTGACATCCCACTGAAGACTTGTTAACAGCAGTGAGTATATGTGAATCCTTCATTTTCCAGTGTTTGACATCGCATCAGCACCAGAGGGATTAGCCAACCAGGCCCAATCACAGCAAGAAGTACCATGATGTCAGATTTTAAACCTGGTCTAAATGCTGTGAGCTCAGAGCTCATTCCTAGTGGCGAGCTGGAGGGACAAAAACATGACAACAGTCTGAGAAGGGCTTAATCATCACTGATATTAATTGCAGTTTCCAGCTTGGGAACTATGGATCTGGTTAAACATTATTTTGTGCTTGTTAAAAAAACAAAAGCCCACATGAATTAGTAATGGCAGGAAAGATTGGAAGCTCCTCCAGGTAGCAGCAGAATAAAAAGTGTGCACAATTTTCTCTCCATGTACATCGTTTACAATGCTGAAAGAAATTGGTCTGCTGAAAACCAACACTTTCCAAGGGAAATCTTTTATTGCTTTATCTCAGACCTATGAATAAACACAGGGCCATTAAGGAGATAGATAGGAGAAGTCAGTTTATTACTCTTTCAGATGCTGTGTTTTCTACACTGGGAGTAGGCACATGGCGAATTTTACAGAGTCATAATACCCTTCCTAGTGAGGAAGAAGGACATAAAATATCAAGCCAAATCTTTATAAGATAAATTATTCTACAAGTGAGTGAATGCCTGTATCTAAATATTTGTTTGTTCTTAAAAAAACCCTCTAGCAATAGATGGTTATTAAAATGAGGCACTGGAATATCAGTTTGAGACAACAATCAAGATTGAACGTGATAGCTGGAAGTTTCCACAATGAAATTCGCACCGACACCGTTCATGTAAAAAGCAGCATGACAGCAACACAGCAAGCTATAGGAAAAGGACAATAAAGGACATCAGAGACTGATTGTGAGGCTTCAGACAGCCATTGTGGCCAGATGAGCTTGCAGACAGCTTTCCAGACCCCACATCATGACATACAAAGACAGAGAAACGCCCTGTTCCCCAGGGCAAGAAGCTACCTCCCATGTTTTGCAGAGAGCCACCAGGCAAGAGCCTGCAGCCTTTCCCCAGCGCAGCTGGTGCACTGCAAGCTCACACCCTGCCTTACACGGCAGTGACTTGTTCCCACCCCAAGAGCTACTTCTGAGTGTGAACTGTAAAACAAGGAAGGCTGTTTGCTGACCGTGTGAGCAGCCTACCAACATTTTCATGTCTTTGCAAACCTTAAGTAATCATTTGAGGGGAAAGGACAGTTGGGAAGTCGCTCACAGGCAGATGACAGGAGTGAGCTAACCAGGACTCACTGCATCCCCCCCCCAGCCTCTTCCAAGAGCACTGACAGGCGCCATGGCTCACTGCCTCCCAAAGCTGGTGGGAGGGGAAACATTCCCCCAAGGCTTTCAGGGTAGCACTGTCCAGCCATCGTCGCTTGGTGAGCCTCCAGCCTGGGAGATGCACTTGTTCTCCTTGAGAGCTGTGTGTTTCTCTGACACTGCAGCTGGCACTAATGTGGGAAAAATGAAGAACTGATGTATTTGTTCTGGCTCAAAAGCAGTGGGGAAGATGCATGATATTTGATGGGGGACAGCCAGCACAGTACTAGCTCCAGTGCCTTCTGCTGGCCTTTCCAAACTGGATTAAGCTAAATGGCAGCAGATCATCGAATTAAACTCCATGCATACTGTAGAATACATATAAATATTACATGCGTTAAACTATATGCAGATTACATGACATAGCAGGGAAGAAGCACAGGATTAACACAAGCTTAGAAATAGCTATTAGGCTTTTAAATTCCCACTTTCGCCTTTTACACACTAACAGTCCCCTAAATACCTCATGTAGCCAAGCTCATAAACCCAACATATTAAGCAATAGATTTTGTCAGACTTTCCCACTATACTAAATTATCTAGGTTCAATAAACCCTAATGATATCACTTTCTCCATTTTTCCAGTGTCTTCTGGTGAAGAAAGGAAAAATCTTAACTTCCAACTACAATAGCCTTCTTAACTTTTAAATAAGGTTTCTGCTACCCAAAGATGTTAGAATTCACCTTCCAAACATTGCTGCAAAAACAGTGTCCAGAACCACAGTGCACCGAAGCCTCAGCACTGTATGCTGCTGCATAGTGCAGTGGGTATTTTTTTTACACTTAGGACCCCTGAAACCCCAGGGAATCTGTGGGATACCTCTATAGAGTCTGCAGAAGGCAACTGAAAAAAGTAAGACCGTGTCAGCAGGCTAAAATTGGCTATAAAGACATCTGTGCCTTCATTAAAAAAAAAAAAAAAAAAAAAAACAAAAAAACAAAAAAAAACCCACACTGAAAA
>JASVER010000041.1:2681934-2905186 GCA_030449065.1 Oceanodroma leucorhoa | reverse complement strand
CCACACTGAAAACAACTGCTATAGCACAAATATAAATTACAACAACTTTTTTGCCTTCGTGTGCATGCATCTGGGACTTAGATTTTTCCTCCAAAAAGGGAACAATGTTTTGCACATAAGACAGAAAAAGAAGGTGAAGTTTTTTGTTTGTTTGCTCTTTAAGGTTAATAATAATCTACGATCCATGTCAGAAATGAGTGCAGTATAAACTATAGAGGATCAAGAAGTGTTTGAGTTTTGATGACACTCCTACTTATTTTGAGGGTTTTCAATGTTTAGAAAACTGTGCATGACCTGTGTGTCAGAGACAGCATACGCTAAGAGGGGATGGACTGGTTACTCGACCGCTGAGAGTTTAGCTTGATGTTGGAGTGGTCCAAGTGGTTTGAGTTACACTAGCCTAACATTGAACTGGATTCAATACCTTAAGAGAGGAATGATTTGGAGGGAAGAAAAAAAGCAAAATGGACACATTTTCAGACTCAAGCATTTCTTTTCAGCTCAGCCTCAGTTCATCCATGGCTACAGTGATGTTGCTGTGAAGCGTGCAGAGAGCATGAGCAGGCATCCACCACTGAAAGAGATGCCCCTGCCTTGAGGGACTCAACTTTGCCTCCGTGCTGCTGCCTCCAGCTCTCTCCTCATGTCCCGCAGCAGTCGGAGGTGTCAGCACTGCCCCTCTCCATCTGCACAATGTCCAACAGTTGGGCTTGCAGTCAGTCTGAAGTGGGCACTGTGTCAATCAGAGAGTTAAAAATAGAAAAAGGGCTGGTTTGTTTTCCTCAATAGTCTATAATACCTGTCAAAAATGAAGTGGCTTGTTCTTAGGCTAATATTTGCCAACCTGTGTTCCTGTACTGGGCAGGTAATCACTAAAACCCATGTTTGCTCTCTTAGCCTACCTATTACAATGAACCAAGCAGCCCATGATAAGGTTGTTATGTATTTTAGAGCAGGTATAAGTTGGGAGATGCAGGAAGGAAAGGACAAGCTGAATGCTGGAATTCATGCCTCCCTTTGTTTAAATCCCAGTACAGAGGAGCTACCCATGCAAATACTTCAAAGCATGTCAGGTGTGAGCAGCTAATGCTGTATTATTACTGAATGAGTAACAGCACGCTATCAGGCAATACTAATGTTGGGTGGTGGGTGGCAGAAAGCCATTATGAGCTTTGTTATTATTAGTTTGCAGTGAATAACTTCACCCTTAACCTTACAGAAATATATTATTTTGCCCTAAGATACAAAATGCCCTCGGAGGCAACTGGCACATTTTCCTTGTGCTACAGTCCTTTTGATTTCTCTGTCCTCCTCTTCTCTCCTCTGGCATGTCTTTAGACGTGCCTGGTGATAGGGATGTGGTAGAGTGTAATGGAGGGGAAGAAGCGATGAGGATCTAACACTCTCAGACTGTGTAATCTTGCTGTCCAATTCAGTGTGCTACCACTTAGTCGAACTTTGATATGAAAATTAGCCTCTGGCCCCTTTGTAGCCTGCTCTGCTTAACTCACTGGAGGTTTTGAAGATTGGCGCTGGTCTCTCCCTCTTTCATTACTGCTGCTGCTGTCTGAATGCTAACTTGCAATCACTGCAAGTAGGAGGACCAGGAGAGTGTGGGCATGCATAGTTAAATCAATCCAAAGGTTATTTGTATCACATTAAATTTTTCCTGCCATTTGCTGTATGCAACAAGAAGAGGCTCTCAAATGAGGTAATGCACAAGGAAGGCATTGATAATATATTATGACAGGTATAGTAAATTAATTTGGAGACTACTATAAACAGTGTGAGAACATAGATTTTATTGCAGTTTCATCTGTGGAAAGATGGCAAAAATATCTCTTTTCTTAGTAATTTAAGAGACTGTAGTTGCTTCCAAAATACTTTGATGAAAACTTTAGCTTTTTAGACAAGGGAGACTCCACTTGACTGGCCAGAGTCCAGCAGAGCTTTAGCAATTTAAACCAGCTGAAACCGTGGCCCATAATACTGTGTTTACACCCTCAGCCCTGGAGAACATTTAAACAGGACAAATCCAAGTTTCTACTGCCAGTGGAAAGACTAACCTTAATTTCAGAGCTAAACTGAGCCATTAGCCAAACTGAGTTGAGTCGTTTTAGATGAAACGGAGGCATATACGAAAGCAAGTCAGATTTTCAGTTTCAAAAGCACAGATTTCAGAAGGTGAACTGATTAGTGAGACCAGTCAAGCCAAAGAGTTGTAAGTTACTTCAGCTAAAGGAGACCTATAATTTATTTTCAATAAAAGCTGCAAGGAGCTCTCTGGAGTTCATTTCACAAGGAAAGGAGGAAAACTTGCAGGAAGGGGATACAGACCGAAATGGATGGAGAACCACCTTAGAAAGTCCAGCACAGCATCCATTTGGAGAGGAGGAAGGAGCTAATCAGCAAAGAAAACTTCATTTTGGAGGCCAGGAAGCAAAGGGCTGGGGTAAACGTTGCCAGAGTCAAACCAAGTTAGAAGTTTGTAGAGGAAATTAAATAGTAATAATAAAAGGAAATCATAAAAAGTTATTTAGCTATTGAAACACAAAGATTTTAAAGGAGAAAAGAAGTGATGTTTTTATACTGAGAGGAGTAGAGCTGGCATAGGTGTGTGAAAATGCTAAATGAAACCCAGCCTTGGTTTTCTGTAAGAACACTAGAATCTGGAGAAAAGGAGGACAGATATGGGATGAGTGTCAGGAAATTGAAAATACCTCCTCAGGGGCGAAGCAAAACTCTGAGAGCTGGATGCACTCAGCCAGCGGGGAGCAGATCCCTCACCGCAGGACACTCGGAGACCTGGCAGCCACTCCAAGTAATTTTGTCAAGCCATGAAGGAGAGGGATCCGCATGACTTGAGAACAGTAAATATAGTAACCGTAATTAAGAAAGTGAACTTGCATCTAAAGGCACATTAACTTGATTGTAATTGTATGCAAGAGTATGGGGCGAATTTTAAAGGAAAGGAATAATTAATGATGTGATGATTAATGAAAAATCAAAGAAAGAACAATAGCCTGGGCCTGCTAGCCGGAGGGTACCACGCCAGCCTAATGCCTTTCCTTGCAAGAGAGCTGATTGATTGCTTTAAGGAAGGTAACTGCAGCCGAGCAAAGCTGTCTGAACATCAGAGAGGCACTCGTGATATGGGAAATCACTAGTTAAAATGGAGGAGGAAAAAAGGAAAAGCACACAAACTGTAGCAAGAAAGAAAGAAATGGCTTTAAAGGGAGATAGCAATGGGTTGTGCTGAAGAAGAACTTTTAGCATTTCCCAGGGGAACCGGGATCTTTTCAGCTGTTTCCATCAAGGACTTGTTTAATATCTTTATCAATGATCTGGACGAGGGGATTGAGTGCACTCTCAGTAAGTTTGCAGATGACACCAGGCTGGGCGGGAGTGTTGATCTGCCTGAGGGTAGGAAGGCTCTGCAGAGGGATCTGGACAGGCTGGATCGATGGGCCGAGGCCAATCGTATGAGGTTCAACAAGGCCAAGTGCTGGGTCCTGCACTTGGGTCACAACAACCCCAGGCAACGCTACAGGCTGGGGGAGGAGTGGCTGGAAAGCTGCCCGGTGAAAAAGGACCTGGGAGTGCTGGTCAACGGCCGGCTGAACATGAGCCGGCAGTGTGCCCAGGTGGCCAAGAAGGCCAACAGCATCCTGGCCTGTATCAGGAATAGTGTGGCCAGCAGGAGTAGGGAGGTGATCGTGCCCCTGTACTCGGCACTAGTGAGGCCGCACCTCGAATACTGCGTTCAGTTTTGGGCCGCTCACTACAAGAAGGACATTGAGGTGCTGGAACATGTCTAGAAAAGGGCGACGAGGCTGGTGAAGGGTCTGGAGAACAGGTCTTATGAGGAGTGGCTGAGGGAGCCGGGGTTGTCTAGCCTGGAGAAAAGGAGGCTGAGGGGAGACCTTATTGCTCTCTACAACTACCTGAAAGGAGGCTGTAGAGAGGCGGGTGTTGGTCTCTTCTCCCAAGTAACTAGTGATAGGGCGAGAGGAAATGGTCTCAAGTTGTGCCAGGGGAGGCTTAGATTGGACATTAGGAAAAATTTCTTCACCTAAAGGGTAGTCAAGCATTGGAACAGGCTGCCCAGGGAAGTGGTGAAGTCACCGTCACTGGAGGCATTCAAAAAACGTGTGGATGTGGCGCTTCGGGACATGGTTTAGTGGGCATGGTGGTGTTGGGTTGACGGTTGGACTTGATGATCTTAAAGGTCTTTTCCAACCTTAATGATTCTATGATTCTATGATTCTATAAGGACTATGGTTGAAAAAGTAGGTGTGTGTTAATGAAATTTGCTCATTAGCCACTTGCAGGGGACAACTTGGCACAGAAAGACATCTGAACATGGTACAGGTGGAAACAGATAACCTGTAAGTCTGGAATAATAGTAGTAGTGTGAAATTTAAGACCCGTTTCAAGACTGTGCCATTAGTATCTAATAGGATTTCTGCAGTAGTCTGGGGATTCACCCAGGGGTTTCACTGGAACATTTCTGTAGGAGTCTGGGAAAGTGACAGAGAAGGAGAAAGAACGTGGAATTTTATTCTCTTACAGGAGTTACTATGAGTCACCAGTGTGATATGGCTGTACAAAATGCAAATATCATCCTAGACTTTGTTAGGGAAAGTGCTTTCAGTAGACATAGGGAAGTGTTCACAGCCTTGCACAGCGCAATAATCAGTGTTACTTGGAATATGGAGAACCAGTAACCCACATTCAGGAGAGAAATTCATATGGAGGAGGTAGGATGAAAAACCCTACTCTGTCAAGAGACTGGGAGAGTTTGACTTGCTCAGCAAATCAAGGGCTCTAGTGTGCTTGACATACTGACATACTGACATCTTGGTTAACTAGAGCATATAGCCCAATGTGCATTTTGGGTTCAAAAAAAAAGGTATCCTTGCACATATGTCTTCCTAGGGGTAAGCCCTCATCTTCTAGTCATAGTTTCCTCAGAARTCTCTGGGGTGGTATCGAACTAAGGGAAGATGTATACCTGGTGGTGCCTATCTCCATCTCTGGTAAGGCATCTCCTATTTTCTATTGAGTTTGGACTTCCTCACCTATCACACCTGGGAAGGGATGAAGAGACGCCCTTAAGATAAAAGGATGCCGTAATCAGGGATGTTGCTTTGAAATCTGTCCTCATACATGGATTTAGGTACCTAAAACATCCCTCTGGGTACAGGTAACCAGAGGCCTGTCTTATAGAGGGCTAAAGGTAGGACACGTAAGTCCTACATTAAGGGCTAGATCCAAGGGTGTGCTTTCTTATTCTAAGAAGCTGAGGTAGAGAGACTTTTAGGGACTTTTTGACATAATAGCTCAATGTCTAAAGTACTTGTCCAGGTAATGGGTGAGGAGAGCTGAGTACCTTCCTCAGCCTGGAAAGCTCAAACCAGTAATTTTCTACGTTTCATAAGAGAGGKTCCTAACCTATAGGCTGTAGATGAATCTGGGGTATGAAGATAGTCTACTTTTCATGTTAAAGCCATGCCACTGGGCGTCTAAAAACTCAGTATTTGTGASGCTATGGAGGGAGCCAGCAAGAGGGAATGCAACTTATTAAGAGGGCTTGACTGAGAGGAAGGTAAGCAGGCAGAGCAAACAGCATGACCCTTGTTCCCTTAAGAAATTGGAATAAATAGTAATTAACGTAAACAGTTTGTACTTTCCTGGAGACAGGAGTGCAACCTGTTGTGTGATCTTTGTTATAAACAGATGATAATTTTTTAGAAGACCTGGAAGAGAAATACATGTGTCCCTGTACATAAGATCATGTGGTGAAATGAGGCTTGGATCACAGCCCTCAAAGGACTTACATGTAAAGACACACAGCTAGTGAATTCCAGACACACACAGGTGTTGAAATGGGTACCCATCTGGCCAGCTTATCTGTCCACCATCTGGGTTAGCCCTTTGGGTGGAATTCATCTCACTTGATGAACATGGGGCATCAAGTGGAAGCTAGTTCTCCAGGTGCCCCCATGATCAGTGAAAGGAGACGAGCCGTTCAGCACTCCTACCTCTGTGCAGACCAGCCTGCCATCTTCACAGGTGTCTCTGCTGGTTACAGGGAGAACAGGACAGCCAGCTTAGATGACATACTCTGTGCCTAAGAGTTAACACCAGGTGGGACAAATCCCACCATGCAGACCTTAGCACACAAAGATCCAAGTCACGGGGACTTGGGCTCCTCCGGGGTTCAGATGCTTTTGGGAATTGTACCTGGCAAAAGGCAGGATGAAGAATGAAGATCAGCTTGCCTGTGAGGGACTTCTGGCCAAACAGCTGTGGATCAAAGGGTTTAATAGCTTCATTGGCAAAGATGATAGATTTTTGCATGTTCAGCAAACCTAAGCTCTTCATTTAACTCAGAAAATTTACAAGCTTTCCTGGCGCAGTTGGTGGAGCTTGTAACCTTTGTGATCAGATGAAGCCAATGGAACATATGTGTTAAGAGCGCCAAGTAGTTCAGATGTTCCTTTCCCTCCTTCTTCCTTTAAAACAGCAGAAAAATAAAAGTAAACAACTACTATTAAGATTAAAAAATACAGCATTCAAATCCCAGGAAATCTCCCAAATCAGAGATCCCATTGCAGAAATAATTCTGTCCCACTTACCCTTCTACTTTCTGTGAGAAGTGTTTATCATCAACATCAACAACAAGACCACAGAGATTATCATTGTTCTAGAGTTGGCAACAGTCACTTCAGGAATATCTTTCCTGTTTCAGGGCTTGATTTCTCAACCTGAATTTTTTCATTAACTTCAGTGCTTTGCTTTTCATTATCCTCCCATTGGGAAATGACTTGACAAAATAATTAGTAATGCCAGTTTGATGCAGGAGTTCACTTCCCACACACCTACTCATTTTCCTGTTTGCATTTGTGTAACAGGGCTCTGCATGTGTAGATAAACAAAGAAGAGTCCTGCAGGTCTGGGAATAAGTCAAATATAAAGAAAGAAGCAGGTAAGCCAAGCTAACTGCTTATTGCCAAGTAATTCTGAGCTTGTTGGACACATCAATGGTTTAGAAGGAGCTGAAGTACATTAATAAGGAAAATGCTAAGAGGGAGCATTATGGGGGATTATGCCTACTCTGCATCCAGAGGGCAGCCCCGACTGCCCCAGGGTGTGCCAGACACAGCACAGATGCAGCAGTCCTGGGGGAAGGTGCAGCTACAACCAACCTCCTGGGCACATGGGACCCCTGCACTCAAACATCCCCAGCAAGTGAGTCCACTGCCTACGCACACCTCTGGTACAAGCTACCCACAGGCAATCTGCCACTGAGGTGGAGTGGCATGGGACACAGTGGGAAGTATGGCTGCTCCGGAGAACATTTTCCAAAGTAGTAGAGAGCTTTTGAGTACAGAGTTTGATTGAAAAAGGCCTACCTCAAAACACTTCACAGGAAAAAGCAATAGCAAAGGCTCAGCAGCGCTTGAGGTGGAAATCTGATACCAGCTTCAGAAGTTTCACACGGTGGGGAGTCTGACCCAATGCCTAGGATGGGAAGAGATTAGCCACAATCCTTTTTGTGTGGGCAGGGAAGTACCTGGCATTGCAAAGGTGCCATCAGAGAAGGAAGTGTCTTTCACCTCTCCTTCTTCAACTTTTCACCCTGCAATACTTGTGAGGTTGTTTTAAGCAACAGAGCTCTTGTGCCTCCTTTGACTCTTGTGCCAAAGTGAAGCCCTTGCTACGTGAACAACACCATGAAACACCTCCAGTATTTATGACACATTACTTAACTGAACAGGGCCCAGGGCCATGGCAGTTTCACAAACACCTAATTTTTTTCAGAAGGGATAGTAAGTTTTGGCTTCTAGGAGCTAAGATCTGTGAATGTTTTCTGGAATTGCAAGTGTGACTGCAAGAAGGTCATCATGAGAAAGGAGCCCCAGTCTTAGTGCTGTGACTTTTAGCCTCTGTCTGGGGTGAAACATGAGGTTTTCTGCACATCAGGGATGTCAGGCTCTGTGGGCCATGTTGAGACTACTGAATTAGGGCATTTGAATGTGGATCTAGATCTGCATCATCTTTTCCATAAAGTCCAGAAAAGATTCTAACTAGGACTTTGGTTTGAGCTTGCCTCGTGAAAGCTTGTTCTTTGTCTTCACTGTCTAAACTCAGTTTTGAAGTTATTCCACCATTTTTTCCTATGTGCTTATGCATACACATGCACATATATATTTCTTTTCCACCTTTTTTAAAGAACTGCCATCTTTTCATAAATAAAAATCAGGATGTATACCTGCAATTGATAGCTCGCAACTGAAGAGCAGGCAAACTGGTTATTTTTATCCCTATTTCACCAATCTCCTAAGAAAGCRAGATTTTACTGCCTTTCTGTTGGGCCATCTTTCCTCTGAGCTTTTGAGCTTGCTGCCAGTTGCAATCACATTTGACAGAGGGACAGAAAGTTTTAATTCCTAGTTTTGTTAAATCAGTAACTACTTAGAGGAGAAGATTAGTTTCTTCAGTGAAGGCAAGTTTTCAGGGCACCAATTCCTCCACCAAACAGCACATCTGACCTGAACGCCAAGTCCCCCAGCTATCTGCTGGTGGGGCACGGCAGGGAGTTGAGAGGGAGGACTTAGAGGGCAGAGGAAGGAGCTGGAGCCTTTCTGGAACTATGACTGTGAGGCACTGATGTTGTTTCTCTGAGGTATGGGTATGCGGTTCTCATACGCTGAAACTAAGTTTTAGCATATGCCACTTCTTGAATTCAGTAAGAAACATGCAACAACCTAGCCACATTGTAAACATGCAAAGAAAATGGCATCACGCTCCCTTCAAAGAGAGTGTTAGTGTACCTAAACAGTTCCCAGACACTCTTTCTATTCCACCAGACAAACTCCCATTTATCTCAGCATTAGTGGGAGCAGACCAAGAATGTACCACTTGGAAGTGATTTTTCTATTGCTAAATGAAGAGGAATTTTGCCTCTTCTGCGTCTTCCTGATTGGTTGGATTCACATAAAAGTGCTTGATTCCTGTGGCTAAACTTGGAATTAACCTATATGCAGGCCAGCAATCTCTCTTTTTTTGATATATTTCTGCAGTGGAATAATAATAAAGTTCTCACTAGTTCCCTGATTTTAGCTATTTTTAGAATGAAATGTAGTGCAAGTGTCTTTTGTGCCCTTCTTTTGAAAAAGGAGGCAAGAGGACATTGCTGACGAGTAGACCAGCTCCAGGTCGTCTTTTACAAACAGTACAACCCAATGTTAGCAAGATTAAAACTACTTTTTAGTTCCTTGTGTGAAAGCGGGTGCATTCACACTTATTCTTTCTGATTGACAGGCTCAAATCTTTGCTGTTGCTGCTCATGATAAGCTCTGATACATGTCTAGGCATCAGCTTTAGCACTAGCGCGCTGCCTGCTTCAGCACAAAGTTATTCTATTCCCCATCATTTGGACCCTGAGCACTTCTGCTCTTAGTGATGTGGAATCTAGTGCAAGCTTCAGTTTTGTTTTCTCCCAGCAGGAAAGCATTTTTCTGTGGACACAGACAATCCTTCTGCAGAGCCATGAAGGACACCTCATGGCCAGCTGCAGCATTTTTTGCGGTGACGTGATTAATGCTGACGATAGGTGCCATTATTAGTCATTGAGCTGACCTTACAGGGTGAACCTGCGAAAGGAAGGTGCAGTGATTTGATCACAGTCACAATATCACTAAAATCCCAGTCCTCTTTTTGCTGTCTCTCCTGTTTACTACAGTTTCATTATGACTTTTAAAGTTCCACCATAAGCAAGTTTGTAGCCTGTTTGGTCTAAATTAGTGACGGCTACATAACTCATGTGACAACTTATTTTATTCTTACTAGTGGCTAAAAATTGCCGCCTTTGTTCCTAGCCGTGTCCTCACATCAGGTCCCAGGAAAACACCTTCCTGCAGCACCTCAGGGCACCCAGCACACACATGTCTCTGGCTGTTCCCTCACGTGCCGCGTCCTGCCAATCAGGAGCATTCACAGTCATGAGTCAGGCCTCAACGCTGTCTGAGAGTCTTTAAAAAAACCAGTAAAAAAATGGTAATTTTATTCTTAAGGAACTTTTGGGGAGTTACAGCTTGCAACTTGTTTTACAGAAGTGTAGGAGGGTTGTTCTCATGTTCTGTGAATCAGGTTGCCCCATCCCCGTGGGAGCCCAAGCATCCTGTTGTTTTCATTGCAGCCTGCTCTGGACCCAGGCTAAAGGCAACAGAGAAGCGCTGAAATCTCCCGCAGCGCTTTTTGCTCTGGCCTGCTCTGAAGATGAAGGCAAGTGAGGTGATATGGTTAATCTTTACCAGAGAAGGCTAGAGAGAGGATCCTGAGCTATCTAGCTGCCAGCTAATGCTGCCTTGGCAACAGTTTAATGGGCAATGGCCTGTACTTGAATGACTTCAAGAAGAGATGTAATCAACCATTCGCTATCTTTCTTCTTTCCATTAAGTTCAAAGTACTATATAATCACTTCAATTTTCTTTCAGCAGTGATAAGGCTCAAGTATAAACCACAAAGCCTGAACTCTCAGTCAGCCTCCATGTTTTATCCTGGATTAATCTTCAGCCATCATCAGGTGCTGTCTTTCTGCCTGACCCCGTATGGAAACTGGCCTCCAAGGGGGGTTCAAGGATTCACTTTCATACTCCTCTGTGCTGAAATGCTTTTCCTGGCAAGATTAGATACAGCAATTCCTTTTCATTTCAGGCCATCCCAAGTAGATACTTTATAAAAAATCTACTTTAAAGCAATTCTTTTTCTCATTTGCTATAGGTTTATGGATTGAGACTATGGCCAGGCTATTTTTATATTCACTGTGCCAGGAACAAAGCTCAGTTAATTTACTCTGCTTTGTAGAAAAAAATTGATTTTTATCTTAAAAAGGCATTTAGAGGATATTGTCAAAGACCCCTCTCCCAGTCACTACCTGGTCAGAATCTGCAACAAAACTCAGAGCCAGATCCAGTAAAAGCATTTAGGGGTGCAGTTTAATTAAGTGCAGATTAATTAAGTACAAATTAAGCAAAATCTGCATTATTCCTGCACTTTACATTGAATGGCCGTTGATGAAACATAGAAGCAGTGTTGGCAACAGAGGTTGGGATTTTCCCTTCCCTGAGTCCTTGCCATGTGGCCTTTCTTTTGCTCACCAGGTGAAGCCCGGTTTCTTTGCCTTGCAGCAGGACCAGCTACAGGGGAGAGGAGAGTGTCACCAGTTTTCCTATAGCCTAGAGTGGGGACATCAGCTGGGACAGTCTCCTGAGATGTGTGAAATGAGGGTTCATGCCTCTGTGAAGAAAGTATTAAACATCTCCTTTCCTGTGTGAATATCCTCACCACTTGGCTTTCAGCAAGTTTGTCATTTAAAGGTGGGATCACACTTTCAGATTGTTTCTACAGGCCTGAAAGCCTGGGGCATTGCTGCCTTGCAGGGACTCCCTCACATGGTGCTGCTCTGCCGGCCCAGCCACTCCTCAGCCCCCCTGGGCTGTGGCTGCTAGACCCCATGCTCCTACCCCAGACCTGTGCAGAGCAGCTGCTCCTGCCCCCCAGACCCGACCGAGAGCTGGGGCCATGCAGGCAAGCACTGGGGCTCATCCTTCACCCAGTGACCAGACAAACAAGTACCCGCTGATGTTCATAGCTGATGTCCTTAGCTTGACAGTGATCCTGCACCGCTTTGAATGATGCTGCTGTCCTGCCTCTCTTCGCTGCAGCCCATAGGAGGGATTTCCACATCTCTGCATCTCTGATGCTGGGGCTGTGATGCCAAAATGTGGTTCAGCTGCCCCTCTCCCTTGGCAATCTTCTCCACCCTGTCTGAACAGTAGCCAGCATGAAGATGGGCTCAGCCACATGAAGTGCGCTGCTGTTTTGGCCACGCCATGCCTCTTTGTGTGGGGGAAATATCTAGACCCCAAGGCTGTGCCCCAACCTTTGGTGTGGGGGGCACCATGGAGAAGCTGTCCCAAGCTGCAAGGGGCACTTCCTCACTGGGGAGTGGGGCAGCGAGGCAAAATCCTCTGCTCTGAAACTCATTGTCAAATACCAGGACTTGTTGCCTTCTGTACAMATACAGATACAATCCAGTGCACAGCTGATGAACCCCAGTAGCCAGAGTACATCCCAAAAATGAAATACATGTGTTTATCCCCATTTCAGTGTCTTAATTATACAGAGAATGAAGGAGCTTCCAACATGACAGGACATGCAGCAAAGACACAGAGCACTTGCAACATGCTTCGGAGCAGTGAAATGAAATATTACAGGTAGGGCTGGTAACACCACCCATTCTTGAGGTTAGCAGACACTTCCCATTGTAAGACCCTGTTTTCAGTTCCTTATACAGCACATGTTGACTGCCTGGACTGACATTTACGTGTGCCAGATAYTTGTTTCAGATTTCTGCAGTATTGGTTTCTGCAGTTGTAGAAATTGCAGAAAGTTGTAGTTCAGGCACTTAAAATTACAGAGATAGGGAAGGTATGTTGCTTTACCTTTGTTAAAAAAATATTCTTGAAGCCTTTGCTCTGAGCATCTCGAGGTGTCTTGTCACCTTCAGGAAAGATTTGACAAGCTGAGTAAGAATGCTTTCGCCCTGTGCATCTGCCTTCTGCCATGCTCTGAAATCGTTTCCAAATTTGTCCAGCTTCTAAGTTTAAAAAATCAACCCTACTGAGTGGAGACCTTGATTTTATCAACTGAAATACTGAAGGCTATTTAAGCAACACCTGCCCTGCATACATCATGGTGTGTTCACACCTGCAGAGCTCTTGGGTCCCCTGTCCATCCACTCAGTGGCTGAGTGACCAAGTCCGGCAGGGGAACAAAGCTCTCCCTTTTGCCTGCCATGACCAGGGACTCAGAGCCCTGAATACTAGATACAAGCCAGAAAAGCTGATTTCCACCCAGCACATCCCCTCACCCTGCTTGGGACAGAAGGAACCTGGTGAGACCAAGGAATTTGCTTCGGCTGAGGCAGGAGCAAGTGACAAGTGTCCACAGGAGTGAAAGGGACCGCAGCTCTTAGAAGCACCACATATATGCTTGCTCATCTGGGATCTCACTCACCTACCTCTTAAAAGTACCTGTCTTTGTCCATTCTCTGGGTAGAGGCCACTGCATATTTCTCTGATGTTTAAGCATCTTCCTTTAAATTACAGTCTAAAAGTTCTTGTGGGAAGTTTGTAACTATTTGTTCTCATGCCAGTGCTGCCTTTTAACAGTGGTTTTCTTGCTAAGGTATTTTTTCTTGGCTACATTTGTAAGCTGAAGCAATATTGGTAGATTGAGCAAAGACAGACCTGGCATGAGGAGCTCAAATAGAGATACTGGAGTTTCAGTATGGGGAAAAAACCCTGACTCCAAAGTGGAGATGGGATGAGTGGTTCAGGGTCTAAGCCCTAAGCTGGAAGTGCTCACTGTTCGTCCTCTACTAGCTACAAAAAAACTTCATCTTTCACATAAACCTAACCCAAAAGCAGTGGACTGTAATACCCTGGATTTCCTGTAAGGAATACCTGGGCAGCAACTACAGCATAGTACAAACTTCAGGTACATAGTCACAATCTGTTTTTTTCAACAGCTTCCAGTGTGCAAGATAGACCAATCTCAAGGGTGAAACAAATGTTCTTCCAATAACAACATAAAAAGTCTGGCTATAAATAGTCTAGTATCCCATATACTCAAAAATAAGCATCTAAACTTAGATAATGTTTCTGATCCTAATCATTCTGTGCTTCAACTTGCCAGCTTTAAGATGGACATAACTCTCACCATCATCCTACAGAGCTAGTGGGAGGATATATTCATTATTGTTTGTGAAACATTGAGGCTTCATAATGGTAAGTACCACAGAAAAGCCTATAAAGCAGTTAATAACTTCATCCTCACAGAAGGATTTATGGGGATGAGTAATAAATAGAACCTCATGTTAAATAGCAAGGATGGAATAAAACACTGAATAATTGCTCACCAAGGGGACTAATCTGCCCTGTGCACTTAATGAGGTATAGATATATGGGAAAATTAATATGTAATATTCTTAAAACTGTGCATGCTGCATAAGGTATGAGAGCAACAGGGGTAAGAGTACCGGCAATCTTCGTTCTGGCATTTTCTACGTTTTGATTAATTGATATAACAACCTTAATAATGTGCTTTAGCACGGTTACTTGTCTGTGCGGGTGTTGTGATACAAACATAGAGGAAAAAAGATACCCATGCATTCATCATATTATTTGTACAGCCTCACCTTTTATTCTTCTAGAAAGCATTATACAGGGTTGCTGTATAAGGCAGCTCAGGTTTCTAATACAATATCCTGGGTTTAGGTGCTTGTCCCACAGAAAGAAACGTGCCAGACTGGGTCTCAGCCTGCTCAGCAAAGCAGAGATGGAGAGCTGCAAAGCTGTAGACTTTATTAAAACCCTCTCACACAAAAGAGACATCTTCACACAATGTATTTTTCAAATACTTCAAAAAAGGAGGAACTGTTAGAATTAGCATTTTGTCATTACCCGCTGAGCCAGCAACTCTCCCAACACCAGCCCCTGTCTCTGCCCATGGTGGATTCGCTGGTAGTGACAATGGCATATCCGTACCTTGGCCATGAAATGACAGATTATTTTTTCCCCTGTCTGATTATGGAACTGACATTGGTAATGGGATTTCTTACCTGGGAAAGAACTTTCAACTGCTCACTCTGGGTGAGAAACCCATAAAGTAGTGAGCAATGGAGGCAACTGAGCTCTGTTCCCTGCTGCGCCCAGGCATGGCGGCATGGACGGGCCCCAGTGCCACCTCGCTGGTGTGTGGCATCCCCTCCAGCCAGCACTAGCACAGGCAGGAGTGTGGATTAGGGCTGCAGGAGGGCATGATCTGATGGCTGCTGAGATTTGCAATAGCTAGCAGATGTCCTGTAACTGTGTGGTGTCTCCTGAGTATTGCTCGTCTCAAGAGAGCTACTAAGTTTAAAATAAAAATTGAAATGGACTATACAATTTGGTTTTCCATTAATACAAACAACTTACATTAAGCATCAAGAAGGCTAAAAATGCATTCATATACACATATATACATATATACAAACATATTTATATGCATCTCTGTGTGTTTCATGTATAGCACAATAATAGCACGTATCCTGTTAAGGAGGCAGCACAATGTGTCCATAGTCACGCAACAGGCCAAGGGCATGCCTGGGTAGAGCAGGCAGGTTCCCTCCTTCCCAGTTCAGCCCTGTCCTCAGGACTACGCTATTTAGTATCATGGGAAACCAGCTTGTTAACGATACTGGCAACCTGCAACTCAAGCAGCCCGCTGTAATTAAATGATGACTGTATCCTCTGCTGCAAAGAAGGACTGAGAACTTTGGCAGTGCACAAAAAAGAAAATCCTCACCCTCTCGCTAGCACACACAGGACCTTGGGAGCAATGATGTGGACAACGGTTGTCTGAGTACACAACGCTAGCTCAGGTTTCCAAGGCAATATCCGGAGCTTAATGTGCTGATATCTCAAAATACAAGTCCCAAGCAACCTGCTGTGGTGATATAGATTCAACATTATGTTTAAGGTTATTTTTAATATATCTCCTTTATAGTTGTCTTTACCTTTTTATTTCTTCTTCTGTGCTGGAATAGGTATTTCATGTGGTTTCTTTGTTTTCATTCTGAATTTTATAGTTGTGGCTCCCTTTTTTTTTGGTTATTATTGAACTTCCTGCTCTGTTGCAACTTATTAAATTATTCTTTTTTTTTTTACAAGGCAGCTTACATGGTTTCCTCTATCTCTCTGGAAATCGGGGTTTCAATAAATACATTTCAAGTGGCTCTTACAGTGTTTCTCCTTTTTTATTTTCTACCCAGCAGATAAAGAAAAATAGATCTGGAAATCAAAGGACACCTCCAAAGAGATAAGTAAATGTGGGAAAGAGCCTCATTCCCTCTGGAGCAACAGCATCACTTCCCAGCAACTCCTGAGCAGGTCCTTCAGGACCAACACAGGAGATGAGACATTTATAGCTAGCATCAYTCTCCTTTCTTTAGGAGTTGTTGATTGTGGGCACTTATTCAGTTTATTTCTGAGCTAGTTCTTTCAGGCTTCTCAATAATTTATGTTTCAACAGCGAAAATTGCTGTCCAAAGTACACCCCCCCCAACTCACTAATGACACCTCAGCTTTTGAAAGCTGAGACCACAAAATCCTCCCAGTGATTCAATTTAATGCCAAACTCCTAACTTCTTGACAGCTTTCTGAGACTTACATGGACAATTTTAATTGTTTAGCCTGGCTGACTGCGCCCTGGACAAGGAAACAAAGCTCCCTTTTAGAGCTGTTCGAAGCTCCAACTGAGGAGTGCCGGCCGTATCAGGATGCACTGCGAAGGTCTGCGCTTTTGTGGGCCTCTCCTCAGTCCTTTCTTATTATCTCCATCTTGGTAAGAAGAGCTGGTCATTGCCAATACAACATGACTTTGTGTTGTCTCCCTTTCCCTCATGGTCAGACGCAGCTAAGGCCATTCTTGGCAGCTGCTGATTCGGGTGACAAAGCCTCCCTGACACAATAAAATACATCATCTCTGCAACACAAAAGTTGTGAGGAAAATAAATMTTTGCCCTGTCTGATTCAGTCAGGTGTATGAGAGAGATATATAAAGATATGGCAGGCTTTGTATGAGACCTCCATGCTGCATATTGCATGCAGTGTCTAATAAAATATGAAACATTTAATTACAGTGAGTGATTACACTCATTTCTTCAGGACCCCTAGAGCTCTGGTAATTTGATGAGGGAAGATTTGAAAAATGATGCATGASAGCAGAAATTATGAAACAAACTGCATGAAAAAACCTGCTACCTAAGCAAGGGCACTGCAGTACTTTTAAAAGAAACCTCCAAGTTTTGACCCAAAATAAAGGCATCTCCTTTAAAAAGAACAACGTGCTTCTGGACAAAGATCATAGAATAGAATCATAGAATCATTAAGGTTGGAAAAGACCTTTAAGATCATCGAGTCCAACCATCAACCCAGTACCCATGCCCACTAAACCAAGTCCCGAAGCACCTCATCCACACGTTTTTTGAACACCTCCAGGGATGGTGACTCCACCACTTCCCTGGGCAGCCTGTTCCAATGCTTGACTACCCTTTCAGTGAAAAAATTTTTCCTAATAACCAATCTAAACCTCCCCTGGCRCAACTTGAGGCCATTTCCTCTCGTCCTATCACTTGTTACTTGGGAGAAGAGACCAGCACCCATCTCTCTACAGCCTCCTTTCAGGTAGTTGTAGAGAGCGATAAGGTCTCCCCTCAGCCTCCTCTTCTCTAGGCTAAACAACCCCAGCTCCCTCAGCCGCTCCTCATAAGACTTGTKCTCCAGACCCTTCACCAGCCTCGTCGCCCGTCTCTGGACGCGCTCCAGCACCTCAATGTCCTTCTTGTAGTGAGGGGCCCAAAACTGAACGCAGTATTCGAGGTGCGGCCTCACCAGTGCCGAGTACAGGGGCACGATCACCTCCCTATTCCTGCTGGTCACACTATTCCTGATACAGGCCAGGATGCCGTTGGCCTTCTTGGCYACCTGGGCACACTGCCGGCTCATGTTCAGCCGGCCGTCGACCAGCACCCCCAGGTCCTTTTCCACTGGGCAGCTTTCCAGCCACTCTTCCCCAAGCCTGTAGCATTGCCTGGGGTTGTCGTGACCGAAGTGCAGGACCCGGCACTTGGCCTTGTTGAACCTCATGCAATTGGCCTCGGCCCATCGATCCAGCCTGTCCAGATCCCTCTGCAGAGCCTTCCTACYCTCAGGCAGATCAACACTCCCGCCCAGCTTGGTGTCATCTGCGAACTTACTGAGGGTGCACTCGATCCCCTCGTCCAGATCATTGATAAAGATGTTGAACAAGACBGGCCCCAAAACTGAGCCCTGGGGCACACCGCTCGTGACCGGCCGCCAACCGGATTTGACTCCATTCACCACAACTCTCTGGGCTCGGCCGTCCAGCCAGTTTTTTACCCAGCAAAGAGTATACCCGTCCAAGCCATGAGCCGCCAGCTTCTCCAGATACAACAAGCGGCACTGATTACACTTACAGGCTTCTCTATGGATTTATTATTTTTCAAGATTAAAACAGACTCACTGGTAAAACCCAGCGGGATGTGATCTCTGTGTTTAATCAAAATTATTCACTTGAAKGTCTCCTACAAGGCAGCCTCACTGCATTATCTCTCCTAAGCTGTGCTTATGCCTTTACACCATCAGGGTTACAACAAACACGTGTGAGTTACTGTTCTATCACCCATGAACATATTTTAAAAGGGACTGAAGAGAGAAGGAGCTAAACTAACCAACCTGTTTGTTTGGCTATTTTGCGGAAGAGCTGCCTCCCTCATCAGGGCTCCWAGAAGTGTATGGAGGTCTACGAGCTGGGAAGGACACGTAAGACCACCTTATGGTCCTTCGCAGAGGATCCRCTCTGACGTGGCAGCCTGGAGGAGGTGGCCCCAGGAGGAACACCAAGAAAGGGAGTCATGGAGGATGCTAACGCTGCATTCACCTATCTCCTTTGACAAGCTTTACTTTTCGGTCTCCCTTCTCTTGAAAGATACCACTAACTGATGACAGCTGATGAACAGGAGCACAGGCTGTTTCTTCACAAGTCACCACCGACTTGTGCACATTAATCTATCACTGGGTACACAATGGTGTGGCAGGGCAAGAACACAAGCAGCTACAATCGCTTTCAAATGCCAGTTTGCTTATTTAAATGTGGTAAAGCTGCGCATGCTCCTGAAGCAGCTGCTTTTATAAATGAGACTGGTAATGACTCAGCTTTGCAAGGAATGATGCAGCTGTGATGGCATCTGTCCAAATGTCCTTAATGCTCATCACCTAGTCACCAGGAGATCCAACCTGTTTCCCAGGAGGTCTGCAGGCATCTGGGGTCTAGCACCTGCCTTTTAACCCTGGGGCCTCTGGCATATGACCACAGTGCATCACCTGCCCAGCAGCCCCTTTCCTATTCTCTGGTGCAATCCTGGCTCTTGAGTGTAAGAGCATCCTCTCCGAAAAGGCTGAATCTTCTGTCCTACAAAATATCTTTGTGAAGCCTTGGACAGAGAGGAGCAAGCAGACATGTGGATATAAATAGCCTTTGCAGAGACTGTGTAAAGACACTGTTGTGTTTCCTTACAAAATAAAACACAAGAGATCAGATGTTATTAGAAAAAAAAAACATATCCCTTAAGTGTAAAATTCCCCAACCCAGTTATCCTCTTCTCAGAGATCCCAGGGATTCTACCAGAGTCTGACTTCTCCAGCTTACAATGATACCCTAAGCCAAGTTTGCATGGTCACCAAGCCCACACCTGCCTATGTCCTTAGCTTCCCTTGTGTCCCTCCCAGTGATATTTTTTAGTTTGCCTCTCTTTGTCTTGAGGTTGGTAATTTTTCATTTTCTGCAGTCCTTCAGACAATAGGAAGGGCCACCTGCCCCAGCTTTGGCAAACGCACCGTCCCCAAGCCCTTCATCGCCTGTAGGTGATGACAGAGTTCATGCCATCACCTCTGGCTTAGTGCAGACCTGGCCCAGCTTGCCTGTCTGTGCAGGTTACTTAGGCAGTGACAAGTACAGCAATTCCCGGGGCAAAAACCTCATTGCACCTGTCAGGATCCACCWGCTGTACAAAGGGCTCCTCAAATTGCCGCAGCAGTCCTGGCACGTTAACTGCATCTTTGCCTAAAAGGCCATAGACTTCAGACACGGGAGGAGTAGAGAGACATTTGCCTTTCAAGTGGGACTTACATTGCTTAACTGATGTAACTAAAAGGCAAATCAAAAAAAAAAAGATAGCACAGCTCTGCACCACAGGGAGTTCAACAGCTAGCTGACTGAAACACGCTATTACAGGAACCTGAATTTGTAGTCTATTGTCAGTGAAAAATACTGAAGCCACTGCAATGTTTTTATCAGCTGTTTGTCTGGGATTTTTTTTTTTTAATGAGACAAAAACAGTTCTAAAGCATGATCTGCCAGATCATATCAGGTGTGTTTTTGATTTGTGAATATATATCTTTTTATATACATATATATTTATTGCACAATGAAAAAAAGCAAAGGGAAAGCACTTAACTTTAGTCTTGCATTAAGGTGAGATATTTTTTACCATATGCCTGTGAGCATAATATAACACTCTGTATAGACTACACTTTTCAGGAATGACTTTGAGGGAAATGTACATTGTCTTTTACACAAATATAGATCAACAAACTTTCTCAGTGTGAGTTTGACATACAAATTAGATACACACTCTTCAACTGCATTGCTAATAATACTCTATGGTTATTTGCTATTTGTGTTATTGTAGCACTTGTAAGCTGCAATCCTGAAACAAGAGTCATTTGGTGGGCACAGCTAGCACAGACAAGCCTTATCCCAAAGACCCAACAAGCCAAATATAAAGACAAGACACAAGAGACAGTGGTGTAGGTGCTGGGTACAGATAAACAAGAAGACAGTGTCGGTCAACATCGCATAGACTGTTGTGGCCCACTGGCAACCTAGCAGCTGTCATGTCTTTGCAGGACACCATGGAAAAAAGGAGTTTTAAAGAGGTCTAGCCAAAATTTTAGCTTGGACTGGAGGAGGTGGTTCTGCAGCACAGATGTAGCTCAGAAAACATTGCAGAGCTGACAGGGTTAAATTTATGTTCCTGTCTAGGACTACTCAGAGATAAGAGGTAGGGAGAAGCAAGGCGGCAGCCAACAGCAGAGCTGTACAGGGTACGGCAGAAAGTTGATGAGGCAGCAGGAGCATCCCTGAAGGATGTGCCTCACTGAGTAATCAGGGGATGACAATTACAAAGGAATCAGAGGAGGATGTTCTAGTTCCATCATTAGTGTTAAGACATTTTCTTAAAATAAAACAAAATTAGTTTAATGATCTATGAGGTAGTTTGTTCTGAGCATGATCTCCTCCCGCAGCTCCATGCCAGCAGGTGGTASCATCAGATACTCTCACGTCAGTTTCGGGGCAACTATAAAACAGAGAATAATCTGCAGAGAGAGGCTGGATATTTACCTTAACATTACTACTTAGRCTGGTTAGAATGGCAGAATGTACTTACTCTCTAAGAGGGATTTTGCTATGGCTTACTCCCRAAACAGAACATCTAAGGTACACACCTATTGGCCACTATGAAATTTTCTTTCTAAGCCCTATAATGCTCCCTTTTCATCCAAACTTTACAATCTTTGTAAAAGCTTATCAACATGTTTCAAGGTGTTGTGAATTTATAATTTGAGATCTTGCGTGCTTGGTATTTGTTAGTCATGGGCTTCACTGAGCTAAATTTGCCTTACCACAAAGAATGCACATACCCAGACGATTTCCTCCCACCTTTCCATCACACGCCTAGGCAGGCACTCCGTTTTGGGAGATGCTGAATTAGTCATGTGATGCTGCCTGTGGCTGTTAGGAAATAACTCTCACATCTGTTTTCTTGGCATCAGACAAAAAATGCACTTACACATCTGAAACCTGGCTCTTASGAACATTAAAGGGGTGCACAGTGTTTAAATCTAACCACGGCTGTTGAGGCAGCTTTTGATGCTTCTCTCCCTTGGACTTCATGTTCCAGCTGTGTTTTTCCTCTAGTGGAAGGAAGCCTTGCTCCCAACACCAGCRCGTGCTCCTATTGAAGTCAGAAGGGAACACGCCATTTCCTTGGGCTAGAGTCTCAAAGGGTATAAATCAGCATAACTTCTGTCTCCACTATATGGGAGATACGCCAATGCACACTGGTTGCAGATCTGCCCTTGCAGGTTCATACATCGTCTGCTCTGCAGTTTGCTGATTTCCCGGATTAAGAACGGGAAGATGGGAAGACACTCTCAGAGGTGATGGGCGCAGTCCTAGCACTTCATGGCATGACTATATTTACCTTGCAGTGCTAGACAAGCTGCAAGTTGCCAGAGAGAAACTGATGTCATCCGRGAGTAAAAATCTGTAGGAACTTGCCAGCTTTCTACTATATCAGAAGTAAGGGCTTGCACTTCTCTTTCAGGTTCATTCACTCTATGACATGCCAATGTTCATAGACTTCAAAGTCTTCCCTTTTTTCTGTGGGGATCAGCAGTTTCTCAGCTCGGGGTGGGATGAGTAATTAAAGCTTTGTAAGCATGCCATAGCATTTACAGGGGATATAATTCATACAGAAATAATATATATATTCATGGATTTGATTTCTGAGCTTTCTGCAGTCCATATGCAATGAAAGAAGAGAATTAACGTAAAACCTCACTGATCTGATGTGACATGTTTTACAACCAGACCTCACTCTTCCCAAAAGCGTAAATAACTACATGATACAACCAGGTGAATGAATCAGATATAAATATCTAAGAATCACTACTGCAGGCCTAAGTTTTAATGAATGCCTCATGAATGAAGCAAACTCTGTAGCTGGCTCCAAACAACTTACTGCCTGCTTCAATAGCATTTGCAATGTAATTTCTAATTTTAAAATACCATGCAATAAGACGCTAGGGTAAGTTAATCCAGCACAACTGAGACACACAGTGTGTTGGCCACACCTTTCCCTCAAACCCAATGCTTGGGTTTTCTTTCCCCCTTCATGCCAGTTCTCAGCCTTTGCATTTCCCTCATAACAGTTCCTGCTTTTCCCCAGCAGTAAATGGCAGTATTGGCAAGAAAGAAAATGTTGCATTTTCAGTAGCCCCTTTTTCAGCACATTTCCCCAGTTCAAGCTGGCCAAGATGATTCATTTTAAGCACCATATTATGCTGTCCATCCAGTAATCTAATGTGAATAACAGCGAATCTTTGCAGACTTACTGCTTTCTTTTTTTTTTCCTGAAGCAGAATATGTGTGGTGACAGCAACTAAATTACTTCAGACTGTCCCTAAGAAAACTAAATGGAGTTATGGTAAAAGTAAAGACTCACATCCTGGTCACKTACAATGATTTAACCATGTGCAGAGCAGTAAACAGAGATTTTTGCCCTAAACRTGTCTCTCTAATTTTTCCAGGGGGGATTACCTTTTTCTCTATCTATCCACCTCATTTGGGAGTTCCTCTTGCTTAGAAAGCACTACTCTGATTCAGTCCCAGCTCCCAAAGCAGCACAGAGAGGGACACTTACTTCCTCGGACTGGAACAAACCTGGCCTGGCTTGGGGGGCTGGAAGTTGGTTTGCAAAACCGGGAGCTGACCAGACCCAGCTCAAAGCTTTATCACTCCCTTTCAGGCAAGGGCAAAGACTTGGTCCCCATGGAAATGAGTGGTAACGTTTCTGCTGACAGTCTGAGGCCACAGTTTTAACCCAGCAGCATCATAACCGGCCATTCATTTTCTAGACCAGCAATCAAATACAAACATTAAGCCATTTTGCCATGTTGTCACAAGAGGGGGAAAACTGATAAATGGATTTAAAGAGCACTCACCCATAYGGAAAGAAAATGCCGAGGTGTGGGGCAGGCATGCACGCTGCAAGGGGATGGGTCAGAAAATGTTCAAGCCATGACAATACGTCCCAGCACTTTTGACTCGGCTCCTGGTGTGTGGAAAATCTTTGTTATGGATTGATGGGAGTTGATTCCTGGAGAAAAGAAGCCTCTGAATTGTCAAGGACACTTGACAGGATCTCTCAGGATCTCCTCTCACAGGATCTCCTCCACCTCAGAGATACCAAGAAAATCACACATCAACACAGCAAGAGTAGCAGAAGAGATGCCGTGAAGGCTCTATGATCATCAAATTACAGTTAGTATTTTCCAGGATTTTTTAGTCTCTTAAGTTACCCTGGTGAGGAGGGCAAACTGGTGCTAGGCTTCTTTGCTGCCATGGTACTTGTTTGTAGGGCTATGCCAAGCCCTGCTTTAGCAAACAGAAATGATCCCACAGCCRGGGGGTCCCAGCCCTGAGCAGAAACATAGCCTCGTGTCCTGGTGATCATGGAGCTTACTCAGCTCACCCCTGAACCCATGTAGACTTATAGCCCTTGACCTAAGCCTCCGCTCCTGCCTTTCAGCTGAGCTGGAAGAGCCAAGGACCCCACCTCCTCTTTGTGCAGACAGGATTTTTAAGCTGCTTTTTGCTTCCTTGTGGCTAGGTTGCTGCAAAGTGTCTGGCACACCCTCCCCTGGACATTCAGTATGCGGCCACAGCTCCAAGTCTGCAAGGCAAAGAAACGTCCAGGTGGCAAATCTGCAAAAAAAGATTGTGGGGATGGGACCCAAACAGGGCAGTAGTTGCCTGTTTGCAGTGTCACAGTTTAGAGCTTGGGGTGGTGTAGGGGGGTATGTTTGGGCTTTTTTTGCACCCAGGAACAGCCCACTGCTGAAAGGGCACAGTCCTGCCCCTGACTTCTACTTTTATTGGTATTAGATGGAGGCATGCTGCAGCCCTCAACTCAAGCAATTAATCATGTTCCTTAAACATTGTCAACAGAGGCTTGTTTCTCATTAAACCACCTGAAAGCAAATCTACTGACAGTCCCAAGAGGAAAATAAAGAAGAAAGGTATTTGTTTCCAGACACAGTTCAAAGGCAACAAAACTAAGAACTGCTGAAACAGAAACAATTATTGTTAATTTTTTTTTCCACAGCCTGGGATAAATTCCCCAAGCGATATCCTACTGAGGGAGAGCAGCACGGCAGAGAGACTAGTCTACTTTTTCATGTCTTCCACATGGGGTGACAGGAGGTAGCTTGAGAAGTGTCAAATTAGTGGGGCAAAAATCTCACTCTCAACYCCAGAGATGTAGATGGGCATGAACTCATTGAGGTCAAAGATACAGTTATGGGCTTACACCAGCATAATCAAGACTCTGGTCCCACAGCTGCTCAGTGAAATATGGTTAGACAAGCAAATACAGGTGTGTTTAGACATTGATAGATAGATAGACAGAGCAATGCATCTGAATGTCATGTCTCCTCTCTGCCAGCAGGTCCAGCTGACCCAGTGCAATGCTGATCTGAATTAACAGAGTGGTGAACACTTACAGTCAGAAGCATCAGCTCTCTTCTGCAAATAGCAGGTTAAAACCCTTGCAGCTGGTGGAGGTACAGGAGGCTTGATGTTGGCTGCAAGCCTGCTTTTTTTCTGAATTTTTTGTTTGTTTGTTTATATGTATTCCCTCTATGTAAGTAAAATGCACCTGTTTTTGTGAAAGGACACAGCTGCACTTGCTCAGTCTGGACTTTGAATTCATTGTTTCCCAGAGTGTACCTTATCTCTGTGCTTTCTGAAAAACTGCTGCAGTCTGGCATGCCAAAGAGCTMGGCTGTGATCAGGCAGATAGGAGAGTCTTGGGAAATCCATAYAGAGGAGTTCCTGGCTATTAGCCCTTCGGTGGCCTCAGGAACTCCATTACAACTTTCCTGGACCCTTGTTTTTCTAGCATACAGCATTCACGGCCTCCCAATGGCTCTGTGCATGGGAAGGGTTGGCTGCGTGGCCATATGACGAACATGACCAGACCCCTGAGATCAGCCATGGGTGCTGCTGAAAACTTTGTCACAGCTTGTTTTAGTAAATCAGTGCTTCCTCAACTCACACCCATAAAATGGAAATGAGCTTCCCTTGCTCCTGGAGTTGCACCCAGTTTGGCTCTGCAGCGAGACATCCAGGTAACCCTGCAACCTGGAGGGGGATTGATCATACCTCCTATTTTCCGCAGGCAGCAAGCACTGGTGGTGGGAGCAGGGTCACGCGAGAAATGGCCGGGATGAGTCAGGAATGAGGCAGACGCCTGCCTTCCTGCCCTTCTGCAGCCACAGAAAGACTGAAACCATGAGATCCCTCGTTTCCCTTTAGCACATGGAAGGTTGACTGACACCCCATCACTAAACCAGTTTCCCATCTTTCTCCTTTTCTCACATCTTTAATCCACTTGGGCTTGGAGGGGAGAGGCATGCAGCTATGTTGGCCAGACTCCCATGAATCTTTAAAGTTTGTCATTTGCTTTTGTTTTCCAAATAATTATTCCTGGCTGTCAACAGGGAAAGTCACTCAGATCCTGATACTAGAATAGCAAAAGAAGCAGTGACATTTAAGAAACTGAACAAATGGGTACATCATCCTTAGCTGTGACAGATGCSAGATATGCCCCCCTTAGCCTTTGCTTTTTCCTTTAGCAAGGCTGAAAAAAATCCTAACTTTCATGATTAATGAGAAAAAATATATTGAAAATATCAAATAATACATCATCCCAGGTCACCGCAGCCCTGATATCCTGCTCTTCATACCAAGTAATACGAGAGGTGATTTGATTTTCAAGACACTTTACTAATTGGTCTCAGTCTGTCAGAAAGCTCATTATCTCTTCTCTGCTATTATTTACTAATCATTCCTACAGCCTATCCTTAAACCATCAGCTAAGAACAGAGCAGTACGTAAATGCCAGAGTCTTTGCTGGCATGCCCTGACCCTTAGCAGCATCTCCCAATGCCCATCTCCTAACTCCCCATGTAGAAGGTGCACACTGTGGCAGGAGGAGTCTGAAAAATTTCTCCCCAAAAGCTGTCTTAACACTCAGCATGCAGGATCTGGCATTCCTTTTGCTGCACAGTGCTAGATCCAGCTCTAGGCTCTGCCTTTCTGAACCAGCCCCAGCAGCAGTGGCCAAACGTTTTAACCTCCTTGAGAAAGAAATGCCTCGCACGCTGCCCAGCTGGTCATTAAATAATACGATTCTGTCTCATTCTGCCAGCTCTGGACGGGAGCTGGGGATCTCTGTGCCGCTCCTCAGAGGCAGATGCTCGCGTCCCTTGAGCTGTGGCTGCGGGCGACAGTCCTGGGCAGCCCCACCAAGGTCAACAGAAGAAGGACCAAACGCCCCTACCCTCTTTGTAACCCCCATGGGTGACACGCCGTGTGGTCTGGCAATGGCTTTTGCACTGCTAGCACTTCTGTCCCTGGTAAGCAAAGGAACACATGCGTGTCTGGCTGGCACCTTTCCCAAACGCTCACAAGGGCATTTGTCCTGGGCCCATTAAAGCCAATGTGAGTCTTCCCCTTCATTTTAATGGGTTTCTTAAAAAGTTTAAAGAAAACCCCACGTAACCTCAAACTACGCATCAGTGCAAGTGAAAGAACTTGAAATTCAATCCTCTGTGTTTTAAAAATAATTAGCAGGATTTAAATGATAAAAAAGAGACACAAATTGCTTTGAGTATGTATCATAGCTTGTGTGCAAAAATACCTACTAAGATCACAGATTTTCAGCAGCAAATTCTATGTTAGCTAAGATTTTGTTCTGTAGCTTTAGCCAACTGAAACAATGTGGACTGATGTTTATCATGTTTCAGATTCTCAGTTGCCTTAGGTGTTATTTCTAGACAGAATGTGAAGCCAAGGCTTGTGTTCTTCAGTCCAAGAAGAATATTTTAAGAAAAATATTCCAGCCCATCTCCTGAATCTACTGCCTGCAGAAGATCAGCTAAATTGAAGGTGAAACAAAACAAATAATCCAGAGAAGCAAAACTCCTCTTCGGTGTTATACTTAAGGTAACCCAGTTACATACCRTCCCCTACAGAGAGCAGTGAGTGTGTAATAAAATCCAGGGTAAAGAATGGTGACCACTAGAATTGTATTGATAGACAATAATTCTGTGTAATTGCAGAGTATGGAATTCAAAATAAGAGCAGAAACTTATCTGTTCACAGCAGTAAATATCTGTTATATGCCTTCTAAGTCAGAATCAGAATGAAGGAGGTGGTAAAACCGAAGTGAAACACCAAGGCTCTAGTGGAGCAAGGCAGACAATAAAGCTTTTATATGCTGGTAGATGGGTTGGGACAAGAAAGATTTAACAGTAATTCTTACAAAATCAGAGTAATTTAAGTTGAAGGAGATCTCTAGAAGTGTCTGGTCCAACCTCCTTCTCAAAGTAGGACTAACTCCAGGTTAAATCAGGTTGTTCAGAGTCTTGGCTAGATAAATTTTGAAAATATCCAAGGATGAAGATGCCACAGCCTTCCTGCACAACCTGTCCCAGCATGTGTCCCCCTACACGGTGATGAGTTTTTTCTTTAAATGCAGTAGGAATTCGCCCTGCTGCTATTCACATCTGCTGCCTCCTGTCCTTTCACTGGGCAACTCTGAGAGAAGTCTGGCCCTGTCTCGTCTCTATCCCCCATTAGGCAGGTGAAGGCAGCAGTAAGATCCCAGCTCAGCTCTCTTCCATGGACTAAGCCATTGTGGTTGCCTTAGACTCTCCTTGTATGACACCCGCTCCCTCCTCCTCTGGACTCCCAAACTCCAATTTCCAATAACTATCTTACACTGGATCTCCAAGCTGGACACGGTAGCCTTGAAATAGCCTCACAAGTACCCAATGGAGGGAAATAATTGCTTCCCTTGGCCTGCTGGCTATGCTTTTGCTAACATTGCTGAATTTGCAGCTCTGCCTTCCCCACTGCAAGGGTACATTGCTGACTCAGCTCGACTGGTCCACTGGGGCCCACCACTCCTTTTCTGGGACTCCAGGTCCCTTGGGTCTGGATCCCCCAGATTCCAGCCTCTGCTGCTGTCTAGCATTACTCCAGCACAGCTGCAAGATTTTGATTTATCTTTATTGATAAATACCCTGCCCAATTTGGTTTTAGGAGTGATAGGAGAAGCCATATGGAAAGCCTTCCTAAAGAAGTCAAGTCATAAATTCAGTAGTAAGTGCTAGGGAAAGAAATTAAGGCATAGATACAGAACATGAATGCCTGTCCCTGCCCTATTCAATAATTTYAGCACCAAACAACTCCTGAGAAAGCCCTGGGCTTTTTTGACATGGAAGTTGCAAAATGCCTTAACAAAGTCCAAGCTCTATTTCAGCAAGTTAGCTTGGATACCACAAACACTTCAAACGCAGCTGTATGGCCCTCACTACAGGTCACTCTCCCTGCACATGTGGGACTTGAGGTTGTCACAGCTACATTTTGTCTAGTGTCCCAGCTAGTTGATTTATACCTAGCTGAAGGCTCTTAATGGTGTTGGTTGGTGTAGGCATGTTCCAAGAACCTTCAGATACAAAAGATCATTTCGAGAATTATCATTTAGTTATTGTTTTATTAAGGAAGACAGACAATTAAGAACCTCAGGGAAAATAAAGATTAATTTGAAGGCTAGGAAGGGAGAACGGTATGTGAAAGTGATCTAATAAGGAATTGTAGGAAGGCTTTCATGTAAATATTATAAAAACATAGCAACAAACTGTGTWTTACTAATGAAAGGGAAAAATAGTTCTTGACAGAAAAAGTTGGCAAATAACTGTAAGATCAGTCAACAACATACAAAACCAAAGAGCCAAGGAGCAGGGACCAGGGGCAAAATGGTATTTGGGCATCTACCTAAAACTGAGAAAGCATCTAAATTGCYTTTTAAATCAAGTAGCTGGTAACTAAATACATGTGTTCAGAAACTATTTATATAAGGAAAGTCTGGAGTAGTATAATAAGGAAGTGTACTCTGGATGAAACTGTTCTATGTGTCTAAAGAGACAAGTCTACATGTACTTATAGAAATGGTACAGGTTTCATTTGCTTCAAGGTTCAGGATTGGGGCAGAGACAAGAGCAAATTTACTTGAATTAAATTCACTTGAATTTCATCACAAAACTGGGGACACTCCTGCTAGACGCTTCATTTAATTTCTGCCTTTTCCTAGTGACATGGTAGCTGAATCAATACCTCCAGTCTATTTCAGTCCTTTCTATTTAAAAGGTTATTTACGTTTAATTTAAGTATATTTGTTTGACCAAAACCATTCAGCCATTTCTGTTGATTTTTCAACTTTCTCTCARAGACTTATTTTTTCACATTGTGGATTAGATTGTACTTTTCTTTCTGCAAAAAAAGTTTTCTAAATCATAGTAAGAACAAGCAAACCTCTCATTAACAACAAGAAAAACAGAAGTAAATCTAGACTCATTCAAAAAGCAGGCTGTAATCTTTTCTAATTATTTCCATAACCCTAAGGAAGACACATTTCCCAAGCATTGAATATTGAGAAACAATATTAAGAAATATTGAATATTAAGAAACAAGCGGAAAATACAGCAGATTTAGCAGGCAAATTGGGGAGAGAAAGAATTGAGCAACTGGGAAAGAGACATGCTTCAGCATTCATGAGACTGACTTATATCTCACAGTCTGGAAAAAAACTTCCATCACTTTTCATTCCTCAGTCACACAGACGATTCAGAGAGTTTTACACTACAAATAATTCTATTTAAAAAAATACGTATTTCAAGTAGCTGATTGTTATATGAGCAGCAGACTCAGGTATGAAATTTTGCCAAACGTGCTTAGAAAATAACTTTTAAAAATAGGATCCAGGATGAGAGTTGTGCCACAGAAATATTTTATTTAATAGCTCTCAGCAAGTTAATATCCTTGCTCTTGCCCTTTACCTTTTTAGATGAAAATGCCCGGTTTTATCTTACTACTAGGAGTGGTAGGAACAATTTTCTAATCAAGAAATGCTGGACACTTGTCTTCTTAAAACATGGAGCTGTTGGGCTTTCGCAAAATTTTACTTGGAAACACCGCAAAGACTTTTCCTCCACTGTYGAAAATGTGTGCCGTTCTGAGAAGCTGATTTCTTTTCAACGAGATACTGTTAGAAAACACTGTGACCACTTTTTGCATTTCTTTTTCAAGAAGCTGCAGTCGCAATGCGACCAGTTATTGACAAATCAACCACGGCTCTCCAGAGTACTGTATTCCCACTTCCTAAAGGCTCAAAAGCCCAAATTCAGGTAATGTTTTTTCCATGGGATAGCTTATGACTTTTTTCCTCCCTCTTGCTTTTGGACGAGGCTTTGAAAATTTGGGACTGTCCACCTCCCCATGCAAGGGTGGAGGGAGAACACGAGCGGCAGTGGAAGAGTAGATGCCCACCACCACGTCCACCTCCCTCTTTGGAGGGTGCCGCTCCTATRTGTGGTCCCTTATGCCCAAAAATCTTCCCTGTGAAGCTCAGGGCACATGCTGAAGCACTGGTCGAGAACTGGGCACTACTCCCTCCCCGCTAGGCACAGAGGAAAGTATTTAATGCCATCTTAAAYGCCATCTCAAGCCCTGCTATAGCAATAGAGCAAATGCTCTTTGAGTACAGGGAGAGGAAAGGGGTTTGAAATGATGTTTCAGTGCTTCCTTTGARCTCAGCAGACCTCAGTAAAACAGCAAGGAGGCCTAAACTTTACATATACATGCATGTGTATAAGCTATCCTCTCTCTTTGCATGCATAAATTTATGTATGCATATAAGCACCCCCAAAAGCTATGATATATTTGAGCTTTCCAGGCTAACGTTAAATGCTACTCTTTAATCTTAATCTATTTCACAAGTGAACCGGCTCTTCTGAATTTCTGAATTTTGTAGGAACAAGGAGGGAAGCTTGTGTCTTTGACCCAGCTAGATGCTGATTTTGATAGTCCCTTTTTTCTTTCTTTTTTAATCTGTATTTTTAGCATGTGTGAGAGGCGTCACTTTTCATATAACAATAATTCATTTTACCTGAAAAGCTGTCACACACAAATTCAAGTGGGTATCTCTCTCCTYCCTTGTTTCTCACCCCCCACACATGCACGTTAATTACAAGCAGAAAGCACGGATGACACTATATACTCCACAGCATCTGCTCAAGCCTTAATTAATCCAACCTTCACGCGGTCCCCATGGCAACAATACTCAACAGACTCCCCTGACTTGGAATATTCAATAGAGCATCTTATACTACATATTTTATTCAAATTATGGCAACAGAATTACTTCTGTGTTAGCAATGTAGTGTCAATGTTGATAGGAACAGAACGAGTCCTTGCTCTACTTGRCCCCTCCTCATGCATTACCTCATTAAAATGTATAGTGGTGTTCAAGCTAAGTCACATTAAAGCAGACATGCTCTTTTTCAAAGCCTAGAAAGAAGCCCATTACCACTTTTTTATGTTTAAAAGGTACTCTCAGGCTTCAGAAAATGAATAGGAATATTTTGCAGTGCTGCACCTGCAACTCATATCATAAAGGCAATTATGAAAATACCAATAGCAAAAAAGGTATTTCCTTGGTCTATTTCCTATCATCTCCTTAGTTTGCTATCTTATCAGCTCAGACTCCAGGCACGTGTTTTGGCAAGGTGTGATCCCCATTATTTAAATCTTAATGCAGGCGGGAGTAACAGCAGCTGTTACAGCTAATGGAAGAGCTGCTTATTTCAGTTGCTGGATAGGCAAGGGACCCCCCATTCCCAGTTTTCAGCCACACCCTCTCTAGGTTCATTGAATGAGGCACCGGACTGGATGTCCCCACCATGATGGTGTCAGACTGCTCTGTCAGACGGGCGGCAAGACCCCCTGCTTCCCAGGAATGAAAAGCCTGTCCTGGTTCCAGCTGGGACAGAGTTAACTCTCTTCCCTGTAGCTGGAGGGGGTGCTGTGTTTTGGGTTTGGYGGTGAAAGGAATGTTGATGGCCCATTGATGCTTTGGTCGTTGCCRGGTKCACCGACAGCCTCCCCCGCCCTTCAAGGTGCAGGGGGACGTGGGGGGGAGCATAGCCGGGGTGGTTGACCCAGCTGGCCAATGGGGTATTCTATACCATGTGACATCATGCCCAGCTTAAAAACCGGGGGTGGTCCCTTTGGGGGGGGCACACGGTTCGCGGGGTTTGGTGCGGAACACGTGGGRGTGAGCAGTTGCATTGTGTATCGCCTGTTTTGTATATTCTGTTATTGTTGTTATCGTTGTTATTATCACTGTTCTACTTTGTTTTATTTCCATTATTAAACTGTTTTTATCTCAACCCACGGGTTTTCCTCCGTGTGCCCTCCCGATCCTCTCCCCCACCCTACCGGAGTGGGGGGGTGAGCGAGCGGCTGCGTGGTGTTTAGTTGCTGGCTGGGGCTAAACCACGACAAAGCTCATCTCAGCCTCCTGGCAAAGGCAGACCTGATGGCCAAAGGCCAGGAGCAACCCATTGCCAACCCAGCCTCTCCCATAGCCAGCAAGGCACAGGGAGACTGTTTGGATAGGCCTAAAACATAAACCTCTTAGGCTAGCCTCAAAGAGAGAAGCATGAGCTGTCCCTGCTGTTTTCCGCCTCGCACATGCCCAGCAAGCCCCTTCCCCAGGGACGGCTGTGGGAAGRGGCCGGCAGCGGACCCCTGTGCCCCCAGGCCAGGCTCCCTTGTTGGAGCTGGAGGAGGGTGCTGCATGGGACCAGAATAACACCTGCCAGTTATCATCCTGTAAACCCACAAATTATCCTTGTGTAAAAAAACCCAAAAAAAACAAAAAAAAACAAAACAAAAAACCATGGCAAGTGACTCAAGAGGGGACTTGGTTATAACAGCAGGTGGGGAGGAGGCAGGAGCAGGCAACATCAGGCCATGACTGTGCACCAGTGACAAGTGGACGGAGGGCACGTCGGCTTGGAAAACCTCTGCATGTTTGCATCTCATTCACTGCCGTATCTTTCCTCTGGGTATTAAATTACAACTTTAAACACTGACAGCATACACACAGAGTTGGAAAGAATTATTTTGCTGTTGTGTGCAGACAACTATGTTGCTCTGAAGGTATGTACAAATTAAATGTTAATCTGAGTCCAGGGATAATCTAATTATTGCTTCCTTTTGAAGTAAGAGGAACAATATTTACTGAGTAAATTATGGACCTCTAAAGGTAAAACTTGCTTTGAAGATTAAACAACACACATGTTGTTAGTTATTATAACCATACTTGACCCTTGTTGCTTTGTAAAAATTTAAATGAATTTTGAATTTTCACAGAGATGTTGCATTTCAGAAGGCACTACTTCATATCCTTGTCAAATGTCTTTTAACAGAAGCTGAAATGGCAAAGTAACAGAGAGTACCAAATATATGAGAAGCTTCCTGTGTGATATGTGTAGTGCACAGCTACTCCGCAATACAGAAGAAATCCCCGTTTTAGCATAGAGGGGACACTGGCAGCATGGGGCCAGTGCCATGGGTGCCATCCTCACCACCATGGGCCAGGCTTGTGGGCCAGCTCCCCACATGCTTACATCTCTGCCCTTGGGAAAACCAGCCCTGGCCAGATGCCTGCTGTAAAGGGCCCAGAGCATCCTGGTTTTGTGCTAGGCGGGCGACCACAGCGTAGCGATGGACCTAGAGGAAAGACCTGGCACCACCAGGAGAGTTTAGCAGCTCCGGCGGGACCAGAGAGTGCAATCTCACACTCCTCTTCCAGTTGTGGAACCTCAGTCCATGACAAGCCTTTCCATGGATGGAGATAATCCTTCCTGCTACCTGGCTGTGTATTCTTGTGCCATATTAAACCCAGTCCATCATATTCAGCTTTACTTTCAGCACTAGAGCTACCCAGTAATTTAATTATATACTAAACCCCAGTTAACAAAACCCCCAATCAAATAATAACAAATTATTGTTATAATAATGTAATTTCATAGAATGCCTATATGGAATTTTTTCTTCAGTAACTCCCTGAACACTTTACAGAAGAAGTGGTTTCCACTATTTCTTGTGCTGTTTATTTCCTCAATCACTTATTTTTGAGTCCTTATCGCTTTGTCTGACAGTTCATGATCTGAGTTTGAAAAACATCATGTTGAAGTGGAGCATTTTGTCTGAGTCTTTCAAGCTTGGATTCAGGTCTGCATGTTCCAAATATCTGACGGCCTTCAGATCTCTTTTACATTCAGGCCCATCTCTGTAATTACCCCAGAATCGCTGACAGAAGTTGCAGAAATAATAGGTTGGAAACATCTGAGCAATGTTTAGGGAAATGTTTCTGCTTATCAGAAGGCAATCGGGAAATTAAGTGGTGAGCACTAATTGAGTTACATTTAATTGAAATTATGGACGGAAGGACTACATTTGGGGAATTCCAGTTGCCTAGATGTTCTGAGTTCCCAGTTTCCCAGAAGGAAGAATATTTTGAGTTTGGTGTCTGTAAAYCATGTTCTGCTAGCCATGTTCAGAACATTCGAGAAGGATGTTGGAGTCCCAGACATCTCATGGGGTTTTTAGTTTGTGAGGCTCCAATGCAGTCCTGCCTGCAGGACAAGCAGAAGTGACTAACCCCTTACAAATAAATTAAACAGCTTCCCCTCTTTTTGGCGGTCTCATGCAATGCTGATATATTATTCTTGAAAGTTGTTATCCTGATCTCTTTGAAGTATTAGGCTGTAAATCAAATGAGAAGAGCTGGAGTCAGAATTAGAAATGGACCCTTTTCTGCTGTGCAAACCGAGATTGCCAGTAAAACAGCTGATGAGCCCTACCCTTTGTCAATAATTACTTCGTATTGTGAAATACCCGTCAGTGCTTACCATTCATTTTACATGTCAAGAGTGGTTTCCCAGGGCTGTAAGCCACCTTTCACAACCTGCACACAACCATTCGACCTCAAGATAGGTACTGSAGGGATGAGAGCCATATAGGGGGGTGACCTGACCGACGCACGGGCTCCTCCGGGGCCCCACCACTCCACTGTGCGGCAAAGCAGGGTTGAACATGCAGCCAGCTCACAGCACAACCTGTGGCATCAGCTTCAGTAGCACCAAACGGCTTGGTCCTCCCACAGCTAGGTTTTCTGGATTACCAAGCTGCCAGCACCGTCCAGCTGACAGCCACGTACCTGCCCTAGAGCTGGAACCCTTCCCTCCACACCCACCATTCCTGTTAAGGGCCATCTGGAGAAACATGCCTCGTAGATCACCTGCAACATTAGTGAGCACCTGTAGTTTCTCAGGGAGTTCACTTCCCATCTGTGGATCAGCCACAAGCAAGCTTYGCCTCTTGTACCCCTGAGTTTCACCTGATGGTAAAAAATCTTGCTATGGCAGATGTAGAAAAATATCAACCATGCTGTCTACTCTGGAGCTTTAGAAGTTTACTGAGGACTCAAAACTAAATAAAATTATTGTGTTAAATCTTCCTATAGAAAGCCTGGGCAGCAACTGGAAGGTAGTCTGATGTGCTTAAGACGTGTTCAACAGCATTCAACAGCAGCAACAGGATGTCCTACAGTCTCATGACTTACTGCCCTGACATTTTGCATGGCTGTAGTCTAGATATCAAACGAGGGTCAGCTGAGGCCAGGACATCATYTCCATAGTGGGATAGTCTTCAAAGCATCAGGAAGAAGGAAGGGAATCTTACTCACAGATACAGTTATGTGCAAGCTTTTTCTGTCCATAGGGCATCTGGAAGCACTGCCAGATCTCAAAGTAAATGACTAATTTGATGCGTGCTTCAAAGAAGGCCACACCTTAGCTTTGGATCCTCAAAGTCCTTCCTTCTCCTGCAACATTGACACTGTTCAGCCTTCACTGAGATACAAGCTGTTTTGAGATTACCCAAGCATCAGTCACTTGGAAATAATTTTATGAAGTCCGTGCCACCTTGTCAGTTCACCTGGTGGCTGCACACAGGTTTAAAATCAGACCACATCTGGTCATGTAGGACTCTGCAAAGGAAAGCAACGTCAGCAGAGAAGCAATTTCGTTCCTTCGGATGTTTTCCGTTTCACTGACAATTTGAGTATGTCACTCTGAAACCTTGCTCCTTACACATACAGGACATCAGTAGCACATAGTCAACAGCATCAAAAGCTGGAGAGAGGCCCCAGAGGGTGAGAATGGTTACCCTCCACTAACTGAAAGCAGGAGATGCTCAGTCAGCACTATTAAACCTATTTTTGTCCTCTTGGTTGCCTTTGTGTCTGGATTGGGCTTGGTTTGATGAGTTTATAATTGAGCTACAATGGCTTGATGTAGCATTCATTCAGCAACGTTAGGACAACCGTGTGCATGTAGGAAAAGAGGAAAATTTTAGTTTCARGTGAGGCATTACTTATTTTAACCAGGAGCGACACCAATTTCTCGTGTTTCTTGCACTACTCAAGTTGAGCACGAGTTGACCTACAGCTTGACCTCAGCATCCTCAATGAGCTGAACACAGGGAATGCAGGCATCCTGTTTGTTCAGTTGCATAGGAGGGCAGGGGACTCGTGCTGGTCTTGACAAGCCGCCTTCAGTTCATGGGATTGTTCATCCATGCGGGGCTTTGTTGTTAGTGGTAACGTGGGTTAGCAAAAGGTTCACACCTCTGCATAGCTCCTGTAGGCATGGTTTGGCAGTTTTACAGAAAGCTGATAAGAAAGTTCCCTTGGGTCTGTTAAGCAGTCTTCAGAGGAGAAATTCTTTGTTTCAACCTGCATGCTTCACTGTCACTTTCGTAAATATCTGATCCTCGCTCCATCTGGCACTGGATTTAAAAAATATGGCATCTAACCAGTTGTCAGATTATCAGTCTAACAAACAATAAGTAGCGTGATAATAACTGAGTTTTTCTCTCCAAATAAAAAAGCTTGTTCCATGAAGGAGCCTAGAAAACATCCCATGGTAGGAGACACTCTTCCTGCCTTCTCTATACCCAGAGTGCCTTTTTCATGTTTCTTTTCTCTCCTCCTAGTCTCCACCCATGGTATTTCAAGACCCAACCTCAGAACTCRGCAGGTGCTGCAGACCTCCCTGTGGCAGACCCCTTCCATGTAAGGGGCGGGAACATCCTTCTCTGAGCCTGAGACTCAGTAAGCGAGAAGAGGAAGAAACATCTGCATAGCTGATCCCCAGATAGCAAACATAGCTCTCTGGGAATTTGGGAGCCAATTACTGACCTGGATAGAGCTGCTGCCATCACTGCTCTGCATGTCAGTGAAAAACATTGACATTCCCAGACGATGTACCTGGACCATTTCACCACCATGGCCCACAAAACACTTGCAAGTTCRTCCACAATCTTCTTAGTCTTTGGTGATCTCCTGACACAAGAAGCCTAGTAGTCTATTGTCTGATGCCCTTCTGCAGAGCAAAGGGCTGTATTAATGAGAACACTTTAGATTAAGGCCAGCAAGGTTATCCTTTGAGGTTTTTCCTTTATATTGAAGAAATGAAACACTCTGGTCTCACATCAGCCTGCCAAAGGGAGCCTTTATGCAAAATTCAAGCCATTGAATTCAGGCCATCCTCACAGTCTTATCTCAGAACCTGGCAGCAAGTGAGACAGGAAACTTTTTTGGAGGTTAACGTATAGGTGTCCTTATGACTAAAATTACCAAAAATATTCACAGCTACTTCTGCAGTGCTTTTATGTACAGATCTGTACTAGGGATGAGAAAACAACAGATACATCCTTTTACATTTGCAAAAAAAGTCACAAAGCAACTGCAATTCCATAAGAGTGAGCAGACATCCAACCTGTTGCAGTATGCTAATGCCCCACAACCTATGCTGTTTCTACCCCTGTAATACAAACTGGGCACAGTGAAGGCTTTGGATGGGAAAGATTTGGGGTTGGAATTATTTTCAAAGAGAATATGCATTAGAAGGTATCCGAGCAGTCATGCTGTTTCCCCATTTGTCATCAAATGCATAAGGAAAACTGCCTCATCTGCAACTCTCCTTTGCTTTCAAAATTCAGTCAGAGCAAGCCGTACACGCTACTTACCATAGCACAGCCTCTTTGCTTTTTTCTGAATGAACAACACCATAACATGATTTTACTGGCATTGTGGCACATTACTACAGAATTTGCGCCTTCTTGATTAAGAAGCAATGAAAAATCTTACTCGCTTTTTTAACATAAATGGGTGGCATATAAATTAATGCAGCCCACAGGGCACTCTAAAGAAAATGATTCACGTTCCTTACGTGCCAAACATTAACAAATTTTTTTTTTAATCACTTTAGTAAACAATCTTCGGGGAGTTTTGCTGAGAGCCTAATCTGTATTTAATTTAGTAATTTGAAAATTACATGGACAAGCTTTGTGAAAAATCTCTTAAAAATGCAGCTAAGTGTGTTTTTTACTTTAATACTCAAACAGCAGCCAAGTGAAGCGCTTGCTCTATTCTGGCCTCATTCTGTAAATGACTGAATGCATAAATCCAAGGTTCTGTATTCAGCCCACTGTAAGCTTGAGCCCTTCATAAATTCCTTCTTTACTGTTTTTATAGATTTGCTGAAAAAAGCTTTGTTGCAAGTTTCCCTCAAAAATCTCTCAAAGCTGGAAGATATGAGAGCTTTACTACCGTGCAACATTAAGGAGAAAATGCTGGACAAAGTCTAGGTATTACAGTAAATAAATCCCGCCTTTGTTAAATGATGGAAGAAAGTTAAAAAAAAGAAAAAACAAAGAGAAGGCCCAGCCCGGTGCAGTGAGATTTGCGATACGGTAACTGCTTCTTTAATTTAAACACTGAAATGAATGACTAAATTCGATTTTGAGCTTTCAGAGACAGGATGTCTTGAGAAGCATGGCAAAAAGAAAACACAATATATGGGATGAGTTAAAAATAAAAACAACAGGCCTTGCAAATAAGCCCACTTCAAAATAATGCAATAAAGGTGAAAGGGAGAACTTCTGAAAATATTTTTCTAATTAAAAAAGAAGACGAATCATTAATATATGCCTGCCTGACTAAAATGCAGCCTGCTAAAATGGCTGAGTCTCATTGGGGCTGCATTTAAATTCTGCTAAGTATTAAGAAATGCCTAAATAATGGACAGAGTTCAGGGGTGCATAATACATCTTGTTTTAAAGAGCACCTGCCGAGACCGTACTGGCCTATAGTTTAAACATTTTCTACAATTAAAATACCTAAATCTAGAGGCCACCTGTTTCCTGCCTTTGCCTTCCTCGAGTGCCAGAAGTTTTACTGTAAACACAGGTGAGCAAAATAAGATGCTGCCTGATGTTAGGGGACTCGAGGAATTTGCACAACAGCTGAAGTCCCAGCCAGATGCCTTTCGACTCCCAGCCCCTCAATTAAAACTGATGAGAGAAGCAGTATCCTCTCTTCCTCTCCCAGTGGCAAGACGCTTACAYGGGAATTCCCACACTGGGCTGGGACAGCAGCTATCCATCCAGCAGTTTGGATTTGACAGTAACCAGTACCAGATGTTTCAGCGAAGGCATAATAAAATGCAGAGAGARTAATTGTGGAGAAAACTACTCAGTTTTTCCCAATTTCCTGCTGGTCCCTGGGCAATGCACATATCCTGGGACATACCGCATCCCAAGAAACTGGTTTGGCTATTCAGAAGGTTGCCAAAAAGTTGTCCAGATAGCAACCCTGAATTCATTGCTGACTGGTAAAATAGAGAGGCTGTGGACTGTCCTTACTGTAGGACCCTTAAGAGAGGTTGGACTCCCATTGTAATTTTAGTCTGACTGTGAAATGTAAAGAAGGTAAAACATTTCCAGAAATTCTAGAGTTTTTTTTCTCTTATGAGGAGACATATTAAAGAAGTGCTGTCAGGTGAGAAGGAGTCTTGAAGGCTGGAAATAGAAACTGGAAAATACATCTGCAGGCCCAATCYTTCCCTGATGACATTGGCACACCAATTAATACCATCTGGGAATCAGGTCCTGCTCTTAGCGCAAGATACCAACTGAATAGCTAGTCTGGTAGCCCAGTAAGATGCAACTCAGAAAGCTCTGCTTTTGAATATTCCCAATAGCACACCAGTCCTGGAAGAGAATTCTCTGTATCAGGAAACCCTCACGGACAAACATCTACTATCTAAAACTCTGCCCCCTGCGAGAGATTTTGCACAACACAAGGCTTAGGGTAAAATGGAAACCATGTGATGCTTGGGGCTTATCCAGGCAAATGGGCAGGGGCAATCCTGCGCTCCTCTGCCTGGTGAGCTGGGCAGATGTGAGGCAGCTCTGATCCAGGAGCTGTGCCGCTGCCGATACCGTCGGATACCGCCGGCCATCCTAAGTAGCACCTGGCCAGTCCAGAGGATTGCCCGCCCCTGCTCGAATAGGCACGTCCTTGGTTTTGCCAGCCGAGGTGCCTGGAGCACGGCTTTGGCTGCACTGGACCAAGGCAGGCGCATCTGCAGCAGGGCAGAATGCAAACGAGGCAAGGAGATATTTTTTTTTTTCCCTCCTGTTTTCAAACTTGTCTGGAGGACCTGACAATGAATCAAAGCTACAGTTTTGCAGAAACACAGAGAACATTTATTCAATTCGACAGAAGTGTACAAATATTTCTGAAAGACGAAAAAGGCACAAAACAGGTCCTGGTTTCTTCCTGCCTAACGCACAGATGATCCCATGAACSTGAAAGCAGGAAGCCAGCTGGCTCCTACATGGGAAAGCAGCGAAGTTTCAGAAGGATTCAGTTAACTAAAAGCCTACTATTCTTCCCCTTTCTTTTCTTTTGACCAGTGAGATGGTTTCCTGTGGTAAATTTTAATGTATAAGGGCACTTACTGAAATGAGGTACAGTTATAATACGATAACAAACCGATTTACAGCATCTCTGCACAGAAACTGGCAGTAGTACCAAAATGATTATAAGCTTTGGGACATGAACAAACACTTACAATTATGCAATTATGTTGAGACCATAAAAAACATCCTCTTCTGAGCAGTTCCCAAGCCATGGGATAAGGAAAACAACCTGATAGTTAAGGGTACATAGCACATTTCAGCGAAGACTATAGCCATCATTCTTACATTGCTGTCTTCTCATGTTATATCACAACTGTTAGAAGGTTACTGATCCATACTCTGAAATCTCAAATAGCAGGCCCATCTCTCTTAGCTTGCCCTTTTAAAAAAGAGGGTCAAGAGAAAATAAACTGTAGCTTTCACAGCTCTTAGTGCCATCTTTACAATTCCAAAATTACGTCTCCCCAGCTACCCATTGTTTCTTGCAAAGCATTTGAAATCATGTCATAAATTAAAGATCATAAAACAAAGGCTTCAAAATAACTTAATTGTTATATTTATCATGGGGAAAATCTTGCCTTGAATATTAAATACTATCCTTAATGCTATTTGGTCATACAGAGAGCAACTATGGACATTTAGAAAAGCAAACGCAACTATATTTCGAAAATGCTACTGAGATTAGAAAACAAGACATCAGAGGTAAACAATCTTCTCCTCTACTCTGCCTCCACTTTCTGCGTCCTGCAGGCTCTCAGGCTGGTGGTTCAGCAGCAGTGCATCTACCTGTGGTGGCTGGACGGATCCCTGGTTTGGAATGCTTGTTTGGGGACCCTGGGTCTGTGATGCATTCAGATCTGTAACACACAAGAGAAGGATAATGTGACAATGCATCTTCTGCCATGCCTGTGCCATCGTAAAGAGCAAATTCTGACTTTTTCATTAGCACCATTTGCTAGTTTGCTGCATCTGTCTAGAAAGGAAAACACTGCTGTATTACAAATACTACAGCCTGGTGAGAGGTACCTTACCCAAATTTACCGAAATCTGTTCAAGTCTGTCCACTGTTATCCAAGGGATGATCACTATTTTTACAATAAAAGAAATTTATACCCATACTTCACTAACCAGACACACAATAACAGAAAGGCATAAATGCTGTCAGAGATGGGCTGGAGGGAAACATACAGCATATAATTAGTACCTTTATTAGTAATAATACAATTGTAAAATAAATACAGTTTCCATCATTACACAGAATTTTATTTGCAAGCCTTCCTTTTACGGATCAAAAAGAATCAACTGAGTAAACCCAGTTAGAAGTCTACCTGACTGACACTCAGCCTTTAACAGACGCACAGCCATTCAGCTTTTTCTGCCAAGTTTATCTGTGTTTATTTGCACAAACTACCTACTCTATTCTTGTCTCAATGCTTTAGRTGTGATGTGGAGATAATACTTGCACCCAAAGAAATTATTTCATAAGGATCTTTGTTTGTTATCTTTCCGATTTTCTCCTGCAAATGCAAAGAATCASGTACTTGTTTTCCAGCATCGAGCTCTGAAGGCTTTTGTGATGATCTGAGCACTACTTAAAAACAAAACAAAACAAAACAAAAAAACCCCAARACAACCACAGTTGGGTTTTCTCCCTAGTCAGCTTTCTGTACCACTTCAGGCCCTCAGGAACTACACCTTRGCAGTTGGCTTTTCTACATCTTTATTTCTGCAAAGCCATTTTTACCATAAAAACAAGCTGCATAACAAGGGAGCGTGTATMTTCATACCTAGGGATGAGAAAAGTCTACAATGGACAGGCTGCAATACTTTTCACTGTAATCCTGGCCTGACCGACCTCTGCTATTACATCAGGAGGGTTAATTTTTCATTCTTCCCYCTGCAAAAAGGACTCTGCAGGAAGAAGGGGAGCTTGGCATCCTTCCCACAGCATGGGTAACCCCAGAAGCAAGCAAACCCAGCACTGAGGTCCTTTGAGCCTTGGTCATTCATACAGAAAGCTAAAAAGACATTTCATGCCTGCTCTGGTCCCCACCCCTTCTCACATGTATGTGCCATGAAAATCTATTATAAAGGAGGTATTTGGGKTTTTTTACACACCGTGTCACTCTAACTGGTGGCAATTTAAAATGACACCTGCCCACATTTGGCATTCCCCCGACGCACGTGGCTTTCACCAGTCTTGTCCACTGAAGCAGGAGTTTATGGCACAACAAGCTTGCAGGCACCCTGCAAAGCCTAGGCTCCCCGGCTGCTCCCCGCCACCAGGCGTGTGGAGTGGTGGGAGATGATTATGCGATGGGCATGTGGGAACACATCATATCACTGCCTCTGCCTTCAGCATCTTCTCCTCTTTGATGTTCACGCAGCTGGGGGAGCAAACAGGCTTTGGGGCTTCGGCTTCCAGCATAAGCCACATGTATGTTATACCTGCTGCTGAGACTGCAGGGTCAGTGGCAGGGGCAAGGTATTTATACACAAGTGGTGCTTGGTCATAGTAGGATGACACAGGATGTTAAGAAAATTAATCCCAAATTCCCTTTCTTTCACTGTTTTACACTGGATTTAAAGGATCAAGTTTCGGTCTTGGTGAAAATGCAGAATAAGTCTTGATTGCAAGGTACATTATTTGCAGTAAGTAACACAGCAGGATTTGACTCCCTGACTTACTCGCAGAGCCCTGCTTTGTTAAGGATGACTTTTGCATTTATTTCTTTTTGATAGCCATATTAGAAAAAGATTACAATTTGCAGCAACAGAAGAAACAAGAAATATCCTACATCTGCTTTTCTTTATGGAAACTGGATACTTCAGTTTTATTTATTTATTAAAAAGAGTCCTACCAGTGAAAGGTCCTCAACCTCTAAACACCTATTATTTCGGGGTAATTTTACCCACATTAATATTCCTTTTAAGTCCTGTGAGTCTATTCACCTTAACAAAGTTATGTGCATAAGAATACCAGGCAGTAAGCACTTATTTGAAAGATCTGTTTCCAAAGTTTATGAAGTACATAATTGGAGAAGCCTAATTACAAATTTGAAAAAACCCAGAAAAGAAAGAGAAACACCTTATATGCAGTTATTTTCTACCATCAAAACTAAACAGTAATTGCTTCACCAATTAAAACAGTAGCTGTTTCCAAACCATCTCTCATTAACTGTTATAACTCTAAGCAGCAGAGCTGAGCAGTGGAAACTGTCAGTGTTCTGGAAAAACAAATGAGATTCTGTCACTATTGAAATAAATGATTTATCGCTAGTTTAGCTGCTTTTTTATTCCTTTTTTTTTTTTTTTTTTTTTTTTTAATTCTGTTGCATCTGGAGAACCTGAACAGCAGGAGAGCACCCAGGAGGTGAGAGCCCAGCTGCCGCTGGGGTGATGAGTGGCTTCTTGGGCTGGAAACATTGTGCTCAATGTAACTGAGGAGGGAAGGGGCTGGTTTTGGCTGCGCTTCAGGTGGCACTCAACACAGGCTCTGCCTAATAAAAGCACAATGTGTCCCTAGGCCGACATACCCAGCCTGCCGGCGAGAAGGGTGCCTGCTGTCTCCCTGCCCGGTGCCATGCTGGAAGGAGCCAAGCCAGGAGACCAGCTGGTATCACAGGCGGCAGCATGATGTGCCCCGAGAGCAGCTGCTCAGGGAGGGTGGAAGAATTGCCAGAATTGGTAATAACAGCCTCAGGTGAAGGGAGAGTGCGGAAAGCGGACCGATCCGCCAGCCAGCATCGGTTCTTGTTATGCAGAGCACGGACAGCTGCCAAGAAGCCTCCCCTGAGCTCCCTGGTGCAGCACAGGGAAATGGGCTGCCCTTGGCCCCAAACACAAGAATGGTGGGAGAAATCCTCCTCTTTAAATGCTCTCCCAAAACAGGGAAGAACCCTCTAGAACCAGCCTTGAAAGCATCACCTGCTGCCTACTAAAGAACTCAGAGCTGAGGATGCCCCCGCCAAAAAAAAAAAAAAAAAAGGAAAACAAACCAATTATCCGTGTAGACAGCAAGGCAGAAGAGGGCTGGTGAAGGGGGCTGCTACCAGAAAACGACAGCCAGGAAGCTCTTCCGTGCTCCCCAGGCAGCCGGGGGCACCACGGGAACCTCCCCAGCCCCTGTCCAGGCCCGTTCTCTGCTGCACTAGGGCTGACAGTCAGAACTCGGTATGGATCATGAGCCAGGTAAATGAGGACCATCGGCATTTTGTGAGCCTCCTTCGTTGTGATTGTAACTCACCTGACAACATCAGCCACAAAATGAGTGTTGTATTATTCCCTTTCTTTAAATTCAGCATTTACTTATCCTTTCTTCTGCTCTCTTCCAACCTGCCGAGTGACGCTCGGGCAGGCTGTGTTCAGCTCAACAGCGCGCCCAGCAGACCAGCACCCACATCACCAGCACCCAGCAAAAGCACTCCCACTGCCTTTGCCTGCACCCCTCCTACCTGGGCTGGGCTCTGCCCGCTGCCTCGATCCTGCACCCTTTGCACAGAAAGGACAAGCAAAGGTGACCGTACCTGGCCATAGCCTTCCTCTTGCTTATTTACACTTAAGGAACACAATTTTTCCTTCATATTTATATAAGTGCAGAAAATATTGCCAGATTTCTAAAGCTTTAATGAAGCTGAGCGGTAGCTCAGACGCTTCCACAGGGTCTTCTGTGAGACTCCCAGGTCCCCGCACCCTYCCACTTCTGCAGCAGCCAAGGGCTGTCAGCATCTCACCGCATTCCAGTCCCTGGAGTTTATGTGCAAACTGAAACACCCTTTAACTGCTTCTCAGTTATGAAAAATTTATTTCTCCTACAACACTCCAGGTAACTCTCTCCTCAAGAGCCAGAGCCTGATCCTCAGCCACACCATGTATACCCTAGACAAAACTGAACAGCAGACCAGAAAAATCCRCTCTTTCAAGGTTGGGCTGGTCAAACTCGCCAGCAAAGAGGGATGTGCTTGAGRCTGCAGGCCAGGTATGTGACAGCTCTTCAACATTTTGGGGCTATGTAGCCTGTTCAGCCCAGCATTGCCACAGCGCAGCACAAAATAGCACTTAAGTCCAGCTTTTTCTCCTTTTTATCTCAGCTGAGACCATTTCATTAAATAAAGAAAATCCAGGCATTCCCTGTTGTCTACCCCACCGATCTTCTCAAAAGGAATTAGAGGCTGTTTCTACCAAATTCTAGAAAAAAATCACAAATTGTCTTATGCACATAGGCACATACTGCCAAATCCAACATTAAAAACAAATCCATTTTTTTCCTGGTTTTCGATGAGTTTAGCTCCAGTACCATGAGGATAGGTATCAGGAAACTACAGAGAGACACTCTACACCCCAAAATAAAAATACTTTTCTAGGCAACCTAAATATAACAATAATGGCAGACTTCAAGCCTGCAGCCCGTGCGGCCACCTTTCATGGGTGTTTCTAAGGGGACCTCAGTTCCCCAGAACGGGTCTGGGTCCAAACTCAGAAACATGACAGTTCCTGGTTAAAAACGTGCTGATGTTGTATGGGAAATGGAAAAAAAGTGGCATTCCGCATCCTAATTACTATACCCTACCCTTCCTGTACAACTAACAGACAGGATTAATGGCATGGCATAAACTGCTCGGAAGGTGAAGGACAAAGCAATGGCATTTGCAGGAATCTGAGATCAATACATGCCAAAACAAACACATCCTCCGGGGGTGGGGGTGGGGTGGGAATACAAAAGCCAAGTAAACAACTCACTGATTCTCACCTCCTGTCTGTTGTCATAGGATGTAAGCACTTCCACATCAAATAAATGCCACAGATTTTCTCCTTCACCCCTCCTCTCTCCCCCCCAGGATCAGAGCTCTTCAGGTAAGCCTGGAGTGCCCACAGTGATGATTATGGGAAGGATAGGAAGACACTATCAAGGCACTAGGAAACACTCCAGGCAAAAAAACCCTCTCAAGTCTCTGTGGTTTTAACAGAAAGCCCTCAGTTTTTCTCCTCCAGCTCTGACCCTAATTTTACAGCATCACAGGATAATTCAAGTTGGAAGGGATCTTAGGAGGGCTCTGGTTCAAACTCCTGCTCAAAGCTAGGTCAGCTCTGAGGTCAGGCTGGGTTGGATACTCGGGTTTTTTTCGTTCCCAGCTGTTTCCACAAAGAAGAAAAAAAAAAAAAAGGAGGGGAGTTTTGGGGGGAACTCACCACACCGATACACGGATTTTGCAGAAACTGCATATATACACTGAATTAATTTGCAGTGACTTTCAGAGATCTGTGTCACATGTTGGCCCTCTTTACAAAATAAAATTTCATTAAATTAAGAGTTATGCCACTTTTAGCAACAAATATGTTAAATATTCACAAAACCATTACTCCTCTGAAAATTAAATATAGATTTAGGTTTTGGTTTTACCATTTATTTATAATAACTGGTACCAGTTTTTATACCAAGTTCATCTGGACTGACAGCTGACACATCAACTTCAGGCCAAAGCTATTTGAAATGGCAGAGCTGCTGTAGTTAATCCCCCCACTGGCACTCATGCATAATGCAAAGCAGAAGCAGACACCTAAAAACCAGTGCTAAGTCTACCAGGTCTGGGATATTCAAAGGAATTCAAGGGTAACAGGCTCTCACTTGCCATTACAGTTCAATAGCAAACAGCAGCCTAACTCCCATGAGCTACACTGAAAGTCCCCATCAGCAAATCCCAYGGCACCTCTTTGTCTCTAACGATGCTCCCAGTGGTTTCCATGCAGATTCATTAGCGACAGCCGATTCCCCAGGGAACTCCAGGCACCTCAGCCTCTCTCCCTTTTTTCCTGGTGAAAGGTACTATGATCGGTTTTGACTGCCTTTTTTAGTGCCTACTAAGACTTTCCCAATTCGCGATGGATTTTCCGTACGCAGGTTCAGTTGTTTATGGAGCTGATGGTTGGTGGCAGAAAGGGAACACCACTCGGCAGCACCGGAGCTGATGGTTGGTGGCAGAAAGGGAACACCACTCGGCAGCACCAGACCTGCCGGGGCAGCGCAGCCCTTTGCCCTGGAACAGCCAGGACATGCCAGTTCAGACCACTTGGTACAGACACGGCGTCTATAAGCTTTGAGGATCTGAGGACAATTCCCAGCAGTTCCACTGGCAGTTGAGATCTCAAATACCATCGAGAAACCTGGCCTTCGCACCTCAGTGAATCTGATTTCACAGCGGGAACTGAGTTTGGTACTAGGTCTCAAAAAACACTGGGAAAAATATTTTGACCCTGAAGCTACCAAGGAAAGAGGAGCCTAATCCATTTCCCAGCTGACTGAATAAGGCAGGAAATCAATCTGAGAATTTTAATGCTGTTATTTACTTTTAACCAGCCCAACCCCGTGAAAAAGCAGCAGCTGCATTTCTTAGGCAAACAAGCACCTTCATGAATAAGAGGTCTTTTCACAAAAAGCAGATGAGCAATCAGATCGTAACAGATCCTACRTTAATTAGACTCATCAGCTTTTGGTGCATTTTTTTTGTTACAAGACAGAACAGAAAGAATTCGAAGTCTATGATGAATAAGGTCTGCAACATAACTCTTCTTCATGTCTGTACTTTGAATTTTTGATCATGGTAAAATTACTGGAAATGCCATTAGTCTGCATGTTTCTGTTCTTTGTTTAGTTGTTGGCTTAGGTAAAACAAAGCAATTCAGTTTTCAGGTTTTGCCTCATAATTGCTTAGAGAAGTTTGGTCTAGAGAATATGAACCAAATTCTTGGCTAAGACAAAAATCTACATTTATTCCACCGAAACTGCTTTATCATAAAGCTCCACAATGGTTCCAACTCATTTATTTGATACTTGTCTTAAAGCTCCAGGTTTTTCAGTCACGTGATGATGCAGCTGCCTTTTCTTTTATTAAAGCCCAGTAAACACATTATTTTTAACACTGGTGTTATCAAAGAAAAGATTTTAAAAACATCCCAAGCTCAGACACTGCCAGTGACACCACTTTAACATCAAGTTCATAGCATGCCCCTAGGTTGAAATAATTTAAAATTTTAACCTACTTACATGGCTATGTTATCAGTTGTATTGGCTTTAAAGCACACGGCTTCTAAACTATTTTTGGCATGCTGTTTTTTAATGCATATCAATAAGAGAGACTTAAAAATAGGTCTGACTTGAGATCATAACTTGTCTGTGCATTAAATACCCACAGTCTCACCTTGGCAGGGCATACTGCCTGCCAGCTGTCTGCTTCTGCTTAATATTAATTTATTTAGGTATGAATTCCCTATTAAATTGTCTTTGTGCTAAGCTTTGAAGCTTTAGATGGTCAATTACAGACACACACATGGTCCAACAGGTATTCTGCTAACAATGAACACATGTTTTATTGACCTACTTCTTTTCCAGCTCATTAAACACAGCTGCACTCAAATGATCAAGAGAAAATAACCATAAAACCCCAAGAACACCCTTCCTACAAAGGATCACAAGGAACGTGACCAGCTGCCGGCGTGGGGCCACTGCTCCACCCAGCGCAGCATCGCGCCCRCACAGGGCACCTCTCCCGGGGCAGGGGCGGCTCGTCTGTCCCCCGACAGCAACAGCAGGGAAGCATGGGGACGCTCCYGCTGCCTCTTCTCTCAGGTGTCCAATGCAAGTGTATCTGAAGGGGCTGCAAGAATTTGCAGAAGACAGATTTGGCCAGCAGGCTGAAGTCAAAACAAACTTCGGTCAGCGGGTAACACTCCTGCTTGAATGTTTGCTGGAGAAACAGAAATCCCATGAAGTTCCAAACCCTAACAGCGTTTCCAAAGACTCGGCAGATGATGAAACCAGCCACCCTTTCTGCCGCCAGCCAGCACATGCGCACACCTCCCTTGTCCGCTCCCCAGTTTTACCCCACAGGTAAAACACTGCAGTGAAGCTTCCCCTCCTTCCCTCCCGMAGAGAAAAAGTTAGCATTAACCCTGAAAAAACAGTGTCTCTGGCACATGAATTCACTCCCTTTGAAACAAAAGGGGACATWTACACATCAAAACTTGAGCTCTCTGTTAGCACAGAGAGACATTATTGTGCTGATTAACTTTCCTTCATATTTTACGAATGGTTTTTGGKTTTTTTTTTAAACTATAAATTTGTTTTGAAATAAACATTAAATCAAAGACCTTGGCAAACAATTGGTTTTGTCCCCAGCTTTTGGCCAGTCTTTCAGGTGCAACACAAAAGAGTGTGCTCTGAACTTTGGCAAATATTTTCTTGAGTAGCAGAAGGACACAACTCTGTCACAAAAGCTGAAAGGGGGAGGCCATTTATAAAACACTCTCAAGTCTCCTCCGAAGCACCTTGGTTTTATATGGTAGTTTCTCAACAACAGACCAGATCCATCACTTCTTACTCATAAAAGCTGACGAGATCAAAACTCAAAGTGGCRGAGGAATACTTAGCCAATATATAGAATTGCTGCAGAAGCAAAAATTAACGCAAAGCACCTKTTTCAAATCAATTACATGCTAATCTTACCCTTCAGTAGGAGCTGCTGCTTATGGATTAATGCAGGAAAAAATATGGGCATTACTATAAGAGTGAGCATCTGAGAGAAGCCTCTTATCTGATAGTCACAGAGATACTTGTTCTCCCATGAGCTCAAAACACAGGGAAATAGTCGCTAATTTTTGACTACAGTTTGCATATTAGCACAGCCGTTTTTATCCATTTTTAGTCAGGTTGGCAGCAATATATGCACTGACGTTTGCTTCTTGCAGTCATTAAAAAAATAGCAAAAATTGAAAAGTTGCACATTCCCCAAGTTTTGCATCGTAAGCATAGAAAGTTTCAGGGTGTGATCAAATATTTTGAAATGTGCCCTTTTTAATTGTTTGCTAAATGCTCTGTGAATATATAACTGCCGTGAAAACAGGTTGCATAAAAGTTAAAGGGAAAACTGTACATCAAAGCCAGAAAAAAAGCACAATTATCAAATAAGCATGTGCCTTCATCCCTTCAGCCAAGTGCTTTCTTTGAGTGCACCGAATGTACTTGGATCCACTTTTCCTTTCTTCTGCTCCCACTTCTCTCTGCTACGGGCAACACTGGTCTTACCCTTAAGCCTGAATTCATCACCGCCTCCTTCTACCTTGCCTTTACTACAAGTTTTCTGCGTCTCTAGTCCCGCAGCTGCACCTCTGTAGACCCCGGCGCCTTCCCACCCCCTCGCTTCATGTGCTGCAGCTCTGCACCGGTCCCATCCCGCCACTCCAGAGAGCAGGCCACTTCCCCACAACAGAAGAAAAGTGACGCTATGTTTTAAAACACCCTCCCGCATTCATTTTCACCTTCAGTTCAAAACTGCCTGTGTTTAATGCCAAAGCCTTTCTTAGGACCTTCATCCCCTTCCCATTGCTGCTGTGCTGTAACGGCAAGTTCCTCTGCACAGCAGACAGCTTCACTGCAGTTCTTGCTGTCAGCAACAACTATCCTGCAGTTCTCAACCTCAATTAAAAAAAGAAAAAAAAAAAAAATCTCTTTTCATCCTTGCCAAATATACTAGTTTCCCTATCTGTCATGTATTCTTTAACGCAGAATATATTCAATGACTTTTAAAGGCACACGGGTTTCTTTGATTTTTCTATGGCAGATCCTAAACAAATACAGCAAAATTACATTTATTTTTCTATCATTTATGTTTCAGCTCTAGATCAAACTTCCAAGGGACACTCTCAAGGAATCTCGGCAGGTGACTGTTGGAAGTCTTCCTATTTGATTAAACTAAAACCAACTTCCATACCAGCACCATGGCTCCTCCCCTCTACTGCCCCACCAAAAATTTACACCCAAAGGAAATTCTTCTATAGCATCTGAGGAGGCAGAACAAGATACTCCATGAAATTTCCTCTAGCAGTTTGGCTACGGCCAATATAATTTATGTGGAAGGCAATAGGGTGCTCCTGTGATGAATGCGAGTAAAAGACAGACAATCTTCCCCAGTTTCTCAATAAATATTTAACAGCAGATGCTGCTGAGGAGGTTTCATATTACTAAGACTTCATTACTTTTACACAACATGCTACAGGCCATTTCCTGGAATATGTAAAGTATTACACTAAATAATTAAAATGAGATTGTACTTTTCAAAATAAGCCAGACAGATACACTTGGTGATTCAGAACCTGATTTTACAGGGTGTGTTTGCATACTCAGTATCTTGCAAAATTTGATCATTCATAAACAGCTTCTCCCAGCTATTAGGATGCATTATTTATTCATACTTGTGCATCTATTTCAGGCTCTAACTCCATTACAAAACATATATACAAAGCATTTTTAATGTACTAAAGCAGGGCACGCAACCAGGTCTCCACCCACAGATCACATTATCTGAGGAAAACACGGACCTCCCAAGGTCCTCCTGACATCAAACAACAATTAGCAAGAGTCTTGTTTTGTGACTGCCTTTCCTGAGAGATCACCTCTTTCCCTGCAGACTTGCTGCCGAAGTCACAGCTCTGCACAACCCTGAGCTGGAGCTGCTTCACTACAAACCAGTYGTCTGGCAAAAGACCCCCTACCCAGGGTCTTCTGCTTCGAAATGTGCTCCTTTCCCTCCTTCTACTTCACTGAAACCCGTGTCTATGGGAATAACCTTACCTAAGTAAAGAATAATCTGTGTGTAAGAGATACGGTCCAGACCATTCCAGTTTCATTGATGCCAGTAATTCCACTGACTTCAAAAACCACTGCACTGAAGTTGCTGGAACTGTAAATATGGGGAAAATGAGAAAGATTTGGCCATCACCCTGTTGTTGTTTAAGAAGTCTGCAGGCAATGAAACCCTGAATATGGTGTGCAGATTTACACCAACACCAGTGGTACCTCAAAAGACAGGGATGGACCATCTCTTCACTCCATTCATCACCTTCAAGATGTACACTGTTTTAAACATCCCTCCTAATGAATGAGCTCTAAATGAGAAGATAATTAGAAAGAATAAAATCAGACAGGCATTACACAGGAAATTCTGTACTTACATTAGCGTACAAAATAAAACCAGAACATCATTAACTGCCTTAATTAAAAGGTTATGTAATACTGCTGCATCTACTGTGGTTATGTTCAGAAATGAGAAAAAGTATTTTGAGATGAGAAAATTAGTAACAGAATTACAAAACCCTAGCGCTGCAGAGCTGAAAAGCAAGTGTTACTTGAAACATACTAATTGCAGATGACATATAACGACATATTTTTCACTTTGGTATCACACTGCCATGTGATTTAATCCCTTTTGCCATCTGCTTTAAACAAATGGCAGTGTTATTCCCAAGAGGAAAAAAATACTTCCCCTGTGATTCACTTCCACCAAGTATCCCACAGACACTGACGTCTTATGGCAGAGCACGAAATTCGGTGTTCTGTAGTATGGAGAGGAGGCAAATTTGCTGTTATCTGTTCCAGAGTTAAAAGTAAGATCTTACTTGTTCTAATATATCAATGCGATTTTGAACTTGGGAGATGCGGGTGCTGATGTTACTCAACTTCATATTCTTATATCTTTCCATTTAATTTTATTCTCATTATAATTTATGTTGGGCACTGAATGGGTGCGGTGCTCACCTATGCAGCCATCCATGCTAAAAGTAGAAGGGATATATTGAACACAGAAAGGGTAACTGGGAATTAATTGCATGTTCTCAATTTGGCATCTACTCCGTTAAAAAAGACAAAGTTTAAAGTAGCTCAAAATATCACATCTGCTCAGGAGGCTCTCTGACAAACCGGGAGCTCCATGGTCATGTCATCCTTTACTTTTAAAAGATTTCCCTCCTTCCCTCTTCTGAAGTGAAACAACAACAGAAAGAATTCRCTCACTGTGGAGGGCAAACAGTGAAAAAACAAAACACACCAGAAAAACTCAAAATGAGCAGAAAAGCATCTTCACATGCCATTCCACAGGTGGAAAGGGGTTGGCCTACAAAGGATGCTGTTTAAACAGGAGATGTGTAAAGTGTGTGCTGTACGGGGCACAATTATGTTCCAGCTCAGAAGACGAGCGGGTCAGATGTACTCAGGAGGAGTTCATAGAGCAGCAATAGTACAGAAACTAATTCACAACAGTCACATATGCACAACTGTGATGACTTTTTTTGTGGGCGCTAGTAATTAATTTCAACAGGTTCCAAGCGATGAAAGCGATCTTATTCAACAAAGTCCTCAGTATGGGATCCTATTAACCGCCTCCAGTGCTGGCAGCAGTAGCTATGCTTATTTGAGTAAGACCCTGAGTTACTGAGCTTCGCCCCTTGCCAAAATCCTGTGCTGACTTGGAACCACGGGGAAACAGCTTGTACGTCTTCAGATGGCTTTTTAACGCTGTAGTGCAAAGCGTATTTCACCTGGTTTTTATCACACTTGCATCAGCTTTACACTATGTACCTCTTCTGACTGCAACAAATTCCTCTTACACAAATACAAGAAAAGACCCAGGCCCATACAGCACCATCCTCAGCCTTCCTGATGCAAGCATATGCAGGTACTTTTATACTGTCATTAGGCCATAGCCGATGTTAAGGTAGCCAAAAAATAATGTGTTGTTCTAAACCTCAGCTCAATTACCAATGGGAAACTAAATCACATTAATCTGATCCACAGTTTGAAGAACAGGTTCAATAGAGCAATCACCATTAGCACAATCTGCCTCAAGGAATAGGAGGGGAATTTCTTATTAAGAATAAGGAAAAAAAATGGGAGTTATAGGATACTACACATTGTTTCTGGAGTTTTTGCTTTTTCTATTGCAAATTAAATATTTTACATCTCTAGAAATCACTTTATTTGATGAAAACCACTATAAATGGATTATTTTGCCAAAATCAAACTTATTTGCTTATATGCACATATGTACGAATTTCTGTCCTTTAAAAGAAGATTAAAATCACATTAGTCAAATAGAGCCCTATTTTTGCTCCCCAGTTTTGCATTTGGCTGTTTATGGAGATCACAGGTTTTTCTATGTTCCCCATGAAGTTTTAAATGATATTTTTCACTACATCATGCATAAAGATCCTTCATGCTAACACTGCAAATGTCTGGGGAAAAAAACTCTCCCACAATCAAGTTTCAGTGCAGTTTTCCAGACTTATGCCTTTTCAACTCTATTCCTGTAGCTACAACGTCTGAATAAAAAAAATGAAAGGCAGTACCAGCGAACAATGCTGTTCACTTCAAAGCTTAGAAGAATTAAAATTGCACTGATTCCTGAAATCAAAGAGGTGAATCCATAGGTAAATCCTTAGGCATCACTTCAGCTAGTTAACCTGACATGTCAATTAAATGCAAGAGTAATTCAATTCTCAGTCTAGTCTGACACAAAACCTATACTTCCCCTGATTCCTAATTAGCCAAAGTACTTGTCTTCTTTCATGCAGATAATTTCATAACCATTTGTGTAAAGCATTAACACATTTTTCTTTCAATCATATTTTCCTCCTGTTGACTGACACACCTTTTCTAGCGAGTGTACTTTTGCCAGTTTCAGCTTTGTGGGAACTTGCCCCAAGGTCTTTAGTAAAGTTCCCTCCCATACACATAAAACAATGGTATATAATCATATGCTAGCTATGTGAAGAGACACATGTCTTACCTTAGAAAATATGAATGGAAAATTATGCACTGTAAGAATGTAGCTATTTCCATTTGAGTATATTTATGAAGCTACACTGCATAGTACTTAACATACGGTAGAATGCAGTGTGATTAACTCCTTGACAACGTGTTCAGGTGGTGCTTCTCATCAAATAATTTAAGKTTTTTTTGACAGACCAGACTTCTTACAGGATGCCTAATAATTCTAGGAAAATTAATGAAAACCAAGAAATTCCTTTTGTGTATACACAAAACTTACTATATGCAAGATCTGACCATCTATGTACCTGGTACGTGGCTATTTCCAGTAAACCATACTCAGTATCTGTTTCTTAGTTCTATTTTGACTTATTATTTAGGAATGTTTTTTGAAAGATGATTATGAGACTTTATACATAGAGCTAGTTGAAAAATGCAGGAAAATGTCATGAAACATTCATCCACATGAAAATATTAAAAGTTTCAGCTAGCTTTCAAATTCTTTCTAGTCTTTCTCTCATTGCATCTCTGTTGGTTTTCCTTTACAGTGATCGGAACTGACTACATCCTGCAGAGGTGTCAGGAAATGGAGGCACAAGGTCAGAGATCTTCTTAAACTCTGCTAAGCTCTCTGGGGAAAAAGTGTGGCCAAAAAAAAAAACAACAAAAAGGAAATCAGCTTCCTTGTATGAAACGTTTGTACTGCTCAGCTTTGATTCACATTGCTTAGGAACAAGTGATTTACTTCATTTCCATGTGCAGAGCCATTTGCTGGGGCTTCGGATGCCATCTGTCTTTCAGGGGGAAGTTTAGCGTTCTTCTCATTCCCTGCTCCCCGAACGGTGGCTCCCGGTGCACGGCAGAAGCCTGAACTGTGCAGACTCATGCACTGCACGATCAGAGCATAAAATATATGTCACCCTCCGAATCACAAATGCAACTGTGKAACGTGATGGCACATCTCTCTGGGGGGAGGCTCCCAGCCCTGCCTGCCCTAGCTTCGCAGCACCATCTGCACCATCAGGATGCTGCAAGGATTTGCTGCACTGCTTTGCCAAAGGCGCCTTGTGACTCAATCAAGGCAGTAACTGCAGGTTTTACGGACAGGACTTACCCAGAGAGATGTATACTAGCCTGTTACTCTACCTCTTGGCCAGGCTTTGTAGCCAGTGCTGGTCCCCAAGCTGCTGGGACTGCCCTGGTGCCTTGTTACCAGGGCAAGATAGGAATGTCTACAAAAGATGCAGTGAGAGCAGCTGAACACAAAGCTGGCCCATTGTAGGTGAAGGGCATCTTTACTTACAAAAGCTCCACTAGCTTATCTTAGAATCAGTGCAATTAAACTGGTACAAGCCAGTTTAATTAAACCAGACGCTCTCATGTGGGCTCAGTAGAAAGTATCTTGGTTAGCTTGCATCTGAACTTTTGCCAGTGCAAGCTAATCCGCTTTTGAGAGGTTTAAACCCACATATGTGTTCCTTTTCAAATTTGCACTAGCTTAGCTAACCTATTACTAAAATGACAACTTCAGTCAAACTAGAACAAGTTTCACAAGGCTAATTATTTAGGCATTTTTAGAAATATTAATCTCTTTTACTAATCAGCTTGGTTTGCTGATTGTGATGATGAGACTAGCCTGCTCTACCTTTGATTATAAAATGCTATTTTGGCAACCCATATACCAAGGACTAGTAAGGCTGTAGTGGATGCCTGCTTAATACATTACAAGGAGTACTAAGGAGCAAGTTCCTTAATTAAGGACTTTTTTACTTGAATAACTTCAAGATTTGACCTCAGACAATTAAAAACCATTGTACCTGGGTACGTTTTCAACTTCTGATCCCGCTGCTCACTGGTCTTTGCTGTGACCTGACCTGCATGCAGCTGGTGTGAGGACAGAAGTCATCCTGCACTGCCAGCTGCAGAAAAATGGGAGCTCAGGCACTGCTGCAGTGCTGACTTGCCATGTCTCACCTGAATTTCACAACTGTGCAGGAAAACCCCACCAGATTACTTAATCTATTACACCAAAAGCACACCATTGTCCCCTAAGACTTTTAGCTGTTGTGTTTTTACATGCTGCTCTACAACTCTCACAATAATGAAGAATGAAGACACCGAGTCAGATCAAAACTAGCATTGTGCAACATGAGAAATAAAACCCAGATAGCTTAGAGTTTCTCATTAGCATGTCTTTAAGTCCTTCAGGGAATTTTCAGTGCAATGCAGTGCTCAGATAGGTGGCCTCTTCCACTTATTTTGATAGCCACTGTCAATAACTGCCACGCAATCTACGTATCTTTGGGGGTTCTGGTAAAATACAAGAATAAAGAAAGGTAATGCAGTAAGAGCTACTTTTACTAACATGGAAAATTATTGTTAAAGATTATATTATCCCTTAGAAGTGATGTAATTTTCTTTCCACAACTACAGTCTTTCAGGATATTTTCATTTCATTCTCAATGAAGAAAGAAGGGGGTGTTTGACCACTGATTATCATTTTAAGATGGTAAATCAAAAACTGTTCTAACTAGAAATCACCAAGTAATGCACATCTTCTAAAACAGCCAATAAAATGCACTTGAAACAGCAGGAGTGACTTCAGCTCGCAAAAAAAAAAAAAAAAAACCAAATCAAAAAGCACTGGGAAAGGATTTGGAGAGAACAACATTCTGAGTACCATTATGCAGACACAAACAGGAGGTTTGTGGTTTTTTTTCAGAAGGCTTCTGTATTTCTGTTCTGCTCATTTTCTCACCTACCCTCAACAAGCTTGCAAAGTGGCATGCAGTTGTTTTAGCAAAATCTATTGCTTCCACCACCACCAAGCTGTCTTCATTCCTAGGACTATTCATTCTGAGAGGTGGCAAACTGCCCATACTACTTGTTAATTAAATAAAATGTTAATTACCATTATTAAAGGCGTCCTTGTTGCTTTTGCAGGAAAAAGACATCTGCTGGTAAGGACCAGTGGATTTCCACAGTGCACTGGTTAACGTTGGCTGACAAGAAGTGTCCATTCTGAGGTCCACCTGATTTTCACTAGTCCTTGCTATATCAGAATTTGAGATGTTCAGCCCATACACACCATCCTCATAAACAAGAGGAGAATCTGATCTGTTGAGACTGCTTAGAGACACACACACTACAGCTTCATTTAAGTAGAATGTATTTTCGTCATGTAAGCTGTCCGATTGATTACGTCCCATTATCTGCAGAAGGGGAAAAAAAAACAGAACAGCATTTTCACCTTTGTCCAGCACCAGGATCATAGAATCACAGAATATGTTGAGTTGAAAGAGACCCACAAGGATCATTGAGTCCAACTCTCTGCTCCTCACAGGACTACCTAAAATTAAACCATACGACTACAAGCATCTTCCTGAAGAATCCTTATACCAGGATACATAAAATTAACTGCCAGACAGAATGGGAATTCATAGCAAATAGTCACCTAATTTCCCAGAAGTTAACCTCAAAACGTGTTAAATTGGATGTGCATTCAGGAATAAACAGCAATAACCTAGTACATTTTGCCTTAGCTCCCCGCAAAACACACGAAAACTCAGTAATAATTGCAAAATAGCAAATAACAAAGGGCCGCTAGCCGGGATGCACTGAGCTCTGCTGACTCCTTTTAGGGGGTTAATATTTTGCCCCATGGCTCAATGAGGTACCACTTCACATACATAAATCTGTGTACACTGCAATCCAGAAATAACACTGTGCCTCACGTAGACAGGTAATCACAGAGAACAGGACTGCAGCAATCAAACTGGGGATGGCAAACGGCATTCAGCAAGCAGCCATGGTCCCAGGGGCTGAAAATGCAAATCCTGCAAAGACTCCCTGCCTGCAGGTGTTTATCAAGGCCAAGCTCACAAAAAAGCAGGAGTAGCAGTGTGAGTTACTGCAATGTTTGGCCATCCAAAACTAGCTAGGTTCAGTGTAATGGCAAAAACGCTGGGCTGGGAATACTGGCTAACTGGCAATCACACAGCCAGCTCTGCTGCTGCAAGGAGTATGGTAGTGGAAAATGCAGGACAAAGAAAATCCCAAGGCCTGGAATGCATCCAAAGCCATGTACTTTACTTGAAAAAAAATACAAGTAGTCTTACCCATGAAATATTTGACTAAGAACTACTACTCTTTGACACTCGGCATTTCATTATTTTGCCTCTCTGTCAGCGCGATCCTGGCCATCCCTACATCAGGCTATCGTCCTTCAACTTCCTCTCCCCAAAAGATTTCAGAAGTCCTGTCCATTAAAGCTGACAGGCAAGTTCAGTTTTGGTTTTATGACCCACTTCTTAAGCACTGCCAAACAAGTCAAAATTGTACTGCAAGCTATACTAGTAAGAAGTGCCTTCGTTGTTCGGGCTGGGTAAGCATATATGGATAAGTCATGTTCACACGGCGTTCACAAAAGCTGCATGAAAAGGGGGAGGTCAGAGGCCAGTCCTTCACCCCTCGTGCAGGCACAGGCTTAGTACACCAAATGGTCACTGCCCATTATGGGTCAGTTGCCAGCTGAAAAACTAGGGAGGTGATGGCCTGAAGAAAGGCCCTACAGATCTTCTTGTGAAAACAAAAACCTGAGGAAAAAAAGGCTGTTTGGGTTCGTGAGCTTTCAATATACGCAAAAGCCAGGCAAAATGTTTTGATTTTCAGGTGCTTTAGAGAACAGTAATGGAAATCAAGATCGTACCCACCAAGGCAGGGACCAGAGGCCAGGTCCCACCTGGCAGGTGACCACCCAGACAGCTGAGTTCAGAGTCAGCCTCCATCCTTCACCCTCAACAAAAACTTAATCATTTTTAATATTAAATGCTTAAGCAGCTTCAGAGCTACTTTAAATTGCATCCCCTAATAATGACCATCTCCAAGGAATTATACTGTCAGGGATGGAGCCACACATCAACCTCTTCCCCTAAGAGGCTGCTTGTTTCAAGGGAGTAGGACAGCAGGCCTGACACATGGGGTTCACAGGAGCCTGGCATTTCCCACTCCTGGAGCAGCCACTGTTCCTCACTGAAGACAGTGCTGTTGTCCAGGAACAAGGACAGCAGCCAAAGACTTCACTAAAAGCTTTTTATGCCGCAAGCGTTACAATAATTTAGCTTTCCTACAAGAGGCAGGAAACACAATGTATCTTGCAAATGTAGCAGCAAAGCAGAATAAAACACAGATTCTCACACTTAAAATTTCCATCTCCTCCATTTAATACCCATTGGTCTGAGTTTGGCTTCTGTAGGGCACCCAGCTTAAAATCACAGAATGGTTGGGACCTCTGGAGGTGATCTGGTCCAACCCCTCTGCTCAAGCAGAGCCACCCAGAGCAAGTTGCCCAGGACCACGTCCAGACGGCTTTTGAATATCTCCAAGGATGGAGACTCCACAACCTCTCTGGGCAACCTGTGCCAGTGCTCGGTCACCCTCAGGAAAAAAAGTGTTTCCTGATGTTCGGAGGGAACCTCCTGTGTTTCAGTTTGTGCCCATTGCCTCTGGTCCTGTCACTGGGCACCACTGGAAAGTGTCTGGCTCCATCCTCTATACACCCTCCATTTTGGTATTTACATACATTTAATAAGAGCCTTTTCTTCTCCACGCTGAACAGTCTCAGCCTTTCCTCACAGGAGAGATGCCCCAGTCCCTCAAAACATTTTTGTGGTCCTTTACTGGACACCCATCCCCCCCTCCACCCGCCCTTACCCATAGCTCTATGTCTCTCTCGTACTGGGGAGCCAGAACTGGACACAGTACTCCAGGTGTGGCCAGAGTAGAGGGGAAGGATCATCTCCCTTCACCTACTAGCAATACTTTGCCTAATATAGCCCAGGAGACCATTAGCCTTCTTTGTGGCCACGGCACATTGTGGGCTTATGTTCAACTTGGTGTCCACCAGGACACACAGGTCCTTTTCTGCAAAGCTGCTTTCCAGCTGGGTGGCCCCCAGCATATATTGATGCATGGGTTTGTTCCTTCCCAGGGCCAGGACTTTGCACTTCCCCTGGTTAAACTTCATGAGGTTCAAACAAAGCCCTTGGATATGGCTGAATCTCAGCTTCCCACATGCTCACTCATTACATTACCAACCAACAAAACCCAGACATACTAGTCTATTCGTCAAAGAAAGTCTCTCTAGGTCTGCAGCTGGGGATACGGCGGGGAACCACACACCTCATAGCAACCTGTGGATGACAACAGGCTACTTTGTTGACCACGCTTCCAGTGCCAGAGGAGCTTCTTCTGCATTTTCACACTGTGTCTTTCTTGCTCCACCATTTTCTGGCCCTCCTGGAGCCTCTTCAGGCTCTGCTGGTACTCCTGGAGCTGCACCACCAGTCCCTGTCGGCTCCTCTCCAGCAGCTCCTCCTGGCACCTGCACTCCCTTTCCCGCTGCCCCAGCTGCCTCTCCCTCGCCTCCTGCTCCCGCTGCCACTGACTGCATTCACGCAGCCACCGCTGCTGCTCTTGCTGAAACTGCTTCTTCAGTTTGTGTATGTTGGCCAGCTCCACCTTTTGTTTTTCCAGATTCCGGTATTTTTCTTGTTCCAGAAGGAGGTTTAGCCGAGAACCATGGCCCCGACCGGTCTTCTCATTCTCCTGCAGGAGTAACCTACGGAGCTCTCTGTGGCTGTCCTGGATAGCTAGGGCTGCCTAGACACCACAACAAAATTGGACACAAATGTTTAAATATTAGCATTAATCCATTTCTGTATTTTTACATAGAAGCATTATATTAAAATGCATCAATGTCCCGTAATATCAGCACTTAATGCTTTTTGGGAGGTTATTCCTCATGCAAGTAGAGAAAAGTCTGTGTTCATGCCTTTACCAAGAGATGTTTCTAAAAGCACTCAATCATTGAAAGCACTTTTAACACAGCTTCTGGTTTACACAGTCTTATTATATATGTTTATGTTACAGCTGTGCACATGCACTTCAGCTACAGCTGGGGTCCTGTTCTGTCAGAGGATGTTAAGACACATAGGAAAAATGATTTTTCATGGTTAAAGAGGGCATTAAGGCACTGGGAATGCTACACTCAACAAAGTATTCCTAACACAGATGTGGCTTATACAGATAAAACTGTACTGCTTCCAGTATAGCTCGCTCCAACTCTAAGGCTCTCCTTGCTAACCTGCAACAGCACAGTCCTACTAACATCAGTCCCACAGGCATCTGCCAACACAGCCATGTCATCAGGACCGTACTGCTACATGCACCTGACCAAGACATCTGTGCTGGCAGAAATCTGCAGTATAGTAATCATTTTGGTTTTGATGTTTCAATAGTTTATTTTACAACCGAGAGCGCAATATTCTGTCCTTCACAAGGATGTTGTGATATTGTTTGCACTGAAGATTGTGACATCCTCCAATAACACAAAAAAAAATATAGCTGGGATTAAGAAGAAAGAAAAGCAAGAAAGCCCTAGATCTGCTGGGACACTTATTGCACAGCCTATCGTCAAGAGCTGACATGGGAATCTACTTCAGCAGACATTCCCAGAGAACTCCCACAGCCCCGTTACCCCACGTCATCCACCTCAGAAAGAGTTTTTAACTTCATGCAATGTGCAATTCCCACTTTTCTTGGGTCTTCCTCCAGTATTGGGTCAGTTCCAGTGATTTGTAAACAGAGTAAGGACAGGATCCTCTGCTTGTTTCTCTGCACCTATACTGACAATTCATGGTCTGAACAATTAAGGCATGATACCTTTACTGCCCTTCTGGTGTTAAGCTATCTGTTTTTCAATTTTTCAAAGATTTTTCCTGAATGACAAGCTTTTTATTTTGCTTTTGCATTGCTTCAACCCACTTAACTTCTAAGCCCAAGGTTTCCAGGATTATTATAAAATATGCTAATGTTAAGAGGGTCTAAAAATGAAACATACTCAAATGAAACATTTCAAAATAAAACTATGAAACTGCACCTAAATAAGAAAAAATAAGTTAAAACATTCAAACTTAGCATGAAGGAGGCAAAAACTTCAGACTGAGGCCCTACAGAATATAGACGATAATTGAGATTGAAGTATCTAAAATGGGTTGCGTTTGCTACCTAATTGGCAGAGGCACTGTTTACTAGTAGCCAGGAGAATATTCTAAACAAAATACTACAATTTTTCAATATTTTGAACTATAATTTCAGAAATCTGTACACAAAATGACATTAGTTCAGTTAGAGCCATTGTTTTACTTTCCTCCTAGATTTTTGGACTGTACACACATCCTTTTTTAGGGGAGGATTGATCTCCAAGCAAGCAAGCATTATTCAGTTCTTAAAAGAAACCTACCACTGATGTAGAATAGAAATATATTATATGACAACTTACGCAACAGTCGGTAGAAATAAGTATCCACTGACATAATGTCTAAAAAGTAGGGCACAATGAAAACAAACCTTAAGAAGTAAATTAGAAGAAATAAGACTAATTACTCTACAAAGTTAGCAGTGGAGTGGTTACCTGTACGCTGTACAAGAGACGGGTTAAGTTCTGGATTGCTTGTACAATCTAGAAAATAAAAGAGAAAGATTTTCAAAGTTTTGACTACTGTTAACTAAATAGTTACTACATTCTGTCTGGGGTTTAAATAAACTCACCTCTGTCCCTGTAGATCCTGGGAAACTCATACTTCCTCCCTAAAATAAACACATGTTGTTTTAAAAAGCAGTTTTTAACTTTAGAATTATATCATCTAGGTAATTTATTTTTTTTTAAACTAGTGGAGGCATTTATATCGCTAATATATGCAGTGCTGAATCAAACCTTTTTGTAGGTATGTGAAAAAAGACAGAAGCAATAACCTAGGAAGACTAATAATTCATCAACACTGGAGTTTCCGTGGAAATCACTAGAGATTCTAAGCACAACTGTAAAAATAAAAATATTTCATCCACAATTCTAATCCTCTCATGACTAATGCTACACAGAAAAGACATTTCCATTCATTCTTTGTGTACTTGACAGTTTTGAAATATAGTAACCAGACTTCTGTATATACAGTACAGTGGGTTTAGATTACTTATAGTAGGATGAAACAGCGCAATACTCTTCAAAAATAGAGCTATTAATGTAGCAAGACGTTAGCAGAAGTCACATTAGTGGGTTACGGCAAATGCCTCAGATGTACTGTGAGGCGCTGAGCAAAGGCTGCATGCCTGCTACACTCTGCAAAACCCACCAGCCWGGTTACTATTGTCCACTGCAGGGAAGCTCAGCCACTTCACACTTTCCACCTTGCTCCTTTTTCCTGAGAAGCTTTCTAAATTTATGGGATGAAGCCACCCATAATCCCTTCAGCATGAAGAAAAGCTCCTCTGAGAAAGATAAGGTGAAACAGTGGAGAAATAAAACACAACCCCTTCTGAGACTATGCTGAAAAGACTTCCTGTATGATTTTTCTTATTTTTTTTTCAGAGGAGCAGAGGAGGGTTTGGGGAATATTTGCTTTCCCTCTGATTCTCCTAAATTCTCTACTGAGTCTCATTTTCCATCACAGAGAGCAAAGCAGCTGCTTCATTTAGCTGCGATAACTGAAAATGAAGATGAAAAAGGCCAGGCCCTGAGACATAGCTCAATGCAGACAAGCTAGGGGGAAAGGGAGCACCAGCTGCAGCACTTCCTCCCCTCCTCTCTTATTATCTCAGTATTTCCCTCCATTCCTTCTCCACATCTTCACCTCCTCCTCTGCTTCTCACTGCACCCACGAGCCACATAACTGGCTCGGCTCTGCTGTGAGAAGCAGAGGACTTTGCACGGATGCCTCTGTGCAGCACAAGGACTGACACAAGGGAGCTCCACTTTCCCTTTGCTGGGCAGCCAAGATGAGCAGAGGGCAAGGAGGAAAAGCAGGGCCAAGAGGGAGAGAGAGGAGAAGGAGACACTGGCAGGGTCAGGAAGAGTGAGTGTACAAAGGAGAGCCCGCATGCTGAACAAGAGAGAGGTTTCTTTCAGTTTTTTAAGCCCTTTTTAATTAAGGAGGCGTACAGGGGGATTGAAGGCTTAGCTGGCTTTGGCATGGCCAAGGGGTGGCAAGTGGCCAGCCCAAGCACCTGTGGTCCCTCACTGCAGCACCACTTGAGCACTGGGGGATGAGACCAAGGCAGGTTTAGTCAAGCTAGCCAGGGTGACAACAGCATTGCAGCTGCACTGCTACAGCTTCAGCACAAGCCCTGTAGGTCCGGCTAGGTCCAAAGCAATATATTCAGCTGTTTAACCTGTGCTGCGGGCCACCATCACCTCCCTGCCAGTCTTCCCGAGCACCTTGGTTCAGAGCGATGAGCAGCAGTGGAGATGAGGACGGTCAGATCCCAGGGCAGGCTGCATGCACAGTGCCTCAGACAAGCCCCAGGAGATGTGATTACCAGGCAGGAGCAGGGGGGACAAGATGGGGACCACCTCCCACTGCTGCGTGCTTGGGACCCCACGTGTTACACAGGCACCAATCTTCCTTCTGATGCTTGGGCAGCATTTAACCCCCAAGCTGGGGGCTTTCATTCTGCCTTTCCGGCTCTTGGTTTCCCAGGCTAGCTGGTCTGAGCCCGGTGCTGCCACCCCACAACCCCAGGACTGCACACCCAGTGACAGAAGGCAGGCAGGAAAACATCCTCCGCCCCTGAAAGCCCTTGCCTTGCCTCTTTTGTTTGCTCATTCTGCCACCTCCTGGTTAAGTCTGATTCTGACATGGTAAGATGTGACATGAGTCTTGCCCAAATAACAGGCCAGACCAGAATAATAAGTTAGGGTGGAAAAGTTTGCTGCAGATCCCTCTAGTCCAGCTGCAGCTCAAAGCAGGGCTAGCTTCAAAGTTAGATGAGTTTGCTCAGGGCCTTCTCCAGTCAGGAGAAACCTCCAAGGATGGAGACCCCACAACCTCACTGGACAACCTGTTCCTGCTTGATCACCTTCATGGTGACTTTTTTTCCTTGGATACAGTCAGAATTTCCCTTGCTGCAACTTGTAATCTTGGATGCTGATCCTTTTGCTGTGCACCTCTGAGAAAACCCTGGCTCTGACTTCTCTATAACCCCAATGGCAACATTTTCATGTGGAGCTACTGGAACCTTTAATGTGCTAGATCTGAGCCCACCTATCTTCTATTAGGTTATTTTATTTCCCCTCACCTAGCTTCTGTGCTCCCTCACTTGGACTTCTGTTTTCATCCCATTTTTTCAACACACTCTTCTTCCTACTCCCCTCTAACACAGCAGTCTGTTAAGTAAGATGACCTAGAGCTGAACATGAGGCAAGGTTATAGGGAGATCAGTGTATTAGCAAGAGTCTTCCAGAACTAGCTAGAAAAAAAGACCCCAAGGTTTCAGGCACATAAGCCCTCTTTCAGATCTGATGCAAAAACAGAATGCTAATGCTAAGTATCTCATTTTCTAGCAAACTTTGCTTTCCATTTCAAGTCACGTATCTTCTATTCTTGTCTCTCCCGTTTATTCTTTTTGTGGTCCTGCTTCTCCACTTAAGGACTCCACAATTACAGTTCAGTTTATTTCCACACAGTAACTCATACTGCTCTTACTCCAACATTCTGCTGCTACATGAAATTTGCCATTCCTAATTTTGCCCAGAACTGACTTTTGAGTCTGCTTTTTCCCCAGATTTGCTTATGAGTTATAGGACTTCGAAAAATGGGCAGTATCTCTTCTATTCTCTAATTGCTCCACTTTGTTTTAATTCAAAATTCTGAAGCAAGCTGGTGTAAGACAATCCATCCTATTTTATGTGCTTGTTCTCAGGATGAAGTTCTTCCAATGCATAAGTCTTCCTTGCATTAGCTGAGGCCTCTGTCATTGAAGGAGACTTTCATCATCCTGTGAATAGGAGGAGGGAGTAGAGGGAATACTATTGTCAGCTCCATAGAGATGGATGTATTGAATGATGACAGCAGAGAACCAGGCTCTTAAGTGGCCCATACAAGTGGTACAAAAACACTGTGGCTGTTATCACAACCCACCGATCTGTAAGCCTGGCAGGAACATTGTTCTCCATTTGGATTGTTTATGATTGCTTTTTAAAAATTCATTATTAATTGCAGTGACCTCTATTAAATTAAATTATCTGCATTTGGGTGAAATGTGCCTATCCCATGCTTTGTGTTTTGGAACAGTCTTTAGATACCCCATAAAAATTTGCACAGCATTTACATTCCCAGTGCCCACAGTGCCAGTACAACACAGGAAGAAATATCGCTTACAATACCTTATCCTCTAGATTGGCACCTGCCATTTCCTTTTCAACACTGAGATCGACTTCAGATGATTCTTCAACTTCTTTTATTTCTGCATCTAACAAATAAAGCCCCAATAAAATGCAAGAGAAAGGTATCAAACCATATTCTGACTAGAGAAACGAAGGGCACATTTTTTACAGCTACTCACAGGATGCTGAAAATAGAGATTTATGTAATTTGGAGTTACATAATGGATTCCAGGCTGGGGAAAAACAAATTTGGAAGCCTGGATGGCACAAGTGGGACAATCCAGTTTTCCTGCCTTAAAAATTAGCAGTGTTTCACTTAAGGAAGTTTGGAGGTAAGTATAGCCATATCACTAAAAATGCTCTGCAGCAATGGTTTTTACAGGACTTTATTTGTATTTTTGTTGCAAGGGAAATCCATGCTATACCTTTTACAGCTGAAATTATTGGGATGTCAATCCTGGTTTTCAGACCTTCTGACAAAAATTGGCTGACTTGGGAAATGGCCTATACTGCAATATAGATTTGCTGTGGAGCTAAGCAATAATGACGAGAAAGCGTATGGAGATACGCAAATCTGACTCAATATCGCTGAATGCGGGCACGTGCTACGGAAAAGGTGCAGTGGATGCAAACCATCCATTTACTTCAGTGAAGTATATGGCAATTTACACTATCTGAGCATTTGCCCAAAGACAACTTTTATTACATCATTTTCTACTGATTCTGCCATAGACTGAGAAAGCTTTCCAAAAAAACAATCCACCATCAATTATTTTTACACTCTGAACATGTAAAAGCATCGAATTTTACTCACCACCAGGAACAGATTCCAAGATTTCATTGGCACTAAATCTGTGCTTCACACTTAATTCCTCAATACTCTTCTCTGGCAGTCTGTCTGTTTCACTCACTTGTGATGTTGTTACAGCAACACGGAGACTTTCAACTAGAGAGGAAAACATGCAGAATTACAGACGTCCCTTAAACAGCTCCTTAACGCATAAATCCATGACGTAGAATCATAGAATAATCTAGGTTGGAAGGGACTTTCGGAGGTCGTCTAGTCCAAGACCCTACTCAAAGCTGGTCAAACTAAATTGGGTTGCTCAGAGCTTTGCACAGACAAGCTTTTAACATCTCCAAAGATGGACACTTCACAGCCTCTCTGGGCAACCTGTTCCAGTTTTTGACCACCCTCACAGTATATAATTTTTCTTTTCATTTAACTGGAATTGCCCATGTTCCAAACTGCACCTGTTGCCTCTCATCCTATCACCGTGTGCCTCCACAAAAAATCTGGCTTCTCTGTATCCTCCTGTTAGGCAGCTGAGGACAGCAATGAGATCCCACCAAACTGCCCTCTCTCAAGGCTGAACAGACCAACTATCTCAGCCGCTCCTCAGATGTCATGTGCTCCAGCCCCCTAGTCATCTTGGTGCCCTTCACTGAATTTGCTCCAGTTTGTCAATGTTTCTCTTGCCCAGGGAAGCCCAGCACTGGTCACAACACTCCAGACAGGACTCACTAGGGGTGAGTAGAGGAAGGATCACCTCCCTCAACCTGCTGGCAACTCTCCTCCTAATGGAGCAGCCTGGGAGGCAGTTGGCCTTCTTTGCCACAAGGGCACATTGCTGCCTCATGATCAATCTGCTGTCTAGTAGGACTCCCAGGTCCACTTCTGCAAAGCTATTTGCTATCTAGTCAGTGTCCAGCCTCTACCAACATGTGGGATTACTCCATCGCAGATGCAGGACTTTGCATTTGTGCTGTTGAACTTCTAGGGGTTTCTCTTAGCCCATTTTCCCAATCTGTAGAGGTCTCTCCAGCACATTGATCACCCCGCCTCATTTGGTGACAGCCATGAATTTGCTAAGTGTCCTCAGTCCCTTGGTTAACTTCATTAATAAGTATGTTGAACAGTATTGGTCTCAGGATCCATCCCTAAGGGAATCCCCTAATCACATGTTGCCAGCTGGACACCATATCACTGATCACAATCCTTTCAGCCCAGCAGCCCAGCCAGTTTTCCACCCATTTATGCATCTCACCAATTCAGCTGTAAGGATAATGCAGCCAGTGCAGACAGTGTTGAAGGCCTTGCAAATGTCAAGGTAAACAACATGCACTGCTCTGCTCTCATCATAAAACCCATCAGGTTGGTCAGACACAACTTGCCCTTGAAGAATCCATGCTGGCTGTTCCCAGTCACCTTCTTGTCCTTCATATTCTTGGAAATAGCTTCCAGGAGGATTTGCTCTATCACTGTTTCAGACATGGTGGTGAGGCTGACTATTTTGTAGTTCCCTATATATTTCTCCTTGAAGAGGGTTGTGATGCTTGCCTTCTTCAAGTCATCAGGAACCTCTCCTGATCACTGTGACCTTTCAAAGACGATAGAAAGCAGCCTCACAATGATATTGGCCAGTTCCCTGAGCAGCCTTGGATTTATCCTGTCTCATATCATGGATTTGTGTATATCTAATTTGCTTAAGCACTCCCTAATCCTATCCTTCTCTACTGTAAGCAATGCTTTATTCCTATAGAGTCTGCTATTAGCTCAGGGAATTAGTATTTCTGTCTTGGAAAATGATCCCCACAAACTGCCTACAGTGAAAGCAACTGTAAATTCCTTACAGTGTGCTGAAGAGTCCTGAAATCCAAGACATCATCAACATCAGCACAAGAGAAAGTGAAAATTAAAAGTGGGCAGAATAACGTGTAAGTATAGGCTGCCATTTTAGTTAAAATGACATTTACTATCGCATCACTGACTTATATTCCCTACCCAAGTTTTATCAATAAAATGCTCTCTGAATTCATAATGATGATGGAGACCAACCTTTGCTGCTTTATCGGTTGAAATGTGGTTATTAGCCCACAATCTAGGTGATGCTAAAACCTTGTAGTCCTTCTCAAAGAGCATACAGCTCATGCTGGATATGGTTCAGTTTACCAGGACTCTTTTCAGCTGAGTTTAGCAGGAGTTTAGCTAAATTTCCAACTAAGCAAGGTATCCAGAAATACCATTCCCTTCCTTGCTTTGGAGGACAGCACTGTATGTAGCACAAGGCTATCATCTCTCAGTTAGATAGTATGCAGAAAAAACACAGCTCCTACAGCAATTCTGGCAGCTGTTTCTGGGCAGATCTGCCAAGATCATCTGCAGTTTGGTCTGTGTATGACCCTACATGATTCTGATCTGTCATCAAATCAACCAAGGTAGGTGAAGGTCGGGGACCAGATGCAATATCATACCGCATCCTGTGATCTGCTTCACAGGGCTGTACTGCAAGTACGACAGCTAAGGAAACAACTCTCAGGTGCAACCTAACACCATGTCCCTGCCTGCTTACATATGATGTTATGCACTAAACATATCTGTTATCTTACAGTCTGGCAGATACCATCTCATCAAGTATAAACTTGAGAGACATCTCTTCAATGCCCTTTGCCAAGTTTTGATACTGCCAGTTCTTGAGACTTGACAGAATCGCAGCACAAGGCAACACGGTTGTACTTTGTTACCTTGAAATATCTGCCCACATGAAGAACCACCAGTCCACTCTTCCCATGCAAACTCACCTTCTCTGAGTGCTGCTGTCAGCAATGAAGCAGCCTGTGGAGTTTCTCCAGAATCAGGTTTGATAAGGAGGTGAGGTTCTATATGAACATCATCAAACCCACTCATATCTCCCAGTTCTGCATAGATACGCAACTTCTCTTCCAAATTACTACAGATCTGCTGGTCCTGGTTACTCAGTAATTCTGTCAACCAGAATTGAACACTGTATTAATATTTTTTATCCTGCAGGGAAAGCACATTCCCCATTTACCCTTCTAATCCTTACGCCACATAGACATTGCTAACTCAAGCTAGGCCTTTTTTAAGTGGCCAGGAATCAAATTCATCGCATTGTCCGTCCTAATGAAAGCTGGCACAGACCCTGGCAGAGGGCCAGGCCAGTGCCCTACCCTGATGAGGTGGCCTTGGCTGCACTCAATGGCCTTCAGCTACCTCCTGCTGCACTCACAATGATCAATGCTGGAAAAGCGCTGGGCTCAGGCAGCCAGAAGATGCACGTTGAAGAAGAACACCTACTCTCAGCAGAGGATGCCCTTCCCTGTGGCTCTCTACAGGAAGGATATTGCTGGAATTTCTTTGCTCGCAGCAGTATAAAAATGTGGAAGTTAGGTGCAGAGAAACCAAAGAAGCAGAATTTATTCCTATCAGCGACATTTTCAGATAATAATAATAGTAGCAGAGGATGAAAAGCCATAAACAAGCACAAAGCCACACAATTACTGAAGATTTGAGGTATTTCCACAAATAGAAAACTACCTGGCCCTGACACTAATCTGGGAAATTCCGCATTTATTCTGAAAGCATCCATTTTTCTTTCTCTTTTGTACTCACAGCAATGTAGCAAAAATACAAAGCATTTGGAAAAAAATGACTGTCTTTCAATAAACTCGCATTATACAACCAGACCACCCCAGCTTTCTCTGCTGTGACCCTGTCTATCGAGCCACTCTGACCCCACCAGCCAGTATGGGCGCGTTACTCATCCTGAACTCTCAGGATGTAGGAGCTCTCAGAGTGGCAGGTAAGGTACCGCACCTTGACATTTCTGAATTCTGTATGCTTTGGCCTCAGCGATATGTCTGTCCTCATCAGATTCATGCATTTTTCTTTCTTCTTCTTCCTCTGGACAACTTCAAAGATGAAAGACAAATAAAGGTGGATAAAGCAAAATCTGCATGTCATATATTCATCTACAGTACAGTGTTGTGTTCATAATAAACAGAATACAACATCAACACCAACTTTTGCTACAACCCAGAAGCATGCCATTTGTCTCCTTCTTTAAAAAGCAGTAACTGAACACAAACCAGACTGAAGAACTCCTTTTAATTCTGGTAAGGCTGCATCGTGCAGCAAATGGGTGGCTGGCCCTCACACAGGTTTGCTGTGCTAAGCATAAGCTTGGGCCCCATGAGGAGCAATGCTTTCCCTGCCATTCTTGAGGAGCTGACACCAAGATAACAGGCATGATTAGGGATTTACCCAAAATGGTTGTATGGACACTTGCAGGACTCTGGAAAGCAGTCAGTGCCAAAGGCAAAGGCGAGGGAAGCTTACAATGGCTGGTAAGGACATCTAGTGGGGAGCGGGAAGGGTCTGGTGGTTCAGTGGGAAACCAGAAGTAACACGGGAAGTTTGGCAGAAGTGATGGTGAGGTTTTGGGGTCTGTGAATCCTGAGCTCAGAGGAAAACCCAGCCTCACAGAATGGATCCAGTGCAACACAGAACATTGCCACGAATACCCAATCAACCTCCCGTCCACTTTGCACTACTGCGATGAAAACCCAAAGCCTTTTCCTCTACCTTTCCACTGCACCTTGAATATGCCTCATCCAGTTGTTACGTTCCTCCTTGGAGTTGGTATGAACCTCATACATCTCGGGCCCTGCAGATGAAGCGCTAATCAGAAACATCCCCCTTTCTTCGTTGGCTACTTCTCTTACTATGAGCCTCTGAAGGGAGATAACAGAAGGCTTCTGGTCCTGGGGAAAACAGTCACAGCACATGCAAACAATAAATTACTCTCTTATAAAGCATCACACTTTTAGAAGAGCATCATTTTTCAATTAATTGGACTAATTCTAGTCCTGGTGTAGTCAGACTATGTATGTTCTCACCAGGTGTAAGAGCCTGCAAGTTTTAAGTATTCAGACATGCTTTTAAACTATTTTTTAAAATACACTGTAGTATTAATGAACAAGTAAAGCACTGGGTATGTACTAAAAAGTAAATCCCAAAGGCTCAATGATACTGAGACACAGTATTCATATAGTGTCTATATTTATATAGTTTGGGAACTTCTCTACATGACCTTTCATATATTTTATGTGTATATACTACTACATTTGCAGTTAAAATTATTCTTCTGTTTTGTTTTACAGAACCAGAAGTTAAAATTTATTTCAGATAATTGAAAGAGCCTGCTCTGCTTCCTGCCTTCATAATCAGATGAGGCATGACAGTAAAAAATCATTCTGTTATTTTCATCCTTCTTCCTAAAAAAATTATTTAATTTTTAAAATAAAATTAATTTTCCATATACTGTCATATTACTGTTTTGAATACACTACCAGGATTTTAGAAAAAAAAAACATTATGTGGGAATAACCTAGAAATATACAAATAAAAGTGCAATGTGTATATTCAAATATCTGATAATATACTTACTACAGCTGCAAAGATGTATTTTTGATCTTTTTCTTGTAACAACAGTAGTACATCAGTTAGAAGCAGAGCTAAGGTGTCTTAAAATGAGAAAAGGAAAATAATGTTTTTTAATTAAAGTTATTACAATTATAGTTAATGTCTTCTTTTAAAGAGAGAAGCCCTGATCAATAAATATCCCACAGAATCCCACAGTAAACTGAATAGGAAATATCTGGATTAGCCTATGGTCTGCATGGAGCAACAGCAAGCCGTCACTTTCCATCTCCCCGGAAAGACCACACTTTCTGCTATCCAGCCTCCTGCAGCACCAGGCTGGAGCACTGGTGCAGGAAGGAAGAAACCTCGCTCCAGTGCCAGTACAGCTCACCCAGGCCACTCAYAGGCAACCTGGCAAAGACTATCCCACATAAATTTTGTTTTGCCTGTGCTGTAACATATACTCACAGACAGTATTACACGGGTAAAAGTATTTCTGGAATAATGATGAACAGATAGTTTTATAAAATTGTACAGCAAATATTAGTAAGCTCCAAAAAAAAGCCAACCCCTACATGTGATTAACACCAAAAATCAAATTCTGGTCTTGCATGTAAAGATTGGGCTCCAGCCAAATCTGGGTTCAGATTTTCTTTTCCACTGCAGATGTCCCAGTACCACTGAAGAACAGCATGTGATTTTTCATGCATTATTTTCAATGGCCAGTACTGTGAACAATATAAATGTACAAGTCAAGACTCTATGTCATGGAATGAAACTGCAAACCAATGAACTAAAAGCAGGGGACTGGAAGAAGAAATGCAGCTGATGGCTTTGTATGTGAACTTGCCTTCTTACCCAGATATACAGTGGATTACCCACAAACCATGGCAGCTTCTGGAACTACTATTCTAGCAATTGGTGGTGTATTGTCAATACCATTACCTCAGAAATTCGTGTTTGCAACACAGTGTAATAAAGTATTTTCATTCTTAAACCAATCTTCATATGTTATCTGCAGATAAAGAGTTAAAGGACTTTACTGCTCAGATGGAATACCTTTGAAACGGCCAGTTGCTGTCTTCCAGTACAGTAAACCTTCATGAAGAAGTATCCTCTCTTTCCTCATCAAGTCTTGCTTCCTAAAAATATGGCCATTTTTCAGCTTTGTATACGTTTTGTTTTCAGTTCTACTGAGAATTTCCAGCAGCTTTTGCTTTTTCTCATATTCATTCACTTTCAAATCTACTGCTGCAATCATGTCCTTAATTAGATGAAGGGCTTTGCACAGGTCTTTATGTTCTTCTGTTCCTTCTATATGAAACAAAAAATAAACATGATAGTAGTCAGCATATTCAAGAGAAGATGTCATTCCTTACTTTCTGGGAACAATCAACATGATGCAAAGCTTAAATTGATAAATATGTCTTTTTAAGTCGAACCTGGCAATCAATTTACTAGAAATATTAGAGGTATCTACCTTTGTTTGACTTGCCTATTAAAAGGTGACATGCACCTCAGATTTATTCATTAGTCAAAACAACACGTTGAATAGTTTCTGACACATTTATGAGCTGTTAGCATTTAAAAAAAATTTACTGGCTAAGTAAATCATATAGTATATTACTCTTCTGGCTAAGTAAAAAAAAACAACCTTGAAATAGGACTGCGAGCACAAAGGGTTTGCATTTGCAACTTTCTACAATGCTCATTTATTGCCCATTTGGGGAGCAATATCTGTAAGCTATTAGTATTTCTAAAAAGCTCTATGAAATTCCAGAGATCATTCAAGCTTTGTTTGAAAAACTGGAGAGTAACTTATGAAACGTTTGCCTAGCCCTACTTACAAGAGACTCCACCAGAATTAATTTCAAAGAAGGTGCAGATGCGTGCCTGAATTAGTTCACATCCTCTAGTCAAGATCTTTTCCTAAAACAAGGATGCTCTTCTGGACTTCTATGGCTTACCCGGCTGAAATATTGGAAATCTTCACAACCCAGCCTTGACAAAGACTACATACACCAGACACCCTGTTTAGGTGACACTTGCCTGAAGAGTAGATATTTATGTTGCCCTGGTTCTCTACAGAGCAGCGAATTTCGCCTTTTGTTATACTGTAGCAGTGCATATTCCTTACGTTAGAAACGCGCTAGGATTCCAGACATGAAGCAACACTTTAGCTTTTATTCACCTTTTGAGTATTGCGATATCCTTTCAACCAGAACAGGGTATTTGGTGATTCGCTGGGTGACGAGCAAAATGCACTCGGGGATTCCTCGGCGTCGCGCCAACAGGTTACTACTTCTCAGCTGCACAGATAGAAATATATACCTTGAGTAGTACATGCATATTAAACCACCAATTGACTAATAAGAAATATGATCTAAATGCATTAGAATAAGCTAAAACAAAATGCTGGGTTATCTGAACCATCCCCAAGGAAGAGCTGCTGCCCTGAGGGATGAAGTGTACTATAACAGGAACATGTGCATAATACACACTGGATGCCAAAGCTTTCTAAAATTTGAAAGAAAAGTGTAATTTATCAGCTCACTGGTTAAGGAGGGAAAAACTTTGCCATTTTTATAAGCTATTAAAAGTGAGTTACTGAATATCATTTCAATCCTAAATCTAAGTAAAAGCTACATATCTTTTTCCTGAGCATTTTGTCCATAGTGATCACGTTTCCACATAAACTTACTTTAATAAAATTCTGGAACTTCTTGTTTTGTTGCAACTCTTTGAAGAGATTAACAGCTTCTTTTTGATGGCTACAAAACTCTCCGTATATTTTCTTCATTTTAGTTGCATTTTCCTCTGAAAACTGAAGAAATTAGTAAGTGAATTGTGCTCAACATTGCACCTAACAGCAAAGTGCATACTTTAATTAATGTATTTTGTATAAATATGGAACTTTTATGCTACTTGTTACTCAAGTTCTCTGAAGTTCACTAACAGGACCTGTCATTACAGAATGAAAATGGGCTAGCTGTTTTTAGGAGCAAGAAGAGGAACATAGGCTGGAGAGAGCACAAGCAACCTCCACTCCAATCTTGCCAATAACAGCTAGAACAATTATCATGACAGCATTTCCTTCATGTCTTTGCAAACACAATCCCTTTGAGGCTTATTTGCATTTGTCTAATCTCCACGCTGCTTCTAGACAAGATAACAGTTCAGCTTCTTTTTTTCAGAGGAGTGAAAACTGACTGACCGAAGGTGAAAAGCCACACTCTCCTGATTGCAAGGAACGGAAGTGTGACCAGCAAGGAGTTAGTTAGCTGTTCTACAGCCACCATAAACACGCTGTGACCTCCCCTTCTCTAGTGATCAGCAACTCGAGATGCACCATGCCAGATCACTACAAGAAATGAACGGGTAGTTTGTTTTCCATAATCAGTCAATTCTTCACACCTCTTCTCAGCTATTAGAAAAGCTAATACATTGCTTCCATTTTTTGCAGTCCATGGTATGATGGCAGCAGCCTTCTACTGTGAACAGGACAAAGTTCATCACTTTCCTTATCACTTGTACCATACAGGTAGAAGTTCATCCCAAGTTCAACACAGTGACCTGTCAGTAATGATTTTCTCGCATTGCTATTTCACCCTGCAATAATCTGCAGGGGACAGCCTTTGAATTTTATAAGGCAACCATAGCCCTCTTCTTGCCCACAAAAGTTTTGAAGTCAGTAAATTGTTTAATTTGGGAACCCTGAGTACATAAAGGATTAGGAGAGCTGATGCCTCTACCTGCTGCACGAGGATGTCTCCAATTCTGCTAATGACAAAATTACGTTCACTCCCTGCCTCACATGATTCCTGCCGTCTCTCCTTCATTCTGCAGAAGAATTGCCTGTGCATCTCCAGTAGCTCATCTAAGCAGGGGAATATTCTGTCCACTGTGCTGTGGTCCAGCTGCAGTTCTTCCTTCATCCCTTTCCTGAATATTTCAGACATAATGAACAGGGTATGGATGTGATGCACTTCTGTTTGCATCAGCTCTGCAGTATAAAAGAAAACAGCATAGTATATTAATCACCTGAACTTTTTGCACACCTTCTAAGATAGACTTTATCAACATTTAAATATACAGTCATAATCGTTTTTTCTGTGTAAGCCTCAAACCTAATAGATTATGTCAGTAGGAAGACTTACTTTATCTGGCTCTGGCACAGTTCTCTCAACTGTACCCCGCTGAAGAAGCTGGGGTTGCAATTGCTTGAGCTGGGGATTGGATGAGGTCCCTTCCAACCTCAACTGTTCTGTGAACAGGGTAGACATGTCTCTGCTAGTCACTACTCTTCATTTCCTTAGCTCTAGGACACATTGTAATTTGTGACAAAAATGTTCTTTGAACATTCTCATTATTCCGAGTTGAAGCACTCATTCTTACGGACATAAAACATGTATGTTCTCCCTCTACTTTCTACGCCATATTGTTTCTAAACCTACAGAAAGCTTTGAAATACTGACCGAAAATTACATCCTGCCTCTTGATGACATCCTTTTCTTGCTTGCAACAGAACTTTGGATCCACAACAAGACTCCAGGACTCTGCCTCAAACTCTTGTGCATCTGTGCAGAGATCACTCCACTGAGAAAAATCCACATCATCTATGACAAAACGTGTATCTCATTAACACCAGGCATATGAACAGTAAGGGAAGACCCTTGGCACATGCGGATCTATTCATATAGTAAGGGGAACACATCACAGGGATGAACTTTAGACAAGGCTTCTGCAAACATTGGCAGTGGCTTTACAACAGAGAAACTTGCCAGATGTCAACATCATTACCAAAGGGTTGAAATGCAAATGTGACAGCAGGGGAGGAGAACAAAAAAACCCACCCTTCTTTTCTCAGATTAAATCCTTTTCATACTTCTTTGCTTGAAGAAACATTTTAAAATTTAAAAATGAAATCCAACATTTTCAAAAGCAGCTCTGGTGTCGGAGGAGCACTGGCCATTTTGCAGATGTCCAGTGAGAGGTAACAGCACCATCCTTTGTGAGTGAATGCCCTTCAGCTTTGAAATTCAGTCTCACACCTAGCTACAGAAAAAGCCTATTTCTATTCACTTCACAAGGATATGTAGCCATTTTAGGAGGGGGTTCACTAGTGGGAGGTAAGATTTTGGGGCTACTGAGGAAATACAAGCGATGTAGGCATACGTTTTGCAGTGTACACTGTCAATGGAGATGATTAGATGAGTGCAGAAGAAAAGTATATTGCTGTTCTGGTTTTGCAAGGATGCCTAATACATTTATGCCTGTTATTTCAAAACGGTAACACCGTACAAAAATATTCTAAAAGTTATCAAAGAGTTAGTTACAAGGAAGAAAGGAAATGTTGTATTTTAAGACTAATGTGTCTGTTCATGTCATTTTAATGAGGGACAAAATTGTAATTACCAAAAATAGGTGCTCTTCTTTTAGCAGATGAGGTGGCTTCCTATATCAACTAAGGAGTTTCTCTATTTTGCACTTTCCAATACAGGTTATAAAATGCAACATCTGTGCAATACTTCTCACCTTCCATCATAAAAGGATCCATTGAAGAAAAGGTCCCTAACGCTTGTAACATCTCTTCAGAGCGTGACTTGGACCTCCAGGTGCTAGTCTCAGAGTCTTGTTCAGAAAATGGTGTAGATTTTCTACAGCAGAAAAAAAAAATCCCACATTTATTTAATGGTTTCAATTTTCCTAGAAATGCTGAATGATGTATTTAGCATAGTCCCTGACAGCTGCCCTCTACCTTTCAAAACTGGTACTGGGGACACTTTTGGACAAGAAGTGGGACTGTTGAGAGGCTTCCCTCCTTCCAGCAGACAGTCCAATAGGCACAGAGGAAGAAGAATGCACTAGGGAAAGCACTGTCTGTGAAACATCTCCAGGCAGGGAATCTGTGAGGCAAAGCACAACACAACATTTTGACAAACAAGGTAGAATATGTCATCAACAGCACAGTTATACTGTGAAATGCTATCTCGTGTTCATATAGACCTATACCGGGTATCAAGAATGTCTGCTTGCCATGGTACAAGATGGTGATGCTCTCACATGGAATATAAAGATAAGCCTGTAGGCAAAGTGGAATAGCTCCAGCGTGGATATTATTGATAGAAAACAACCTCAAATCATACACGCTCTAGCACTGGAACCTGAACATAGGAGACGCAAATATTTGTGTATATGGTAAATGACATACTCAAAAGCACAAGACAGAACTGACTACTTTTGATTTTCATTCTCACTGAAAACAAAACGTAGTAAAATTCCCACTCATTTTAGTAGAGGAGGAGTTAATTCAACAGCCATTTCTTCATATTAGAGACACACACACTTTCTTACAGGTATTGAAATGCAAAATAGAAACACACAAATGATGTAGTAAAGTTTGTGCTGTCAGTCCCATGATTTTTAACCAAGGTTTAACTTAGAAGTGTGCTAGATTTACATCTCCTAACTTACTTGTTACACCAGCTTGGGGTTTGTTTTTATTATGGTATCTCTCCTGGGATTTCTGAAAAAAGAAGAATCTTTTGAAATTGCAATGAAATCATAGCTGATAACACACTGAATATTCAAGTCAGCAACTCGCTGCCATATATTATCACACAAAAGGGCTTCAAGAAAATGGTCCTAAATTATGGTCCTAATTTCTACCAATAACCAATAAATCCAAGTTTATTAGTTATTGGTACATAAAAATATTCAGAGTAGAATGATATTATTTGTACTACAACACAAAACTGAATCTGTTTATTCGAAACCAAGTCACTGAGTTACAGCATTCTGCTTTCTCTATATGAATATTGCCTGTGAAGACTGCAAGAAAAGTGGTTCACATTCAGGGCTTTATATTCAAATAAGCTTGAAGCACTTGTGGCAGGGTACTACCTGAGGAAGCCTGGGTATCAGAGGCAGAATCGATCCCCCTTCCAAAGTGGACTTTTGCAAAACCTGTAACAAAAGCCTGCCGTGCTTAGGCATGTATTTCACTTGAGGTGGGTCAATGAACATTTTCTGCATCCCATTCTTGTTGAGAGGAGTCAGGGATGGTAGGGGCTCTTGTCTCCTCTTGACAAATAACCACCAGTCCCAGTAATTAAAACTACCAGTTCAGCTGTCCTAATGCCCTAAAGTTGCCCAGAAATTTGTGCAAAGTTATGACGCGATAGCTATAACCAAAGTAAATAAAACCACCTGATTTATATCCAGTTTAAGACGTTTACCCTCAAGAGTCTGTATGGACACATGTTCTCCCTGCAAGCCACCATGATGCAAAATCCAGCTACACCAGAAAAACACACTCCGCTAATTGAGAAAAGACCTGTATTGCTGTGGCACACTTCTCTGCAAGACCCATTTTATTCCATGAGGGCAGAAGCCTTACACATCTATTTTTGAAAACCAACTTCTTTGTCATGATAACCTCACCATGCCTGTGTTCCTACTTAAAAGGAGACAGTATCCATCAGCTCTAGAGATGATTTTGTCCTGTCTGCAGTGGCAGCTGAACACTGGGAGTGACTGCCTAGGCAGGCTGTGGAGTCGCCTCCTTCAGAGATCTTCCAGAACAGGTCAGACAAACATCTGCCCAAATTGTTACCTAGAAGTCAGCCTGCCTGAGGGTAAAGAGATGGACTAGGTTGCCTCCCAAAGTGCCTTCCATCTCTGCTTTCCATTATTCCAAACACAGGGGATCCCCCTTCCCACACAAGGGGATATCTGTGGGTGTGAGGAGCCTTTCTTTTTAATCTCTTTCTGTATCCCTCCAGACACACCATTTTACAATTTGACCTTGCAACTCTTCAAAAATACAGTTCTCTCTTTATATTCATTTTTGACCCTCTTCTAAAAACTGTTGTTCAAGCACAGTGCTTGCTCTGTTGCTCACACTAGACATTTTGACACCCTTGCAGCCTTTTGCATAGACACTGGGTCTGGGCAGGCTGTGTGTACTTTCCTTTTTGCTTCACGACGTTTCTAGACCCCTTGGAAAGCAGATATGCTCTAGTAAGAACGGTGCAGTATAGGAAGTTACCTTGGTGCACACAGGAGAACACTCCTTGCAGCTCTTATGAACAATCACATTGCAATCTGAAAGAGAAGGCACGTTTCAAAGCCTGACGCACAACAGGTTCCCCAGCCCTCCCAAGATGTTACTCTGAGGCTTCACTTTTTTCCCCTCCTCCATGTCCACTGACTAAAGTGGCCTTTAGGATGCTTTGATGTGACAGCCCCTGGCTAGGAAGGAGTTACAGCCCAATGTGCTGGGCCTAGGAGATGGCTGTCATCCCTTCTGAAGCTGTCACTTGCCGTCCTTCCTCCTGCTGCCTTGCCAACCTCAGCTCGTTACATAAACCAGATACATCCAAATCTAGGCAAGGTTTCTTCTTGAAACAAAACACTGAACCAGGATCCCAAAGCAGGATTCGGAACACTGTAAGGTCACATGCGAAAGCCAGCAACCACTTACGGGAGCACTGCAGTGACTCCTTTCCTAGGAGGGCCTTTTCACAGGCCATACACGGGATAACTCCTGAGAAGGTCCCATTTGTAAAATTGTGCCTGTTCAGTTTCTCTTTTTCTTTGGTATCTTTATTTTTTGTCTTCATCCCCAACAGCAGAGGCAGGAAAAAAGTAAAAAAAAGGGACATTATAAAAGAAGATAAACTGATTTAATCTTAAAAACACTAAAACGTTCCCTTTTAAGAGCAAATTATTCTAAAACATTTATTCCCTGGAAGACTTGTAACAGTATACTATATTATTACATCCAACATTGCTGAAGTCCTAAAATGATGCAGGCATTGCTTTCACTGGCAGCTAAGCCAGAAAGCATTATCAAGGAAGACTGGCAGAAATACATTTATAAAGCTGCAAAAAGGAAACGTCCAGAAAATAAAATTTAAGAAGTGTCATTGACTCGCTGCACATACCAACAAATATTAGTGCCTACATCTCCCTGAGGCATACATGCAAACTCGTGCCTCTGCGGTTAAAGCTGCAGTTATGTAAATTTAGACGACTTGTCTTTAGATCTTAAAAGGCATTAGAAATAACCTATTTTTAATGAGTGTTAATGAATTTTATTAAATTCTGCCTATTTTTACAGTACTCCTGTTGGTGTGGGTATACATTTCCCCAAGCAGCCCTGATAGTTATTCTTTATGAGTCTGGCTGATGTATGGCTGCTGAATCGGACATATATGTTCAGAGCCAGTTCTGTCACTTGTGAAGATACTGCCTCAGCCAACCATCCTCACACACACGTACGTTCAGATATCCTGGGGCACGGGAGGGTGTACTAGAAAGCCTGCAAAACTGCCAGAAGGCCAGCCGGAAAGATCCCTTAGGCCAAATCCATCTCTCAAGCTACTAACTGATGCCGCTAATCTAAATTTCAGATGTCTCAAAATTAAATCACAAATGTTCTAATCTACCTTTCATAGTATGTATGTTTGACTGTGCAGGCCTCAAATCTGTAATTCTTTAACGCTAAGCAGTACTTACCCATGCAAGAAGTCCCATTAACTTTAAGGCAAATTCAACTGATTGTGTGCCAATGTAGATGCTACAGACTCATGCTTACTGAGAGTAATTGCGAGCACAGGCCCATACCTCTTAATTTTATTTTACAAAGAAAATTATTTCTTAAAGGTAATTCATACACTTAAACCTCGGATAAATCGTCAAATGAGATTATTAATAACATCAAAAAAATGGCAAGGTAAATACTTGATATTGTTCAGCAAAGGCTATTGTTTGAAAGAAAGCTGGGTTTTAATATGAAGGCCATTTCAGGGTATCCTACATATGTTTTAAAATGAAGAAAGAAAGAGGAAAGTTTCTTCCTATTACTTATGTGGTTTTGTAATAAACAACAACTTACCTTTACATAAAAATTTAGATTCTCATCTATAATTCATTTGATTATAGTAACATAATTATACATAACAACATAGACATAAATCCCAAATTACCTTGCACTTATTCCGTGTGCTGGTCATTCTGTTCATCAGAAAGCTGAAAGTCCGACTCACTTTACATTTTTCAGACTCATTTTTTGAGGGTACAATATATTTATTCCATTCCTCCTCCTGAATCCTAAAACAGAGACCAGTGAAAAAAACTCATTCCAGCGGTAACAGTCCCTTAAAACAAAGAAAAATATGGATGGTGCTTGTTTCACCTAACATTTAGAATTACATGTTTTATTGTGGGTTTAGCTGATGTTATTAAAACATCTGCGATCCCTCTTATAAAAAGAATTAACACTAGCCCGTGGAGTGCTCTGAATGTGCAATGTGTTACAAGCTTGCCTAGATGATAGTTGGTATCAAAAGCCCCCTTGTTTTTATTATGGTGTTTTGGACATTCCTAAAGTAGATAGGAGCTCCTATAGCAAACAGGAGCACATCCCTACGAGCATGTCCCGCAGTGGTGCACAGCAAATCTCTGCTGCAGGATGTGTGCGGTGAGGACAGCGCAGAGAGAGCTGGGCTGAGCTCAGTTCAGGGTTTAAGCGTGGGCTTACAGGTCCCCCGAGCACAGAACGCTCCCCTAAACCGCTGCTAAAAACCCCACTGCGAGGGGTGCTGAAGCCTCTTCCCCGCTCTGCTCCCTAGATGGCATTCTTGCACAGACCTGCTCCCGGCGCCTCAAATGGCGGGTGCCCCAAGTACCCATACCTTTTCTCTCGGGACTGCTCGGGCAGACTGTATGCTCGCTCTGCAAGACATAAACAGTTATCAGGCACTCAGATTGCAAGGTCGTCAGGTTTATTTGAAACACACGACCTCCACCAGGCCATAAGCTTGTCATTAAGGGCTTGCAATGTCATTTGAAAATTAGGAAAGCAAAAAAGTATCTACATTAGAAGCAGCTTTTGCTAGGGTGAGACCACTGCCTACTAAGCTTTGTTTAGTTGGCAGAATCTGCCAGAACTGAGATGGATATCAGTGAATGCCAGTCTCTGCAAACAGTCTGTTCTTAAGAATAACAAAAAATACTTCTTTTATTTTTCTTAACAACCCAGACTTGAATGATTCACACTTCATTTTGCTTTTTACATAATTTGTTGTAAAATATCTTAATGACATTCTTCTAACATTTGCAATTACCTGTCTTATGCAGCTTTATCTATAGTATTAAAAAAAATAAATCCCTTTACCTAAGGAGGAATATTACTAGTCTACATACTGCACAGGATGTATCATGTATTACAAGTTTACATCCTAGAAACAATAGAGAGGACTCAAGGAGATACTTTTCAACAAACTCTAAAAAGCAAAATAAAAGATAAATAATTCAGTTCAGTTGTTTTGGAAGAAGGAAAAAAAAAAAAAAAAAAAGATAGAGACCACTCTACCATTTCCAAATTAGAAGCCATTCCATTTTGCAGACATTTTTTGCAAAGCTACCACAGGTATGGTTCAGAAAGATACTTAAACACCTGCCTAAGTCAAAGCATCAGACTATGCCTTCTTTAAAGTTAGATACCAACTTAAACATGCTTYGCTGAATCAGCATGTCTTCAGACAAACGTAGACTTCAGGTTAGTGAGAGCTAGAGTATTTACCAAAGAAGCAGCGAGACTAAAAGGGCATTTCAGTTAGTTGCCAGGCACAACCTGTGCCACAGGATGCTTTCAGAAGAAATGAAGGCCATGTAGCCATGGGAGATGAAGAAAGCCTCATGCAAAACCGCACTGTGGGGTTGGCACTGAGGTACTTACTACAAGGGTGGAGCAGAGACACTGACTTAGAGAGTGAAAGAGCCTGAAGGAGGGATCGACCACTGTTCATGAGCACACCATCTACAGAGCAGGGACAAATCCTTTACTGTTACAGTCTGGTAATACCTTCTCAAATAAAAGCAGGTAGTTGCTTTAAACCTGAGCATACTGAAAAGCTTCCATCAGAAGGATGATTTCCCACTTTTTTCCTCATACTCTGCACAAGAAAGACCATCCTGATGCCATCCTGCATTCATCTGCTTTGGCTTATGTTTCATTGCCACATACTAGGTCCACTGCACCTCCCTCCTGCATAGCTAAGCCCTGAGCGAAATGTCCAAAGCTGGCAGCTGGGCAGAGGGGAAGGGGCAGGTTTTCYGTGTGCAGACACCTGCACAGACCCAGAGATAATCCCACTACAGCCCACAGAGATCAGGATGAACTATCTGACCTAGCTTCTTGGACCAAGCTCTGGAGCTAGTCCCATACCCCGATGCGACTGCTCAAAGCCAGCACAGCTGTGCCTGCCCCACAGAGTAATCACCACTACCAGCTGCCAAACACTCTGTTCAACACTCCTATCCCCTCAAAATGATGGCAAGGAAGGGATGAGGCAGGAGGTGCTGGTGGCAGGGAAGCGCTGGCAGGAACCTCAGCAGACCACCACCCTCCCTCCCAGCAGCACACTGCATCTGTGGTGCGGGCTGCAGAACAGCCTGTTTCCCAAGTGTGGACAGGAAAGCGTTTCCACCTTCTCCACAAGACAGGTAAAGGTCCAGCACTGACTGTTGCAGGAGGTAGGGGAGAGAGAATGAACAGGACGTGGGCCCGAGCCCAGATCAGGTCACAGCAGGTAATGGCGTCTGGATGAAGCTTAACGGGCTGTGACATCAACAGTCCCTTAGCTGCGACGTCAAAGGAATTCCATTTTAACTTTAAGCACATGCCACAGGGCTTTGCTGTGCTCTACTTCTGTGATGTACTTCCCTCTTTTTCTTCTGCCTTGTTTGCCAAAGACTTCTCACCTAATCTGTTGGATACAAGTGGTTACAAGTACATTAAGTGACGGGGAAAATACAACACAGCTGCGCACTGCAGGCTGCAGTACATACTCCTCCTTACAAAGGGACATGAAATCTTACAGTGAATTCGAGCAACCACAAACAAGTTACTTGCTGCACTGCTTAATGCAGTTTCTTAAGGAAAAAGGATGTCTGCAGTCACTGTATGTCTGCCCATCACCTTTCTCCATCTCACCTTCCCAACAGCTTTTGAATTTGTTAACTGGTTTCAAAGTTAACAATAACATTTCCACAACCTTTGTGTGTTTTCACATTCAGTGTCATAGAATCACAGAAGGGTTTGGGTTGGAAGGGACCTTCAAAGATCACCTAGTCCAACCGCCCTGCCACAGGCAGGGACATCTTTCGCTAGATCAGGTTGCTCAAAGCCCCATCCAGCCTGACCTTGAACACTTCCAATGATGGGGTATTCACAACTTCTCTGGGTGTTCGTCCCATCTGGTTCACTGTAAGACACACGTCCTGCCTCTTGCTCAGGACTAGTGGAAAGCTATAGGTATACTGGAGTGAAAGACAAGCTGGAAGTATGGCAATGGACAGGGTTAGAGGCACAGAGGCCAAGCCTCTTGAAATGGAAGTGTTTTTTAAGTGATGGGATCTATGTGAAAAGCATAGTATATATATTTCACGCTTTGCATGGTTTTCAAATATAACCCATACCCTCATTGCAAAAAGTGTGTGTTGTCTTCTAAATATGAAACTATGTGTCTAGAAATAAAGCATGTTAGAAACAATTTGTAAAAAAATACAACCTTATTGCAGAGACATCTCTGACTCCATCTGATAGAGAGAGTGGGTTTTGCTCCCCAATAGCCCATCCATGTTTCAGAGATTCCCCGGGATCTACGGGAAGCTGGGGCCATCCGCCCTTTTGACGCCTCTTCTGTGTCATCCCGAGCTTCCTCGCGGTCTCTGCCGGGCACCCAGCAGTAGGCTGGGGTAAGGATCTTCTGAAAAGAAGATTACTGCCCTTGCCTGTGTTACTTTTTCTTACTAATGTTCTCCCAGTTTGTGTGCCCTCCTGAGGACCAGCTGCTGTATCAGGGGAGGGCCTGACGGGGCAGTAGATGGGAGAAGAGCGAGGGACAATGGTAGGGGTACCCAAAGGCAAAGGAACCCTGCTTTCACACGCGTTGGCGAGGTCTGTGCACAGGACAGGCCTGAGTAAAGCCATCAGCACTGGGCCTGATGCAGGCAGGCATGGGATGAGGCTGTGCAGGTACAAAGCCAGAGCACTGACCTTCATTCGAATCCCCAACTGCAAAGTCCTGAGGAATGCGAGGTATTCCTAATAAACCTTTGGGCGAGGAGCAGGAATAGGAGCGCGACCGAATCCCAGACACTGTGCATTCCTACAAGAAATTGCAGCAAATTAAAACTTGTGTTGTTTTGAAAGGCATCAGCAGCAGAAACTAAATAAATCAGTGACAGAATTTCTGAAAGATGGCTGACCACACGCATATGTTTTCTTGGCTTCATTAAAGGTTTAAGTTGTCAATTTTTGACATATTCATTTGAATTCTTAGGAAGTCTGTCATACTTCCACCATGATAAATTTTTGTATATTACAGGAAATAATTTGTGGGTGCAAGTTAGACTAAGAGACTAAGAGAAAGCTTACATTCTTCTCCAGTTTGGTGGCAAGCGCCATCCAAACAGTGTTGTTGGGCATTATATCTGATGACCAAGCTATCTTCTTTTACCAAGGGAGCTATTAATCTTAGTACTTTAATACCTCAAGAACATTTCATGTAGACTAACGCCCTGCCTTGGTAATTACTGATGTCAGAGTTTCCAAAGAAAGGAGTTAGCCTCTTTCTCTTTCCTCTCAGTGGTTTTTTCTATTATGCATGAAAAGATTTTCCAATCCCCAAATATGTCAATGATAAGGCTTGAAAGGAAACCCCCCGATTTTTGATATATCATTTACATTTCAACAGAGCCTACTCCCAAACTGCTTACCTTACTGTTTTTAAAAGTAGCCCTAAGAGAATTCAGTGTTTGTGCTGGACTCTTTTTCTCCCTTCATGTAATCATTAGCTGAAGGTCAGATAAAGCTCTACAATGGCAAGAAGTCTGTCTAATAAAAACATAAGGAATCCCTATGAACAAAAATAACTCTACGTATGTGTCTAAAGATCTCAGAAATGGCACCATGGTCTAATGAAAACGAATGTAGCCAGGATACTTTAGAAAACCGTAATGAAGAGGAGAGATTTGCACTGGTCAATGCACAAAACCCAACTGAATTTCCCTGAGTCTAGCAATTATTTTAAAAGAGGCAGCAGGCTAGTTTTATACTTTACAAAGCTGTTACCCTTTCATATAACTACAGCTGGTTAAACATTTTCTCACTAAATATACTTTGGTTATAAAATGCTGATTCACTGAACCTGAGATATTTCCTTTGAAACGCTTTTAATAAATGATGCTTTTTTCTAAGCTGAAGTGAATCTCTGATGGACCCATCCCATGGTTGCTGCCGAGCCCAGCCATAACTGGGGAGCTCCGGCTCCACAACCCTGTGTGTGCTGCTTTCCAGAGGGACTAGCACTGCCAAGTGGGAACATTTTTCCCCTTCAGATTCAGATGTTTCTCACATGTTTTCAGTGATTTACTTAAGAGGAAAACAATGCAAACCAATCATTCAAATACCTTGGGCTGCAGACTGGTAGGTAAGTCTAATCCATCTCTGCTACAAGCCATGGCCTCTGAAGAGCCAGGGGGAGGGTAGCGAATGTGGGATCTGTCCGAAACACCTCCACTTCCTCTGTCTACTTCAAGATCATCGAGACTTGAACTGAAGCAGACAACAAAATCTTTAATGAATCCTAGTAACAATCCATCTCAACCTTAATGCAACAAGCAAAGATACTGCTGAATACTCTGATCAATGACAACCCAAACCACCGTGATTATGTCAGGTAAGTCACGCTCTGAGTCCCCTCTCAAGTTTGCAGTCACCTGGTCAAGGTACTCAGTCACTCTGTACAGGACTTGTCTGACCCAACTTTGTGGATCTGCAGTACAGATGTTTCCATCGCTCACGATCACACAGACTCCCACCACAGTCAGCCACCTCTGAAGGATGATTTTCAGACCCATGTTCAGCATCCCCCTTAAAAGGAGATGTTTTGTTCCACACACGTACCTGCCTCTCTATAGAGATGATAAGGAGAACTGAGACAACTACCTCAGATTTCAGTATTAAGATATGTGGGTATATATGGATATTTTGTGCATGTGTGTATTTGAAAGATATGATGTAGTTGTTCACAGACATCTTTTTTCCTACATCTGTGACTTGAGGATGGAAGAGAAAACTAACAAGAGAGATAAAGGAGGGTCTGAGACAGTTTATGAGATTCATTTCAAAAGATATAAACTTAAAAATATATAGGACTATAAACAGACTGAAAAATCTCTAGCCAAATCAATACTTCAAGAGACTATTTGATTGGCGAGGGTTCCTGAGCAGGAGAGTGCAGTGAGGTTTCTCAGCAGTGCCATGGTTTCCCAGGACGGGTCCCGTTAGCTGCAAGAGCAAGTTCATGGTCTCTTCATCAGAGTAACTGGAAGGAACGGTCGACTGCTTGCAATAACATTCCAGTCTCACAACATAAAACTTTAAATTATGTGTGGTATTTCTAAATAGCCAGAGTTCCTACCAGGAATAATAGCATAACAATTCCTTCACACATCACTACAATTCACTTTGTTGAAGGGCAAATCTATCGATACTGTCCAAAACTACTTCCTTATTACACTTCTGGAGACCATCTTTCACAATGTTTCCCAGTAATAGCCCATGTGATGTCTCAGAAGCAAGCTATATAACTCCATTATCAGTTACTGTCACATTTTAAAACTGGAAAAGCAATAGGTGTCTATGTCAACAGACCAGCATACATGTCTTACTGGGGGTAACTTAGCCGGGGAATTTTTCTGACATAAAAAGCTGGTTTAAAGATCTGCTAAGTAACTTGCCACATCACTTCAGATACTTCAGGGAAGATGCTGCTGGAATTATATACTGATAACCTTATTTTATGTGTAATATTTGGATCACTTACAGTTGACATATTAAGGTCAATCACATCTCTCTGAAAATTCATACAACCTCTTAAAGCTCATATATAGGTACCTGACCTAGGTCTTAAAAAAGGTGGGAATATCTAAAAACCTATAGGAGAAAAATGTTTATGACAGAGAGGCAGAAGAAGATTACTTATAGTAATCTACATGATATCCCCGTAGCTAGCAAAAATAAAAGGTTTGGAAAGAACAACTCTTAGATATTTGTTGTTTTATCTGTGTTAAAAGATTCCTCCTAGTGAGACTTCATAGTTGCATAAGTAACTCAAAATCAAGGTAGAGAGAATGTTATTGCCCACTTTAATTGACAACGGACAGACACTACTGCTTCCTTACTGTTTTTACATAGTTCACATACCCTACCTCCAACTAGTCCAAACACTCTTGAAAGGTGGGAGACAGATTCAAATTTCCTCCAGTACAAGAAGGAACTGATTTCATGTCTCTTCTATCCAGAGAAGCAATAAAGCCTTTTTATCACGGAAATTTACTAATTGTTAAAAACAAAAATTATAGTTTCATCTTCAAAGCTCTCTGAATTCCTGAAGCCAACAGTTCCCAGCATAACCTAAAGCCATCTGGAAGAGGCTCTGCTGGCAGCAAACCTTGTGTACCAGCAAAAGAGCAGAGAACAGTCTGAACCTATCAGAAACACAAGCTGTACTATGCACTGTGTCTTTTGAGGTAAAAAAATATCTGCAATCAGGAATAAGTTGGTCCTTCTACAGGCCAGCGCAAAGAATGGAAAGATTCCCAGAGAGTTCAACAGATTTTGGACTATTTTCTTAATGGAAAATACAACTGAGGAAAACTAGGGTGAAATTCTGGTTTCTGAAAAAAACTTCACAATGGAAACTCTTACAGTGAACAGCTGATTCTTTTTTTTTTTTTAACAGAACGCATACAAGAAAAAAGGTATGAAAGTATAAATTTGCATTAAAAAATAATTTGCTTAGAGGACGCCTTTCATTTGTTAAAAATCTTTTCATAACTATTTTATGAAATCACATCATTAAGACAATTTAAATATCAGTGATTGAAAACAGTGATTTTACCTCAGTAATAATATTAATACTCCAGATTCTGCTTCATCTTTTGAAATAAAAGGTTATCATAAATAATCCTTATTCTGGCCATATCATCAAGTCAATTCCATACCTTTTTTTTTTCATGTCAGCATAAAGCTGGCCCCGATCCTTAATAAATCCCTGGGCCTTGAATGGAAGGTTTGAACCTGCTCCATACGGATCAGAAGGTGAAACAGTATGTCTTAAACATGTGTTTTCTCCATTTTCCATTGGCCTTTGACCTCCTTCATTTGGAACATATTGGTCATTCTCCTCAAGGGAGGGAGACCAAGAGCTCTTAGCCATTGGGATTGAGTTGGTGGGATTCAGACATGTTTCACTGCTGACACCATCTCCATGAACGTAGTTACTCTTTAAATCTCCTGCCTGTAGAGAAAAAAATCAATGCTGGTAAGAGGCCATAATAAGATGTATTGTCAAGCAACAAGGACCAGATTAGTTTGCCATTTTCTTTATGGTTATACATTTTGCCTTTTTTTCCCCCCTATTACTTTTTACAGCACATGAACTGAAGGCAAGTTATATGGCTAAGAGATTCTAGACCTTGCATTACTTTTTTCCATGATTAGAGTAGCAATGAATTGGTATTTGAAAGTCTGATGGATTTCTCACTCATGTTTATACCTTTTGTTAAATGTATCAATTCATATATTTATAGCTTTTATTAAAAAATATCCTTGAGTCAAGCAAAAAATATGCATAATACATTAGTGTGGGAGACATATGGAGGAGAATTCAAACATTGTGCATTTTAATTTGGAAAAATCAGCCTACACATTGTGCACTTTTAATTTTCCAGCACCAATTTCCTAAGCTTTGAGATAAATATATATGACCTGGAACAGAGGTCTTCCAGGGGAGGAAGGGAAAGGAATGTTTATTTTTTGCCATTAAGCAATTATGGGCATGAAACACCCCTCCTCTTGCACAAAGACAAGAACGGAGTTGAGAATTATGTTTTCTCAGGTATAGGGATCAGGACTTAGACCCTGGCAACAAACAATTCTTTGTGCAACTGAGGTTGAATTCTCCTGTCGACTCTGCAGAAGACATTAAGATACAGTTTATTGTCAGTCTTTTAGTTAGATGCTACTGTCRTCTATTTAGATGCTGAATAATACTGAAAAGTCACACAGCTGTTGAAAACATTCAACCTCCAAAAAGCACATGTATAAAAGCAAGGAGAAAAGAAGGATTGCAAGCATCTCCAAAGCCCTGGTCTTTCAGAGTGTTGACTTCCTCCTCTCCAGCTCCACTTGAGATGTGTTTTCATCCCCATCATAATGATGTTTCTCTTAGTAAAAGACAAAAAGAACTGCTGGCATTTTTACAACAGCCCATATTTGCATTCAAAGATATGGCACATGCAAGTCTGGAAGTACTTCTGTGGCGTGGTGCAGATGAGATGCACAAAGGTAAAATGCTTCTCCCAGGTCTTACGCTGCTGTTCCTACCTTCAAAGTTATTCCTGCCCAGGCACCATTTCCCCTGGGCACCAGAGGGACCTCCCCAAGCAGCCTTACCTGGTGCTTAAGGGAGAATTTGGCCCCAATCAGCAATTGAACAAAGTTGAATGTGGCTATGTATTGAGCAAAGGTTAGTAATCCGAGCTGAAGGACCCCCAGCAATATATTTGGGTAACATCTGCATCTGTAACAGCTGCAGAAGTGCAGCTCTGTCCTTCCAACCTGGATATTGTCAAAATCAAGGGTTCACAGATTGCATATATAGTCCCCCGCCAGCTGCTCGCTCCTAGGTCATTATCTCATGCGTCTCTCAGTAATCTTAGGTGTATCTTGAACACGCTGGCCTCTGACTGAAACTTCCATCTCAGCTGTCACAACAAACTGGATCTGCAGTGAATGCAGTGGCTGAAGTGTTTCAGAGAATGAAAACAAAAACCAAGAGAAAAAAAAAAACCACACTTGCAAAATCTCAGCCTTCTTCTAACATTATGATCTGATCATTTCTTACTCCTATATTCCAACTTTCACCTCAGGGAGAGTCCACAGCAGGTTACAAATAAATAAATCACTTCAACCATCACTGAAACATAGCGACATGCCACCAGAATTTGGCAGCTGTTTAACTACACACAATCGCTATATGCAAGAGTTGGACTAGTCCCCCCTGCCCAAGTTATGATATCTGAGTGTGACCGTGGGGGAGAGATTTCAGGTGCAACATGGTGATGTAAAATATAATTTGGTCTGGACACTCTGGCTCATCTCCAGTGCTGGTGACAAATAAATAAGAAACATGAATACTAATTCAGGATCTCCAGTATCAGAATGCTCCGTGACTGTTGTAGGACATCGACTTCACCTTTTCAGCAATATCTCATTTTTGTTGAGCTTATAAGCTTAGCTATGAGCTTATAATTAACTTCTGAAATTAGCCAGCATCAGCAAATTTGTCTCTTTTGTGAATGTACATAGAATTCAGAAAATCTGAAGTGTACATAGAATTCAGAAAATCTGAAGTTTCTTAGAAAGAAGCAAATACCATCTAGCTCACAAACACAGAGGAAAGACAGTAAGAGCTGCCTTAGGGTTCTCCCTACAGGCTAGGGAGAATAATTCCTATCATCAACTGAATCTGTGAAAAGGGACCTCATAAAGGTGTTACAAAATACAGCTGAGAAGAGTAAGGTTATTACTGTTTTTATTTTAGAGCTTTACTAATTGGCCACACACCACTACTGACAGATCCAGAAGATCTTACTATCATACAAATAAGTTACTTTAGCAGAAGACGATGGAAAATTTGCCAAAAGTTCAAACACAAACTTACTTGGTCTACTACCATGCAGTTTGCATATACTTCATCACTTCCACCCAGCGTGGCAGAAAGTCTGGTTGCAGCAAAGAAAGTAGGTGGAGCCTTCAGTTTCCTGAGAACATCAAGGGTAGAGTGTCTCTGCTCTGGAAGAAATAAATTGTGGAAAATATGCCATTAAATCTCAAGCCATTTTCTTCTTATGTATATATACTGTCATAAAAATGGCAAAGTTAAACATTAAGCACCAAATCTTAGGATTACAATTTGAGTAATATTTGTGTGGCCACTCAAAAATCTTGCCATTTTGTAATTGCCTAACACTTGCTATATGATCCAAAAAGCCTATAGTTGACAAGATTCTAAAAGGTACCACAGAATCATTCATATAACTTAAAAATAACTGTTCCTGTATCTTGGTTAGCAAAACCTCTTTTCCACCTAAGCTAGAACTTTGTAGAGATCTGTGGTTGCAGAAACACATAGGACAAGATTCATGGGCTGGGATAAAATATGCATGATTCTGGCCTACACATTAAATACCTAACATCTGATACATTACATGAACGGAATACTGTTCAAGTGCAGTCAGATTCTGGCCTATACATTAAATACCTAACATCTGATACATTATACGAACAGAATACTGTTCAACTGCAGTCAGATAATGACTCTCGTAAAGCACTCTACCTACTGGGAGCAACGTAAATATTAATCTTAAACCATTAAAGCAGATTACTGTTCTTAAAACAAAAAACAGCAACAAAATTGTAAGAGGGATATAACTAAAATACCACTGATAGTGCCTTTACAGGGTGACAGCAATCAATCAAGATTTGACTCATGAACAAGATGTTTGGGATGAAGATTGCATCTGATCTGCTTTTGGTACTGAAATGAGAGGTTATTAGTTTCACCAGAAATCATTAACAGAAGTTCAGAGTTTAATTTTCAATAGTGTGTTCATGACTGCAAATATTATAAAAAGCTGCATGGGCTGACTCTATTTCATGGCTTCGAGCAGCAGAAAACCTAACCAAGTGCTACAGAAACAGTCAGTCTGTCCTGCAGGCCCACTTCTCTTAAAGCTGCTTATAAGTATGAAAAGTACGCACCAGTCCAGCATTTGAGATGGTACTCAAGGTCTCATATTATCTTCTGATTGTAAAAGGAGTAAAATTGGACAAAGTGGAAACCAATCTTGTTCTAGACTGTGTGGAAACAGGCTAAAAAAACCCCCTCACAGTTCTAATGTAATTTTCCTTATTTTAAGATGCTGTAAATCAAGCATTGCCATTGGAAGTGAACTGAGATAGACTAGCATAAGAATGATGTGACAGAGAAAGTATCACGAATATATCCAAAATCAAAATTCTCAATAAACTTAATTCCAGTTTGTCTGTTGTTGAAAATTATGCAAAAAATCCTTCTTAGTCTGCATCAGAAATTTATTTTCTGCAGAGGCGGAAAGGAAAAGGTAGCACTAAAGACCTTCCCCCGGCTATATTCCTAAAGCAATGTAACTGCTTTTGGAAGATCACAGAATCATATGGCATGGTTTGGGTTGGAAGGTAACTTTAAAATCATCTAGTCCAAGCCTCTGCCATGGGCAGGGACATCTTTGACTAGAGCAGGTTGCTCAAAGCCCCATCCAAGACACCTACAGCCATCAGATTGCAAGAAAAGTTATAATGAAGAAATGGCACTGGATTAGACACTACACTTGTCAAGGTTTAGGGCATTTGTTCCTTTGGGAAAAAAAAAGTCCTGGACCACTGCCAAAAGTTCAATGCCACACCACAGCCTTTATTTAATTTTAAGATGCTACCTCATAAAGCCCAAGAACAGTAAACTCTATACTTAGAGAAAACTGGAAATTCCCATTTAGAAATAACACACTATGAATTATTTGGTTTCTAGTCCTGGCAGCCCTTGTGGAATCTCACACCATTAAAACATCCTTACGCTTGTCATTTTGCTTCTCCTTCCTGCAAGAATTTTAACATGATCTTAGTAACTGCCATCTTAAGAATTGCTAGAGCTACAAACCGTCTCCTTACATTTGCCAAGATCCCAAAGCCTTTGTTTATAAATAGTATAAAAGCATTGTTTTCCACAGCAGTTCATCAGACTTTGGCAGCTAAAATCAAATGGAAATGTGATTTGGCAAAACTGGCAGTACTTTCTTGTGGCAAGTAAAGCTTTCCAAGGGCTGGTCTTAAACCAACAGGAAAAAAAAGAATGTCAGGCTCTCCATTGCTTCTTGTATGCTTATGACCTTCCCCAGCACAAGCTCCCCCTTGTATATAAACCCACTGGGTACAATAGCCGTGCAAGGTCGGTATGCAGCTCCAGTGCTAGGCTGCAAAGGTTCAATACATACCCCTGAAAAACAGCCCAGGCATCAGGGATTCCCGAATCACAGCATAAACCTGAGCCTATGGAGACAGTTTCGTGACTTCAGCAACAGTCCCACCTGCTGAGGTCTCTACAGTCAGCTAATGGACTGCGCTATGAATTACACGTCCCGAGCCAGCAACAACAAAACCCCTCTATTACTTCACATTTTTATTTATATAGCAACTTCTAATACCACATTATTTTAAAATTCTGTAAGAGAGTAACAACGTAAGTAACACCTTCTGAAGAAAGCTGCTGCAAATACAACAAGATATATCGGAATACGTTATTTGCAGTACTTTCCATTGGTAAATCTTTATTGATTATCATTGCTGAATGCCGTATGTTTTTCTGGCAATGCTACAGTCAGTCTGCTGTTAAAGGTGAGGTGTCTAAATAAATATTCGTTGGAGTTTTAAATGAACAGACAAAAGGTAGCAGGTTATTTCGGGCTTCATGTTGCAATATGACCCCACTGTAGCTCCTTCCTCCCACTCCACCCCCCAATTTCAAACATGCGAGAAGGAACGACTACATCAAACTAACTTTGTAACAAAAGAAGTATTTTAAGACTTTGCTTAATGCGTTATTAATTACACATTGACTGTGCTAGTAACTTATTTCCGCTGGAAGGCCCACATAGTTTAAAAAGTGACAAAACCGTCACAAACGTCCACGTCACACACTGCATTCCTACAGCCCCACTAATTGCCTCCAGCCTGCCTCGCTGGCTGCAGGTCATCTCAGCCTTATGGGGACCATCAGCAGAACTTCCTCCAGGTTAACATCGCAGCAGGTAACAGCTCGCTGCACTGGGTACCAGTAATAATATGCAGCAAGGCTGTCCTTGTCTGAAAGATGAGGAGTATCAACAAAATGCACTTTCAAACAAAAGGTCTCAAAAATCTTCCCTACCCATTCAAAATGCTTATTCTCATTGCAGATGCAAAGTTTCAGCCCAGCTTATGGAAAGACAGATAAGACTGCCAGGGCAAACTGGCACTTCTTGCGAGACTGAAGGTGTCCCAAAAGAGTTTTAGCTCTGAAAAGGTGGCGGTAATGGACTTCAAGATGCTTACTAAGGTAAAAATGACCTGAACATGACACAGCTGAGTTGCTCTGGTACTGAAACAACCCAGCAAGCACAGCTCACCAAGCCGATCCTCCTGCCAGAGCTGAATGCTTTCTGGCTGTATACTGTGCCATGGCCACAGAAAAAGAATAAAATAAAGGCATGTCTCCTTTAGCAGAGCCTGTGGCTCTCTGCCATCTGCCTGATAAACAGTCGAGAAAGATGTATGCGTTATTTAGATGTAGGTGAACAAAAGCCACAGTGCTGGGAAGGATAAATCTCCAAACATGGATAAAATAAAGGACCTTGACCAATGAATAACTAGGCACAAGTTCTCTCCATCTTCTGCCATGTTGTTGTCAAAGTTATACAGCAAAGGCTGCAAATTTTACCAGGCACAAAAGCTTATAAAAATACTTTGACTTTAAAAAAACACATCATCATCATAGCAATAATTCAAAACGTACTTTATGTTGGCGTAAGAAAATGTATAGCCTTGAATGACCTGTGTCAGAAAATGGCAGAAAACTGACTGTTTTTCCACAAAAACAAACCTTAAATTGTTCTATGAGACAGCACACAGCAAAAGAGAAGTGAAATATATCAACATGACCACGCTGAGAGCCAGGAAAGAAATTAGAAATTCCCTTCTCTAGATACAATGAATAGTTTTCAGACAGCTCATCACATTTACCCCCAGCAATCTGTGCAGGGGTTAATGTATAACTGGAAGTAACAGAGCTATGAAGTCAGTGAAAAATGCAGGCAGCTAAGTGCATAGGTCATGCAGGACTACTCCTCTATATCCAGAAGTGGTCACCTGAATTTGCAGAAAGAAGTCCACACGTTCCTGGTGAGGGGCTGACCGACGTGACATGCATGTCTGTAGATGAGGGCCATGCAACCAACTTCAATGCGGGATCTGCATCCCTAATTCAGGTGTCTTAGTGCTTCATTCAGACAGTGCAACTACTCATAACAGCAAAATTAAGCAAGTACATAAGAACAGCATTACATGGAGGGTAAAGCGAGGTAGGCTTTGAAGTGCTGCTGTCAGAAAGATGAACATTTAACTGTTCTAAATCTACTGAGTGGAAACCAAAGCACTGCGTTTCCTATATACTGCATGGAGAGGATCAGGTATCTGGATGCTAGAAATCATACTATCATGTTCAAGATGTGGTCCTAAAATAGCCACTAAGAAACACTGAGGATAAAGGCACTTGTCAATCATTGACTTTGATCTTTGTCACCTAAACACGGGATGTGAGAAAGCATCCCTTTCCAACATGGGATTCACAGCCCTGACCTCCCTCCCTGAAGTAGACACCTTACCTACTCTACAAATGAATATACAAACAGAAATAAGTTGGTGTCTCATTTTATACAGCAGCACAACAGCTAAAGTACTTTCCCAAGATATGGGACGCTCAATTTCAATTCCCACCTCTGCCCGAGTGGATTCGGCGCATTACTCCCACCTCCCAGCACAGTGGGACAGACTTGTCAGAGACACGTATTCTCAGCACTCCTGAAGGTTGTTAAAGCCTTCAAAAAGGCTCTGAGAGTCACTGCCTCTGAACAGGTAGGACTATGCAGTGTAAGGGGAGGGGACAAGAGACCTGCCTTATAGGCATTTAACATTAAATAACAAAATAAATACCATTACGGGTCTTGCAGAAAGGAACAAAACTTAGACACCCTCCCCAGCCCAAGCACTAAGAAACAGTAACGTTCACATTCTCTGTTGAGCCTAATTAACCTTTACTTATACTATGCACACGCAGCCTCAGCAGGAGGGAGGGAATCTGCAATGCATGGCCCCAAAGGTGCACAGCCTGAGCTTGGCTCCTGCCGGCCCCCAGGAGTTCAGGGGGATGGCAGGGGCTCCACCACCCAGTCCAAGAGGTCCCTGAGCAGGGACGAAAGCTGACCTTTGGGCACACAGGGAACTTAAAATCTGAAAACATTGATGCATATAGTGCAAAGTAGGATGTGAGGCTTTCTGCTCTGGACTCTCCCACCAGAGGTCTGCACAGCTCCCCTGCCTCCCAAGGGGAGCAACCCCAGACCAGGAAACCAACAGCCTGCTGATTCAGAGGGAAAGGGAGGAGGCTGACATTTCATTGCCCGGATCAGCTGGAGCACCCAGCACAGGTACACAATGATTTCATGACTTTCGGTGTGGGGAGGAAGAATCCTGCACCACTTCCCGCCGGGCACTACAGGTCTTTTGTTCACTGAGACCTAAACTCCTGCATGAGGGAATGAGCAAACTGTAGTTGCAAGGTTCGTGCCCCAGACCTGCATGCCAGGATCAACTGGCATGTTTGGATACTACTAGAAAAAAGATCACAAGCATAGATCATGAGCCTGCTGTCCCCTTGCAGAGGCACTGCTCCCACCCTGTGGGCAGCCAGGATTTCAATTCCCCAAGCACAAGTGAACCCTTGGACTTTACCACTAAAACATGCACATGCACCCAAGAGCACCTTCTTGCTCCAGCAACCCCACACATATGGTCAACTGTGCATACAAGCCACATGTGTTGGTATACTATTAACGGGGATGGGAAACAAGATGCAATACAGTAACATGCAAACAGCAGAGCTGTATACAGTGCTTTACAACTGGTGAAGTACTAAAAAGAAAAAAAAAAAAAGCTGTCTAAACATAAAATAAATAACAACAGAAGTGCCATGGAGGATGGGTGCATACCTACAGCATTTACAGACAAAACTAGTCCTCATGCGAGATGGAAAGAACAGACACCATGCAACTTGCAACCCATTTCATCCTCTTTGCAAATTGCACRTGTGTCTATACACATTGCAGAAACTCCTATGCGCTTGGGAAATAATAGATTTCCCCATGAATAAAAGTTAAAAGTTCAGAAAGTGTTCTACACGTTAAATGTGCATTCTGTACACATATTTCACTCTAAAACTAGGTCAAAGTCTCAGTCTGTGTAAACATGATTCTCCTGGCTCATTGACTTTAATGCCACTGATGGATCTTACTTCTCTTATTCGTTTTTTTCCCCTTCTGAAACACAAAAAAGCGATTTTATGGAAGGAAGCACAAATTACATTTTTTGCCATTCTTTCTCTTCATTTCTTTGCTTTTAAATGTAGTAAAAATTTACCTTTCCTCATTAAAGCTTTCAACGATAATTCTTCCTAACATAAACTTTCTGGTCAGTGCCTTTCAACCTCCTTAAAACCCCCTTTATCATACTGACAACATTTACAATGCTTACCTCCCCAAGAATTCTCCACAAAGGAGGACAATGTCTAACTGTGCAAAGACAGTAATTGACCCTTTTTCTTTCTTTTACAGAAAGCAAAATATTTCCCTCCTCATTCTGGTAAGATTTTTGTACATAATTTAAAAAAAATTCCTGTTAGCTGTTGAGGCATATTTGAGTCACCAAATTCTCCCTAAATCAAAATAACTGTAACCAACCAGCAGAGCTTTCTGCAGCCGCTGCCGTGCAGCTCCCAGGGTGTCGGAGCTGCTCAGCGAGAGCTACACGTGCAACCAGAAGGAAAAAAAAGCCCTGAGAGTAAAGAAATAAAAACAATTTTAAAGAACAGTGCATAATTTGGAGAAAACATTGTCTTCTTACTTAACAAATTCCAACACCGTTACCTACAAAAACATAATTAACAGTGAGGTAGACTTTTGATAGAAAGAAAATCTACCTCACGCGAGCTGTTTATAGCCACCTGCACACAACCAGACAGTGAAAAGGAGGCAGAGCTATTAAGCAAGAGTCATTTAAAAGAAGACAGCTTTTTCTACCTGGTTTGGATGCCCTTCTTCGAATCCTCATTTTAGGTAAGGAAGGCCAAGAGTAATTAAAAGGTGAATCAGAGTCTGAGTCCATTTTTGTGCTAAATAAACAGAGAGCAGATTCCCAAAGTCGCACTTTGTTGTTCTCAACAGCAAGTCAAGTCTAAGAGTGATGTAAAATAAAGGAATGGACAAAGAAGGATCAAATTGCCCACTAAACACAGGGGAGGGAGAAGCTGTAAATGTTTGCTCTCTTCAGGCGTCCAGGCATGTAGACAGATTGGGCTGCAAATATTAAGGCAGAAGCAACGACGATGTTAAAGTACGAGAGCAGCTTCAAGTGGAGCTGTTGCATCCTGGTCCAGAGCTATTTGAAAGGTCACTGTGTGCCAATGAATCATTAACTCACCTTTCCATTTTGATGTAAATGAAAACAATAGAAGCCAAGTAAGGAATGAGAAAATACTCTCAAAAGTAAACAAACTATTGCAAGCTTTTTCAAAGCTTTGTTTCCATGTTAAAAGTCGGGCTTACAAGGACTCTCAAATTAAGGACAGGCAAAATGCTGGAGTTAAGGAAGCCGAAGATTAACAGCAAGCTAAGAGCACTAATCAATCTGCTGGACCCTATATTACTGCAGAGAAATACCCCTCCTCTCAGCATTTACAACTTTGGCAGACCTTGGGATGCTGCAGCTGGAAAAGCAGCGATAACCCACTCAAAATCTGTCGCTCCCATCTTTCCAGCTCAAATGAGCTTAAAGCTTAAGTGTTATAAAGAAAGATTACACTGTCATTAGAGGAGCTCTCTTTCCAATAATATTTAGTCTGAATAGTATTTTCTCCTTCACACAGTCGCCAAGTTAGACAGTGAATCATAAGGATTTTGTAGAGCTGGCATCTTTACAGCTCTGGTCTAACCTCACAGCAATGCACAATACAGCTAGTGACTAATTTACAACAAATCCTCCATTCTTATACAGTCTCCCTGAACAACTCGTAGGCAATTAGTATTCAGTAGGAACTCATTATCCCTTCCCCCAACATCTTTACACTACACAAGCTACATTTTTTTTTAAACAGGCTCAAATGTGGCTATACGAGAGCTAATACAAAAATAACATGTCCACTGTTTCTTAACCAACTCCACCAAACATTTCTTTTAGTTACTCCACAATGTATGTGGTTTTGTATTCCACATAAAGGAGGAGAGGGAATGTGGATCAGCTTAAATGTCAGTTTTTGGAAGATGATGACATTTGAGCTTGTTAACATTCCTTAACTTCACTTCAATTATTTTTCAGGCTGCTGAGGTCTGCAGCGCTACTTCTGTATTATGTTTCAAGTGATTCCTCAAACCACATTTCAGTTGGAGATAACAATGTATTTGTTGAAAGAAAATAATGCAATTCAAATGCAAATTTAATTCAAAACCCATTAGAAAAATATCTATCAGGTTTTCAGGGATAAAATAATTATTATACAAGCACTTCATAAAGTGCACAGATTACATAAAACACATACAGTTGAAACACATCATTGTTCTGCCCTTCCCTTAACTGAAGTTCTGCCAGCTTTGTTAGGCCTGAAAAGAATAATTCGCCCCAGACGCTGGAAGCCTTAGACTTTCACTTTAAATATTAGACACTCCCATAGACTTTGTTTGATTTATATATATAATTAACAGCCCCAGGGAATTACAACAGACAATGGATGACTGAAAATACAGAGAGGATATAAATCCACGCTTTAAGCATCCACTTCAAAATATCTCCACTCCCTGGAATGTCAGGTTCAAATTGCACTGATAAATCCCCTGGGCATACGGGAATGCAGACACTGACGTACACCTTCCCACCTGCACACCATCCAGGGCACTTGCCTGCCTCTCATCGTGGCCACAGTTTGAGAAAAAAGGAAAGGACGGAGCATATTTGTTGGCTAAGTTGTTCGCTTAGGAAATGTCTTCCCAACTGCTCCAACACAAAAGATTTCCCCTCTACGCAGTGATTTTCCCTACCCAAGTGTGCTCTCCCRTTTATTGGATGTATTTAATGCCAACCGGAATAAAAGTCTTAATTTCAGACGTGTACAAAAGGCAGCGCTCCACAGGCAAACAGCAGTTTACATTTAGAGGGAGCTGTATGCTTTACACTGACTTCAAAATTTCTCACCTTTCAATTTTAGCAATTATTCCTTTGTTCTACTTTATGAGAAATGGTAAATTTTGCTTACTTCTGTGGTATCTCCATTTGTGTATCTTTTCTCTAAATTGACCAATTCTGGCTTTTTTCACTTACACATTCAACTAAAATACACTTACTCACTCCCATTGGTCTTCCTGGACTTCTGTTTAGTCCAGGGAGGGATAACTAGAACCAAACAAAACACTCACAATGCGGAAATGCAGCTGATGTATTTAATGGCATTAAAATATTTTACATGCCGAGACATTTACTTTCCCGAATGACGCTGTACGCTGCATAAATGTTTTCACTGACTGCTCAGTTATTGCCTGCTCCCTCCCTTAAACTAGCAATGTTCATTTAGAACCTTCTAACACAAATGAGTAATTAAGGATTGTTAAATAATTTTTCAATAGCAGCCCTATTACATAACACTTGGAGAATCCAGCTACTAAACTTCTGCTGTGATAAAAACCTGACCATTTACTCCTTCTGCTTATCCTCTATTTCTTGGCCAAGTTCTTTGGCTTTTCACCCGCTTACTGCAATTTCCCTTGAATAGGATCTTGCACGGGAATTTGTCAATGGCAGTCTGAAAGGGCAAATAAATTATCAACCTTAACCCCTGTTTCTGACGGGTTAATTGAATATCACATTATTTGCTCTGTTCAGGCCCTGTGAAAGATTATTATTTTCTAGTTTGTAGAACACCTTTATGCAGCCGTGAAAGACCTCATGCTGCGTTTTGCCACAAAGAAGGGCTTTGCCTTACAGTCTTCAGCTAAAAATATTTTTCTTCCCCATTCTTGTACTTTGTGGGATGATCCAACCCACTTTTCACCTGCCACTCTTTGTTTCCAAAGTGGTGGCATTTGCATGCAGCTGGCACACAGATCTGGCAGCTTATGAGATAAAAGGTGCTTTCTAGCTGGAAAATATTAACCTTACTTTCCACTGAAAAAACATTTTCAATTATGTATACCGAGGTATAGATGTGAAGATAAAGAACAAATGGGGTTTTTGTGTGCATTACCTAAGGCTAATGCTTTCGATAAATAATGTAATGCCTTAAATTCTTTCACCCAATGCTTGCCAAAACACATCCTTATGATATAAATGTTTTTAAGGGATATTACAGTCTATTGTCATAGAATCATAGAATCATAGAATCATTAAGGTTGGAAAAGACCTCTAAGATCATCGAGTCCAACCATCAACCCAGTACAAATGCCCACTAAACCATGTCCTGAAGCACCTCATCCACACGTTTTTTGAACACCTCCAGGGATGGTGACTCCACCACTTCCCTGGGCAGCCTGTTCCAATGCCTGACCACCCTTTCAGTGAAGAAATTTTTCCTAATATCCAATCTAAACTTCCCCTGGCGCAACTTGAGGCCATTTCCTCTCGTCCTATCGCTTGTTACTTGGGAGAAGAGACCAACACCCATCTCTCTACAGCCTCCTTTCAGATAGTTGTAGAGAGCGATAAGGTCTCCCCTCAGCCTCCTCTTCTCTAGGCTACCGTTCCCGCTGCTCATGGCAAGACGGAAGGACGCAGAGGAATGTCACCAGCATCCGCAGTCTCCATGGAATGGCACTGTCGCCTCCCCAGCGCACTCAGAGGACAGCCCCGCAGCGCTGAGCGGGTAGGCTCCCTCTCCCCAAACACTGCTAAACCATGGGCTGGCAGCTTGCTCTCTCAGGAGGATGAGAAGGAGACAACCCCTCTGGGCCCAGTGCTCCCAGATGGCAAAGGGATGTACATGGGGTGGAAAGCGGGGCTACCAACTGCAGAAACAGGGCTGGAGGGGGTCACTGTTGGACACAGGTGAGATGAGAGCTGCCTGAACAATGGCTCTGCCAAAAATGCCCTGCCCAGTTTGCTCTGGGCAGAGTCTCCCCTGACAATTAGGGATGAAGTTGATTTCCCCCAGCTTAGTTCTGCCCCAGGACCAGCAGAGCCTTCAATCATTTCCCAAAGCTGCAGAGAAGGCTCTGACAAGGAAAGATTGTGTAGAAAGGGCTAGCTGATCTTCTCCACCAGCCTCTGTGACCCACAGGCACACTTGGCTTTCCTACGTTCTTCACTCCATTGGTTTTATCAATTAGAGCACACCTTCCCACAGAGAGGATCAGTCAACGTACCTGGACACAATATCTGCATTCCCTACATTAGACTTAACAATCGTGTTGAAAACGCAGCAAATGTGAATTAAAGGCAACTAAAAGCAAAATGCTACCAACCAGATCCCACACACCAAGCACCCTCCAACTCTAACGCTCTTGCCACCTGCCCACGATGATGCCATGGCTGTGCAGATTGCTGTCAGCAACAGCCTCACAGGTCTCGCAGGATGCCTTGTCATACACATGATTTTTACCACCTCTCTTCTCTACCAAAGACCTGGGTCTTTCTTACGAAAGTTTATACTGGAATAGTCAGAAAAACTTTGCCACATCACTGTTCTCCCCCTCTCCCTTTCCCAAATCACTGATGAACCAATCATTGAAAAACAGAGAACCAAGCCCAGATCCTTAAGATCTTGGCAGACGACATCCACCACTTGTTTTTATGATCTTCCTTATTGCTAAATTTCTGGTGGGTGATTCACGCATTCAGTTTAGGGAACTGGCCTGTTTATTTCCTTATTTTATGAACAGAGATATGTTGAGGCCTCTCACAAGTAACACGGCAGTTTGGTATTTAAACTGTTCAGCACTGGATCCCAAAAGGTCCAGGCAGGCAGTCACTGCCCATCATCACTGCCCGACGTATGACAGTATTTGGTGGATCCCACCTCTCTTACTAGCACCTCACAGCAGGCTCCCCATCCCGCGTCACCCGCAGGGGGACAGGGCTGGGAAGGGCAGGGAGCAGGACAGGGGAAGGAGGAGCAAGGAGTTTCTTGCGCTGCACACTTTCCATTGCAAACACACCTGCTTTCCACCGTTTCAACCCCGATGAAGCCACAGGTTTCAACAGGGTGAAAGATCATTAGCGTTCAGCATCGTGGAGCCTCTTCCTCCCACTTTCACTTTAAAGCAGCAGATTTTGCTCTCCCAGAAAAGCGTAGTCCTGAGTGAATTTAGGTACCAAACCTAAGCACGTTCTGACATGAGATTAAATGGCCCTGACCCCTCCAGCCCCCAAACCTCCCGCTCACATCTCTCCTCATGCAGGTGTTCTACACCCTTCCATTCAAACACAGCTGATGACAAAACCCACCCACACTAGAGACCCCTTTTCTATAACAAGTGTCTCCTATAGATGCTGTGTAGACAGATACCAGAAATATTAATGAAAAATACAAAATAATGATACAGTATTATAAATTTAGGTCAATTTTTCATTTACTTATTTGTGCAGTTTCTTGGACACTAGCCTGGAAATGATCACAGAACAGCTGCTGCCTTCACAGACACCCTGCTGAGAGCGCCAGGCCACCCTACCCGTCTCTGAAAACGTTGTTCAACACAGACACCTGAGTTTACTGAAACACTCTGCAGTCACTCCGCAGGCTGCAGGAGAAGCAGAGCCAATTTGTGTGTGCCGCCTTCTGGATTCCTTTAAGCTAGACTGCCAGTCCAAGTGTTTTTATGCTCCACTGCATTTACTTCCACATGGATATACCCTTTTGCCAATCCCAGACAGGGCACATGGAATCACACCGCTGCTGCAAACCCTCCAGACAGAGAGGAGACCGTGCCATTTAAATTTATACCTAACTCCTTATTATTTCCCTGCAGGTATATTTCTAATTGCAATGTGAACTATGAAATTAATTTTTAAGGCTGTTTTTTTAATGTTTTCTTTGAAACCAGGGTGACGACTACAGTTAGAACAGCTATAACCAGAATAACACTTTCATGCTAAAAATATCGTGTTCGTGATATTCAATGAATGATGCATTATCCTACACAGAGCTATTAGCAATACTTATCTCTAATTTAAAAAAGCAACTGTTTGTAAGTGGTGGTACATAAAATCTTGTTTCTTTGATAAACTAAAGGAGCAATGTACCTTTAACAATTTAAGAGAAACAGCTTTGCATAAACTATACTAGTACTGCAAGATCCTTGGAGAACACCCACAAGACTGGGATGAAGAAGGGCTTAGAGTTTTTACAAAACTGAGCCAAAAACATGACCTCTGCCCAATCCTGACTCAATGTAGCTCCAAAGAGCAGTGGGCATGCACACTGCATTATCTCAGGCTTTGTCCCAAACCCTTCATGTTGTCCAGTTCACTGTCCTGCTGTCAGGATTTCACAGCGTTCCCCCGACTCAGACCTTTCTCATGCCTAGTTCATGACTGATTGCAGATGTGTATTTCTGTTTCCTTTTTTTATCGCACCATTCACCTGATGTGGTTTAGGATAACAAGCTCAGTTTAGGATAACAAGCTCATTAATACCACTTTCACATGACAGCGGTCAGTATGCCCTGACTCTTGAAACAACCACTAAGGACTTCCAACAAAGTACATAAAGAGATTATTTGCCTAAATGCTCTCCTTGTCCAGTATCTATTCACATCAAAAGACTAGCTGGGATATGCAGTACAAATGTGGACAAAAAGCTCTTCGCTTTTTGTCCCATACCCTGATGAAAAGCTCCCTTGAGTTTATTTGCAAAAGCTTGAGAACTAAGGGCTAGAGTCAATAAAAATCTCTTCCTGGTTTCGGCTCCACGGAGGCCTGTGCGAGCTCCAGTAACAGGGAGAGCGCACATGGCCTCACATGAAAGCAAACCCAAGTTTGACTTGGACCTCACTCCTCCTGTGTTTCTCCAGTGACTTGGTTGTTAAGTCTACACTTACACTGGCAGCATGCACTGCCAAAAAGTTCACCAAAGACCCATCTCATCAAAAATCCAATTTTCCATGTTTCAGGAAGACTTCAAGGGAAGGGCTGCCTCTCAAGGAGGAAGAAGGCTGAGAAATGTGTTCATGTGTGCACTTTCAAGACTACAACTGTTTTCTTCACAATGTAGTTCTGGATTATATTTCACATTTAAAGAGTAACTTGACATTAGATATATCCCAGATTGTTTATTTATGTTAGCATGAAATGAGACCAGGCAGAAGACAGGCAAAAGAGCTTATTTAAACATCAGGAAAAAAAGACCCTCTTTTTGAAGGATTATTTTGTTGAGCAAATTTGTTTTGGATTTTAGGCAGAGGAGGAGGACAAGTTCTGGGAAGCCAGACAGCACATGTTTGTAACTTGTTCATTTTTCTTTCTGTCTTCCTTTTGAGGTTAACTTGAATTATAATGTCTCAGAAAATCAAGAGTGGAGGAAACTTCAAGAAACAAGAACAAGCTTGGTTTAGTGCCTAATGCTGCTTCTTCCAGATTTCTCCACGGCTTTTTAGTTAAGCTCAGGTCAGGCTCACATCCCAGGGAGACTTTACTTCCCACATCTTCTGTAGCTCTCAACTGTTCTGCAATCTTCAACATTTAGTTGCTTATAGACACTCCAAACAAATGAGAATATGTTTTATCTACTGAAATAAACTACTGCCATGTTTAAATGTTGTATAAAGGTTGTTTCTGGCAGGACTCTGACAGATCAACCCCAAGTTAAGCCTCTCTTCTGCAAGGTGCAAGGAATCATGCAAAGGTTTTGCAAAAGTAGAAGCAGCAACATAAAGATCTCTGAAAGCTACAGCAAAAAAGGGCAGCATGCAATTGCCACAGTCATTAGCTGCAGCAATAACTCTGCAGTTTTCTTCAGCTATTATTTTTCACTGTAATTTTCAGACCACCTACCTTTCAACTAAAAATTAATTTTTAAAAAAGCCTCCTTTACCACAAACTGACCTTCCAGAACTTCTTTGGCACAACCAGTCTGAGTATTTGCACATCTCCAATCATCCACGTATTGCAGTGCCTCTTTCTCACCTCACTCTCTATGGTCTTCTTTGTTTCAGATGCAAAACTGAGACACAGGGAAAAGATAAGTGACATGCCCAAGGTGCTGCTGTAAATCCATTAAGGAGAGAAACTGAAGCAAAGGTCTGCAGGTCCTGGACTAGAGATGCTACGGCTGGTTCACTCAACCTCTCTCAAAGCATACGTAAGGCAAAGACAGGATTGAAAGCTGCCAGGCAAAGATAAAAATGACCACAAACAGGAAAGATCTGCATAGCCTTAATCACAAGACTCTTGTAACTGTCTCAAATAGGCAATGCTTAACATGTAACTTTCAATTTTATCTAGCAATAACCATAAAATTATTTCCTGTAGTTCCAATGTCAAAACAGGCACACTTGACTCAAAACACTTCCAAATGCAAAGATTCTGCCCACCAAAAACCAAAAGCAAAGAAACACTAAAAAAAAAGAAAGAAAGATGTGACTGCAGTAAGTAGAAAAACTAATCATTTTACAGACCTAACAAAAACTGTGCAAAGGCAGGACTCCAGACAGCAGGACCAAGCTTTTTTCTATCTTAAAAAAACCCCACCTTTTTAAGTCTCACCAACCAGGGTAAGGAAATCTAATTTAAAAAGAAGAAAGCAGCAACACTGAAACCAGATTTTTCTGCAGATTACAGTGCAACCCTACTGGTTTACACAGAGAAGATGATCATTATGTTCTGTTCTTTAAACCGATCTGTGGTTAAACTGGGATTTCTGTGGAACCATGAAAATCAAAGGGCAGGCTCTACTAAAAATGTTTTGTAGCTGCTTGGTCACATACAGCAAACTGCCAAAAATTTGCCATCAGGATTTTTATCTCTCAAAGTGCAAAATGTGGCTTGCAGAACTCTTTCACCACCGGCAGAGCAAACAGAATAGATTAGACAGACACCACTAAGTCATAGGCACTGTAACTAGGAGAGCGAGGAAAATATTTTGAAAAATTAACATCATCCTGCCTTCCTGACGTTTGGGGGGGCGGGGGGAGGAGAGGCGAAGCTATATTTTCTTGGAAGAAAAACTGGGGGTTAGATTTTCTTATTGGAAAAAATAAACTTTTGCAGCTTTATAAATGGCCTTGTGAACATCCTCTTTCCAAACCAGCTATGCAAAACAGGAAGGAATTATAAATGTTTAAAAACACTTGCCCAGCTAACACTGTCACATGCCCAACAGTAACAGCATTCAGCTGTAACCTCCTAGACTCTCTCCCAAAATGTACAGGGTTGCTGACTCTGAGGATGACAATGCCTGGCAATAATACATATGCTTAATATTGAAAGAAAAAAAAAAAAAACTTTTCTTCTTGCTTTCCATTCTGTTTCTTTCATTCACTCTCCCCAGCTGGATACTGTTTTTGTCTCCCAATCTTTCCAGAGTGTTTCTTTCAATGAAAAAAAAAAAGTCTTTTTTTTTTTTTTTTCCCCTCTTGTAAACATAAAACAGATCTCTAACAATTTCCAGGGGAGACAGAGAGAGGGGGAAGAAGATTGGCACGTGTGACTAACACTGAACTCCGGAGTCTCCATACAACACCCTGTTGAGCCTGGTCTAGCATTCTGTTGTGCCCCACAGTTTACTCCTATTCCTTCAATTCTTGAATATAGCAAACCCAAAAAACATCATCTGTAGTTCACATGGCTTCTTATTGGCCCATCCCAACCCTGACACTCAGAGGGGTGGGACCCCAGGGGCTCTCCAGCGATTCTGGAGGACAAGAAGCCTCTTGCACAAAAAACTGAACTACAATTCTCAAAATTGAACTACAAGACTCAAATGGTGCCTAAGGCAGCCAGGTCCCAAGCCAAAGATGAAGAAGACAGGGAGCAAGAAGAGTTTGTACCCTTTCAGCATCCTACCAACTGTCGCAAGCACCCCTGAAAAGATACTCCCAAAACTTTGTTGGGTGTGGGGAAAGAGCCAGAATGCTCAATATGCTTGAAAGGGCAGGCTGGGGAAGAAAACAGAGAGCAGGAACAGCAGAGCCCTTCCAGTCTTTAAAGGTCCCTTTCAACCCAAACCATTCCATCATGAGACTGATTTTTGGTAAAGGTTTTTAAAAGCAAGAACCATGTGGAAAAAGAAGTGAGAAGCAGAATCATAGAATCATAGAATCATTAAGGTTGGATAAGACCTCTAAGATCATCAAGTCCAACCGTCAACCCAACACTACCATGCCCACATGTTTTTTGAACAACTCTAGTGATGGTGACTCCACCACTCCCCTGGGCAGCTTGTTCCAATGCCTGACAACCCTTTCGGTGAAGAAATTTTTCCTAATGTCCAATCTAAACCTGCCCTGGCACAACTTGAGGCCATTTTCTCTTGTCCTATCGCTTGTTACTTGGGAGAAGAGACCAACACCCACCTCGCTACAGCCTCCTTTCAGGTACTTGTAGAGAGCAATAAGGTCTCCCCTCAGCCTCCTTTTCTCCAGGCTAAACAACCCCAGCTCCCTCAGCCGCTCCTCATAAGACTTGTGCTCCAGACCCTTCACCAGCTTCGTTGCCCTTCTCTGGACATGCTCCAGCACCTCAATGTCCTTCTTGTAGTGAGGGGCCCAAAACTGAACACAGTATTCGAGGTGTGGCCTCACCAGTGCCGAGTACAGGGGTACGATCACCTCCCTACTCCTGCTGGCCACACTATTTCTGATAGAGGCCAGGATGCTGTTGGCCTTCTTGGCCACCTGGGCACACTGCCGGCTCATGTTCAGCTGGCTGTCGACCAGCACCCCCAAGTCCTTTTCCACCGGGCAGCTTTCCAGCCACTCTTCCCCCAGCCTGCAGCGTCGCCTGGGGTTGTTGTGACGGAAGTGCAGGACCCGGCACTTGGCCTTGTTGAACCTCATACRATTGGCCTCGGTCCATTGATCCAGCCTGTCCAGATGCCTCTGCAGAGCCTTCCTACCCTCAGGCAGATCAACACGCCCATCCAACTTGGTGTCATCTGCAAACTTACTGAGGGACCACTCAACCCCCTCATCATTCAGATCATTGATAAAGATATTAAACAAGACAGGCCCCAAAACTGGGGGAACACCGCTCGTGACTGGCTGCCAACTGGATTTAACTCCGTTCACCACAACAGCTCGGCCGTCCAGCCAGTTTTTCACCCAGCGAAGAGTGCACCCGTCTAAGCCATGAGCCGCCAGCTTCTCTAGCAGAATGCTGTGGGAGACGGTGTCAAAGGCTTTACTAAAGTCCAGGCAGACCACATCCACAGCCTTCCCCTCATCCACCAGGCAGGTCACCTGGTCATAGAAGGAGATCAGGTTGGTCAAGCAGGACCTGCCCTTCATGAACCCGTGCTGGATGGGCCCAATCCCCTGGTTGTCCCGCACCTGCCTTGTGAGCACCCTCAAGATGAAACGCTCTATAATCTTCCCCGGTACCAAGGTCAGGCTGTAGTTCCCCAGATCCTCCTTCCAGCCCTTCTTGTAGATGGGCGTCACATTGGCAAGCCTCCAGTTGTCCGGGACCTCCCCTGTTAACCAGGACCGGTGATAAATGATGGAGAGCGGCTTGGCAAGCTCCTCCGCCAGCTCCCTGAGTACTCTCGGGGAGTGGGGGAATTCGTACCCATTCAAAGAGCACTCATATTCTCGCTCTTAGAAGTCCTCTTTGATTTATGCATCCAACTTCCTAGTGAGATTCCAGAGTTTGCTCGTTTCTATTCATTCTTCTTCACTCAACCCCCCTTAGCTGTTTTCCCTCTTCCTCTCCCCCACTGACAACCATTTCCATTTCTCTCCTTATCCCCCACTGTGTGCTTTTCCTGCCAAAAAAAATCACCATTTAACAACACTGCCAAGCAAACAATTCTTCAAAAAGTAGTTTAAAACAATCCAGGGTAATAAAACTACAATAATTAGCTATATGGTTATATGAGTCAGGTTAGAACATATACTGATTTTTACATTCAAATAAACCAATAAAACCAGCTTAAATCAACTTACAAATTTCTGGTTGTCACCAAACTCTACTTCCATCCTTCTTCGTCCCTCCCCACTTCCACCTTTTATTGCACACCTGATAGCCCACTCACTCCCCAGCCTGCACTTCAGCCCCATCAGATCTCACACACGGTGCTGACTGGAGGCCCTCCAGGCCCTGCTGAGCGCAATCGCAAAATCCCATCGGATGCTTAGATTATGAGCATTTCAGCCATCTTGAGTACACAACAGGGAGATGGGCAAGGAGAGCCCACAGTGCAGTCGGCAGCGAGTCCATGCTCCAGTCCCTACATAGTGCAACCAAATTCTCAGTTATGGTGACTTACTTCTAAAACAAGCAGAACTGATTTCACTGCAGCTTCTCCACAAACAAGTCAACTTCTTAAATGTACTACAAGGTAATCGGAATTTAGGGAAGAGACAGAGTGTTGGTTCTTTTTCAGATAAGAGGAACAACAGGGATTTTTTTCTTAGTTTAATATAAGCTGAGCCTGTGCTCAGGACAAAAGGTATTTATATACATGTGCATATGTACAGATATACATAATCTACAAATTTATATCCATATTTATAATTTTATTTTATACATACATGAGGTGCCTAAGAAAATATATTTAAATCAAATTTTAAGCACCTAAATCTTGTTCCAAGTTGTATGCAAATTCACCATTTTTTTTTACCCAAAAGCTCCTCTAAGAATCTACCCTCTACCACTCCTAACTAACAGTATGAACCATGGCCAAAGTCACTTGCTTGTTCCCTGCAGAGGACTCACGATCTGCTGCAGCTGCCCATCCAAGCATCAGAGAGGAGACTGAGCTGGTCTGAAGCCAGAGGGCCTGCCTTCTGTTCCAGCTGTCACAAGCAGCGCTGTGCAAATGATGCCTTAGAAGGAAAAGGCATTTCAGGGGTAAGAAAAAGAAATATCAGCTATAATTTCAGGGTGGAGAACTTCCACTCTGTCAGCTTTTAAGCTACCTTATGTTCCCTCCAGATGGTATAACTGGAGCAGAGACCAGAGCAGATGTGGCTTCAGATTAGCAAACCATAATCACTTCCCAATGGCTCCACACCCTCCTACACTGAGATACAGTCCAATACTTTCGTCGTGCTCGACAAAACAGATTTGGTCATATAGGCACTAAGATCCCACGTACGTCCGCTGCATTTTTATGCAAGGCAAGGACTGCTACACTGTTCTATGCCCAAAAGCACTAAAGTCAGGATAACTGTAAATACTAATATTTTTGCTACTACTCCCAATTCCGTTATGCAGCTCCCATATTCCTTGGATGGGAGAGTGAGACAAACATGATTAAACGGTTGAAGTACAGGCATTTGGCATAACAATGACTAGAAAAATAGGTAACTAGATAATGATTCTAATGAGAGGTTACTAAAATGATCTGCCAGYTTCTTATCTTAGAACTGTATCTCTGACTTTACGTCAGCTCATTTCCTTCTAACATATACCGACCCCATTCATGAACATATATCCCCTCCCTTTCCACACACAGAGCGACTCTTCATTTTGCAGCCACCGAAGTCTGCGTGTGGGCTGTGTGAATGCCACCATCTGGGCTGCTCTTTCTGAGCTCAGCACTGGACCACAGGCAAGTGATGCCAGCCTGGCACTCTCTGCCTGGCACAGCAGCTCCCACTGGCAGAGCTTAGTTACTCATTATCTTTTTCCGCCTTGCTGTGCTTTGCATGAGCCCATGTTTGCACATGGTTCTTGGAGCTTTCCTCAAACTTGAAAATACTCACCTTTCCATCTGAGTTTCAGTCTCTAAATGTACTGTCTAGTGCAACTGGCTATATTCTCCTACMAGCCCCACAACCCACTTACCACTGAGGCATCTAAACATTTCTATATGCTTCATTTCATCTTCAGTCACGTATGTTGGCTCTATCAGAAATTATTTTCAAGATTGTTATTCCTACAACAGTTAATACACTACTGAAAAATCCTAGGGTATCATGATACTGTTGCATACACCACTTATCTATACTAGAGATGCTTTGAAAGAGTTCCCTCTCTGACATAGATATAACTGATTGATCTTTTGCCAAGCTAGGCTGTAATGTCAATGACCTTTACCTCTTTTGAAGAAACTGCCTTGTGTGTATTTGGCATCACAGTATATATCAATAGCTTTTGGGAAGTCAAAATGAATAATTATTTCTTACCTATGCCCAACAGGACATGATCTTCATTTTCTTTAGCAGGAACCACAGAGTCTCGGAAAAGCTAGGAACAGAAAACTTGAGCTATATCTTTGAAGACAAATAGATGCATTTGTGCTTAGTTGCAAGCTGTGCTATAGGCTTTCAGAATTCAGTGCAAACACTATCAAGCAGCAGTCACTTCATTTTAGCCATTTTAATAAATGCAACAGATACGGCATGCCACTCCCAGACTCTAAGATATGCACATGAACCTTATGGACTCAAACTCTAAACATAATTGAAGAAGGGATCAAACCATATTTCACTTTCCAGGCAAACTCCAGTTTTCAGTCTGCTCTTCTCTTACAAAGTTTAACTGTGCCCTGACTGTCCAATATACAGTGTTTTGGAGGAAAGAGCAATATATTTCTAAGATGTCTCCTTCTCTAATGCCTGAGCTGTTCACACCTGTAGAAATATCATAGGTCAGTTCATTCTTTATAGAGTCAGCTAGGGCCTTTCTACTAGATCAAAACAAGAGACAGTCAATACGGTACCAGAACCTTTTCCCCCAACAAGACTTGTGAGCTGCAACACTCTGCCCCAAGATACGTTTTCAACTTAGACTCCAAAAAATGTATTCATGCTGCAGAGATATAATTCTGAGATGACATAGATTACAATAGCAACATGTGAATCCCAAACAAATGGTCAATCTTCTGCACAGCTGGCAATTAAAAAAAAAAAAAACAAAACTAAAGAAGTCATCATTTTTATAATAATGACCTAACAAAGTGCCAGTCCAACAACATTCCACTAAATTCAAATGTTATTAAAAAAATAAATAGTCATTGGTTATTGAGAAGATATCACCTCTACCAGATTTGCCAGATTTTACCAGATTTTGTTTCGCTCAATCTAAATCATTATTTTAGCTGCATATCCAGTTGAGCTAATAATTAAGCTCCTGCTTTAAAATGTGATACAAAAACTGAGACAAAGATTTTCTGGTTATGTAAACAAATACATACAAACAAAAAGCAGAATATAAGACTAAAGATCAAATACAACTGAGTAACCGTAATGGGACTTCTCACAAATATTGTCCCCCACAAAAGCTGTTAGATACCTCCATGTAGAAGACAATAGGAACTGCCATAGTTTTTACATCAAGCATTTTTCCAGTTAAATCCAGCTAAGGACTCTCAGTTACCCATAAGGTCTCTCTCAGAGACCAGCTCCTCAGATGAAATGAATCATGCCGTCTCAAGGATGAAGCTTGTGCGAGACAGGTTGTGCTCCCCCCAGACTGGCAGCTGAGCTGCAAGCTCCCTGAAGGCACTAAGGTTCACCATAAACACAAGAGCTTTCTGGTCCAAAAGCAGAGCTTGCTTCTCCAACCCAGCTTTCTGGCCCACAACCACATAACAGGTTCCTTCAAAAAATTATCATCTACACATGTAACTATTTCCACAGCACAGGAACAGGCAGGAAATGCTGTCTGGTAGGCATTAGTGACCATATTTATTTGTTAGCTCTGGGAGGTGCTCAGATAGCCAAGCAGAAATTGCTGCTTCTCAACCTAAACAAAGCTTAGATATTTGTATAAGGAGAAATCCGTACCTTTGTATCATTCTGGGACAATTCATCAGATGCCAAGCTCACAGGATCTGTAAAAGCAAAGATTCCTGCTTTTAATAACAAGCAAATTCAGTTTAGGTCTGCTTTGGCTTCCGCTGCTGGTTTCCCTCCTTTTTTGAATCGGAGGGGGACACCAGGAGCAGGCAAACAGTCAGGTGAGCCAGAACAATGGACATGGGCAGCCCATGCATCTCCCCACAGCGGCGTTCCCATGGGTAGCGCGCGAGCTGGATGCACAACAAGTGCTATGTTATTGTCACAGTTATGTTCAGGCTAGGCAAGCACRGAGATTTGTCAGCCAGCTGCTGATTAACCCACACACGCTCAGAAAATCAACAGTTCTAGTGCCATGCCTCACACCAACTCTGCAGAGCAGCTGGGCTCTGCTTTTCTTCTGCAGGGGTTTCGTGTGTCTTCTGAAATTAGACCTTGCATTTTTCTCCCCAAAAAGTAAAAAATAACTTCATTTCTGTCACTCTCTTTTTTTTATGGTTTCTTCCCAGGGCTGTGGGGAAGGACACAGCACATGCAAAACAAGGACCACACTTTGCAAGTTTTGCTCAAATGCAGCCTCAAGGACTATTGTGAAACAGCAAAGAGGAGTAATCTGGCTACAGGAATGGAAATCAACACCAGCATCACCCAGGCTTCCAGGAACATTATTATTTAATAAATATATTCTAAATAATAATAATTATATAGCCAGAGTTACACTGGTAAATGTTTCATTTTATACTGAATCTTTCAACTCAAGGTTCACATCTGTTCTCAGATACACAAATTCCTCTCCATTCTCCAGCTCCAGCAAATAGTAATAAACTAAGCATGACTCAGCAGCCAGTATAGGGTGATTCGGGGGACTGCCTTGAGGAACGTGGGGTTTTGGGACCTCTGTCCTTTCTTGGCACTGCACAAAGTCTATACTCAAGTTTTAAAAAAAAAGAGCTGTATTAATATATCCTTGCAAAAACACCTCAGAGACAGCTGACTATTATCTAAATTGCACAATCTTCAGCAACAATGACCACACCTAACCTGCAGGTCTCTGTGAGGTGAAGTTCTGCGACACAATTATGGGCCCACTGCAATCAGTGCGTCTGTTGTCCCTGACCTCAGCAGTGCCCCCAGAGGCTGGCAGGAGTCAGGACTGGGTTCGTGTTGATCAGTATCTCAATCGTTAATTTTTAATTAATCCACCTTCTTTAATTAACCTTCTGCAGCAGTCATATATATACCTCCCCTTACATTCTAACAGAGTGCAATCACAGAGCACAAAATCACTAGTGCCAAACAAAGCATCCCAGGCATCACCTTTCAGCTAGAAGGAACAGACAATTTATTCTGTAACTGTAACTGCAGAAACTTACTCAAAAGCTTCAGTGGGAAGATTTTTTTTTACAGTATTGCCATACAACTGGCATTACCATTATTCAGTTTCACAATTCCCAGAAATAAAAAGCTGTTTGCTCTTTACCTAATATTCTGTAGAAGCGAATGGCTTATCCTCCAGATAATAGTATTCAGTCAACTCATGGGCACGGAATTTCAAGGTCAGAAAACAGAAGAAAGCACAAACTACTGAATTATCCAAAATACCATCTATTTCACTTTTTGTTCTGCATCCTCACTGGATAATGTATCACTCCATGTATTTGAATTTAATTAAACTGCTATGGGAGATTCACTGTTACGCTAGTAGCATCACCTTACGCTGACCCACTGCTTTCATATGATTGCATTTCACAAGAAGCAACGTACTGCTATAGCAACCTCTACTAGATAATAGCTCAGGGCTTCTGATAGCACTGTGTTTTAAAGGTCTGTTGATCTTGACTTTAGGCCCACCCAGAAGTGAGTAGTTACTACTTCTTGGAATGGCAGCAGTTGTAAAATCTGAGGGGGATTCTTTAATGACATGAATGTGCCAAATGAATGTCCTAAGCTTAGCAGCCACTTCATAAAGAAGTTCACTGAATGCAATTGAGAATGTAGTAAAAAGTGCTCTATCAACCATTTAATATTATTTCTGCTTCTAGCAGCAACAATTTTAACTCAATCTTGAAAAAAGTTATTTTGGTCTCCTGAATGCTGGCAAATGGAGGGTGTGAGAAAGGCTACTAGTTGCCAGTAATGATCATTCATGATTTTTCAGTATCTGGATTCGGTGGTGGTTACTGAAAAAGGCCAAAAAATAAAAAAAGTCTCATTTATAGAAATATGGTAGCCGATGACAATATCAAAACCCAAGAAGATTAAAAAACTTGGCTGCCCATCAGCATATAAACAATAGTTACAGGCTCCTAATGTCTACAAGTAGATGACTGCAAGTATGACTACTACAATTTGTTTGTATACGTCCTGGATACTACCAAATCGTGGCATACTTTTCTTGCTGTTGAACTAAAATGAGGATTTTTTTTAAAAAAAACAGGCACAAAATAACTCTGATGCATGAAGGTTTTTACAACCAGAAGCCAAAATGAGACTAGACGTCCTGAACTGGTGATTCTCTCTCTGGGCAATCAATATCCACTGATGTTCATTATCTGCTTGTCCCAAGTCAGCCTGAATTAAAACTGCTTTTAGTGAAAAATATCAAAGTATCATCACCTAGAAGCTGTAGTGCCCAAGCTACTGCCACATATAGTGCTACCAATCCAGGCCATTCACCTTCTATCCCCAAGGAGCAGCATGAAGATCACAGCACTCAGATGAATACCCAGAGTCAATGCATTTGCACACTGCATCACCAAAGTCATCATAAATACATTCACATTGTATTGTAAATTGCCATCTACACTTACAATAACAGATGCATAGTTTGCAACTGCTAACAACTGCTTACCATTTCTCTGCAAATTTACCTTCTAATGTCAGAACACTTGTTGCCTGAACGCTGCTGGAGAAGTTGGGTATAAAACTCCTTTTCCAGCATTAACAACGGCAGCCTACATGTTTAAACATGAGCTACACGATGACTGTGTCTCCATTTTATCCATTCACTTAAACTTACTAGCTGATGCCACCTGGAACTGCAGTCCCATTCCTTTCCCTCAGTCTGGTCCCGATTCTGTCGGCAGTTTGTGCAGGTGCTCACATTTCTGCTGCCCTCAGTAGGGCTGCCTCCAGCACAGCCACTGAGCAAGACTGAGCCTCTCGCAGAGCTCACAGTTTTCAGCTTGTTGCTTCATCCAAATATACAGTGCCAGCCACATAAGCAAATGGCCAACTGATGAAAACTTTTAATTAGCTCCTAACAATCATACATAAACGCCCAAAGTGTCATACTTCTGATGCTGAAGAATGACTTTTTTTTGTGATTTTCTTTTCAGCTCTAAGAGGTGCTTGCTCCAAGGTACACAGGGATGTATTTTGGTAATGAAAGAGCGTTCTCATCAGCAAGCACAGTCCCACWATCATTACAGAGGTAAACCACTCACCAAAATACTGAATGTCTAATTGAAACACATGGGAATTTTGCCACATTAAGAAGTCTGGGCTGGATCCCAAAACTATTCATACAAAACGTTACTCTGCTGCTATCTTTATCAACTTGAGTTATTTGGCTTAATTGGAATTTGCAGGCTGGAGCATTCATTCAGTGAAACACTGCCCTCTCCTGGAACCTTCTGACATTTTTCTGGCTCTTAAAATAAAATTAGTTAAGGCTTTTCCAGTCACTACGAATGCCATAATATTTTGTGAACAATTTCAGTCTGACATTGGAAAACTGATGCTCTGTAGGGAGTATCACAATTTACACAACTCTTGTAGTGTATGAGATGCATATTCCACTGTTGTCTACTTACAGGTCTCTAATGTCATATGAAACATGCGATCTTCCTGAATAAATAAATAGTGTATGAATCTGTGCCAAATTTCCAGAGCTTTTAAAAATTGTAACATTATGGAATTAAAAACAGTACCTTCTACAGAGCTTGTTGTACTGCAGGGCATTTTTGGACCTTCCACTGTCGCAACTTGGTTTGAATTAATACTCTATTAAAAAAAAAAAAAAATCAAAGTGACAGTAACTGTATTTGATGCCCAAGACATTTACCTGAAAACTGAAACACAATATCAAAAACTAGCAAACAAATATGTTAAAAGCAATATTAAAATGATGATAAGGATTCCACAGAGCACTTTGTCGGTTACCCTCCAGAGGAAACTGACAGCAATTCCTCAAGAGGGAAACCAATCAAATATTTTCAACTACAGAAGGAAATTACCTCCTGCTTACAATACACAAGGGGTCTAAAGGATCAGATTTAACATTTGTACTTCATTGTTTATAACCTTCTCTATGAGAAAAGCAGCACAGCAGCTTTGCACAATGGTTCTGTTCAGAAGTCTAGTTAACCTTGAAAGCATCCCTATAAAGCAAGCAATTTTGACAGATAGGCAATACAAAGAGCCTAAACCAGGACTAAACACTGACTACACGGTAAACCCAGCCTGGAAGGCAGGAGCCCCTCCCTCCCCGCGTCCATGGTCCCTGGCCAGGCTGACCCCTCGCTCAGWTACACACACCGACTACATCACTCCTGCTTCAAAGGAAGAGGGGGCTAAGATCCAGTCCCTTATTTTAGCAATTACCTTCAAAGATTATAAGCAAAGGGGATGGAGGAGAGAATGCCTCCTTTKGACTAGTTTCATCTACAACTCTGCTTGCTTCTAGTCTTTCCCTCTAGTTATGTTGCCTGTGTATTTGCCATCTACCAGAGCAGCAGCGAAAAGGCATGGTAACCTCAATACGAAAAAAAAGTCAGGGATGACTCTGGGCTGAATATTGCAGCCAAAGTGATATGAAAGCCACGCAGCTGTCAAGCTAGCTGTATCCCCCGCCTCGGTGGGGTTAGTTGCATTTTTGTCTGCTCACCTGTTGGTGTGTGAGACACTTTCCTACTCCCACACATAGTCAGGCAGAAATAAGTCAACTGGGAAACTACTGAAAATATGTCCACCACCAGGCAACAAAATTACTTAAATTACCATAAATCATCTTAATCATTTTTTATTATTATCCTGGTCTGGCCTGTTTCTTTTTACTACCCTGACACCATTTCACACGTGTCCATTAGTACCCAGATTTCTTTTTCTCTCATAGAGGACCTCTCCCCTGCACTGGCTGTGCTGCCTCCAGTAACTGAGACTGCCAAGCGGATCACCTCTGCTGGAAGTGCACGTCGAACCACGCGGCCTCACTGACAGGCCTGCTACCACCACAGCAGTTTCCGYCCCAAGGAGGTTGCACAGAGTTCAAGCAATTCCCCGCTCTTCCTCATCGTCTTCAGGAATCTCTCCTCTGTATTGCCCAGCACAGYCACAAAATGTGTGGGTTTGCACTTTCTGAACTGCAGAGCCCCTGAAGGTTTCCAGTGAAGGCATAGCTCCCGTATGGGTAACTCTAGCTTACCAACACCTTGTTTGTTTTAGCTTTTCCATTACCCTTTTAGACTTGTAAGGAATAGTCAAGGGACTAAAACAACCCACAGACCAGGGGCTGAAGAACATATTTGAGAAAGATTGGGATTTTCTTGCATGAATAAATGCAAAAATAGTTTGTGCTGCTCCCTAAGTCATCCATTTCACACACACAAATCCAATGCTGCATGCCACCATAACTGAAACAAGCTCCTTCTCTTTAGTCCACGTCTTTCTGACCCAAGCCTAAAATAGCAATGTGGTCATTTATACAGTCTCAAGATACAATAAACTAGATGTACAGTCTTAGTCTGCTGTAGATGAGCTGAATACTCCAGTACACCAATAAATTCTACCTCTATTTTAAAAAGAAAATGTATCGTGAAATCTCTAATGCCCACCTTATGCTTTGGATCCAACTAAGGGCTGCAAGTCCTTGTTTGCAACAGAAAGAAAAGTAATTTTACCTTACCTTTTGCACATAATACATAGTCTAAACATGACAGTTTGATCGTCCCCCCACATAAACTTCAGGACGATATCTGGTGTATAGGAAATGAACTAAACTATGTGATCTTCCCGGTTATTCTGGCTTATTTCTGCTTTATTGAAAGTAGTGCAACACTGATGCTGGGCAGGGAGGCAATAAGGTCCCCGCAATGGAGGATCTAGACTGCTGCAACTAGAGGAATGAGCAAAATGGAAACCCACAAGTGAAAAGTAGTAGGCTTTTTCCTGAAAATATCAAGTGCAGAATTTTGCAGCCTTTAAGAGTCTTCGTCTCTGACAGCCAAGCAAACATCTAACATACCACACTTTCTTTTTCCATTTCGAAGACTGAAAGAAGAACAAGGTTTTGATGAGTGCAAGAAAAAGCCAATGATGTAAGTAACAATGCATTCTTCATTACAGTCTTGGTTTTGCTATTGGGTTTACTAATGTTCCATAGAAAAGTCAAACAGAAATTGTAAGTACTCTGCAAGCTACAAACACAGAATAACTTCTTTGTATTGGAACAGATCAAAATCTTGGCAGTGTAGTTACACAAGATTATACATAAGGACTATACAATATATCACACCTTAAGCTTTTTGTATTAAACATAACATGTAGATCACATTCTAAGTTAAAAAAAAACATGCAGAATGCAATAAAGATAACTCAAGGAAACTCCGTGCACAAATAAGGAAACCTGAAGTGAAGCATGGAAAAGAAAAGCTGAATTTTAAGACCAGAAAAAGAGAAAAGCCTATTTTTAGTGTGTTTTTAGTTCACTAGTTTTATGTAGTCATGCAGTCTCAATCTAAAAACACGAGTGAGCACCTGCATTGCTATTAAAGAACTTGGGCTTTTAAGTGTTCTCTTCCTTACTTTACTGAAATTGAGAGATGTCCTGAAGAATATCACAGCAGTGCTCCACATACCTTACAGTAAAATAAGACCCACTACACCATAACTAAACTCTATAGCAAAAGTCTGTACTCTCTGTTTCTGCTGTAAATAATAGAAGGGGTTGGCTCTTGATAAAGGCTCCCAGGCATTACACGACTAGACAAAAGAATGGAACTAAATTAAGTATTTCAAAGTACCAATGTGAATACAATGGCAATGCAATTAAAGACACAGAGATTTCAGGGAAAGATACTCACTGTAGAGTCCACAATGATTCAAAAACAACCTGGGAGGTAAAGGAGGCTTTGATAAAGTTCTCAACATCTCTTATCCTCCAGCTTCACACGTACAATGTGCTACACTTACACAAAGTAGAAGCCCGCAACAGTAATCCTGCAATTATGCTGGCCATTGGTGACACAGGCAGCTTAAACTAAAAGGCTACTTAAGAAAAACAAATCCAGCTTGAAGAGTCTGTAGCTGGAAATTATTGAGGAAAATCTGTGACAATGTCCTTAGCTAGATCGGTACCTACTTGGTAAAGAAGATGTCTGTCCCAGAAGTATTTTCTGTAGAGCTTAATGTCCGACTCCAGCAAGTGCTGTGCGGTGTGGCTAAATGTCAGCGTCAGAGCTCCTGACGAATGAACAAACTGCAAGCAACCACCATCGCTGATCTCTGCTCTTGAAATGTCAAGCCAGTGACTGCCCTGGAAACTGGAACAACACGCTCTTTAAACCAAAGCAGATGCTCTGCGCACAGGTAAAACGAAAACACAACCACAGCAAGCTTCCTGCTCGCCTTCGGCATGGCCCATCGGGATCCCAACGCACCCGCTGCAAAAAATGGAGGCAGAAAATCTGAAACATCCACCGAAAACACAGCTGGGCAAACAAATACTTACCAATGACTCCATTCAGGCCTAAGAACACACAGCTACTTCTAGCTATCGGTGGGGAAAAAACAATGTCAGCTCTAGATGGTTACTCACTAGTAAAATAAGCCAAAAAGAGCAAGCAGTGACAATACCTATTTCTCCTTATTGCTGTAAATTAGCAACAGTACCTTTTCCTGTTAATGTTGCCATATATAGTAGTAGCACACAACTGGCAGCTAGCAGGTTTGTTATCCCACAACAGTGAAAAACAGAAAGTATCCCAAGGGAATACAGCATTGTTTGGACATTACAAACAAATGAGACATTCATAACATAATGTACTGTACCAGTGGTTTTTTTTCAAACTGAAGTATGGGTCAGTGTCACATAAACTATATGGTGCATGGAGCCAKAACCGAAAGAGCCACATACGAAAATAAAAATGTAACCCAATTCTTGCCTATTTCTATTTGCAAAGAAAAGCCAACAGTGAGAAGGGGCATCTGATGCTGAACATTTGGTACCCCAAGACACACACACACCACACAGCTCCTCAGGTCCGTATAGAAGAAACTCCAGACAGCTGAAACATGCCAGAAAGCACTTGTCCTTTAAGTCATTTGTCAATGTGGAAGCTCTCCAGCAAAAACAGTCACTGGCTTTGCTGCTGACTCTCCCTTATTCATTCAAACCTGAGCTTTACGGAGGTCACAAAGTCTGCTGAGGTTTTGTGAAAGTCAGGTCCTATGGTTCTGTTTGTATCTAAGTATTTCTCTATATATATTTTAAGGAATGTCTTTACTTGTTGATAATGTGTCGGGATTCAGCTGCAATAGTGCTGGGAGAGGTACCTGATGGTGCAGCTGGTCCTCTGTCACTTAATTGACTATTAATTGACTGGCAAATGTAACAAAGGACACACATAATAAACTTCCTTTAATTATAAACACAAGTTTATCACTTACAATGGTAAGTGATAATGGCAAAAAGCAACCGAATCAACACAAAATAGGCAACTCTTTTCAGAAAAACAACAGTTCTCCCCACATCCCTTAACTGACAGGAGTTTTTCAGAGGAAGCAGCAAACCTTTGTACTCACTTTGTGAAGACCTCAACAAGTTTGGAGTGCCCGTTTTGTAAAGCCAAATCTAATGGTGTTGCTCCATCCTCATTAGGTAATGCTAATGCTGACGACCCTCCAGGCTGGGCTGCTAAGAACTGGGAAAGCTTAACCAAGCCCAATTTCATCACAAGGTGGAGAAGAGTTTCTTTATGTTTAGGCTCTGAAAAAACACAGAAAACATACAAAATCATCAGTAACAAAACCCAGCATTTTATTTGCTAGGAAGCATCAAAAGAAACTTGTTATAGTCTGCAGAAATATCACAGCTCAGGTTCAGATCTACAAAAGTATTTTGGCAGAATCCGTCTTTCACTGGAATCAACAGAGTTAGATACGTAATTGCATCTGTGGAGCTAAACCAGGATATCCAAGTACTATATAATTTCAGCAGTCAAAGAAAACAGTTTGAATTAGATAATCTCTCTTTCTTTGTATACAGTATAGCATTCAGCACAAGAGGTGCCCCAATATACTGCAGAAGATAGTTAAGAGGCAATCTTCCAGCTGCTTTGCATTGCCTCAGCAACACAAAACATCCAGCAGCATGGCCAAGTATCTAAATTAAAAAAAAAAAAGAAAAAGAAAAAAAGGTGTGATTTTTCAAGGCAGGCTGCTTATAGGCACAATAAGAGATCCTTAGCAGCACAGAGAGCCATAAGATAACACACGTGGGTAAAATATACAGGATAATTCTTGTGTCTCTCTTTCCAGAAAGGTGACCTCACCTGCCAATACTTCCACTGCACTTTTTTAGYACATAATCATCAAGCTCAACGGGATGAAGCTTAAAATAAAAGAATACACAACAACGACTTAGTCACTAGATGCCGATTCTCCACTCAAGCCCTTCCCTGGCCTTTATTCAGAAAAGGGTTTATCTGTCTACATATATTCTCAAACACAAAGCCTCTGCAATTTAACGGCAATAAATAAAATTAAGCTCAGGTGCCACTCAACCTGTTCCTTACACTGATATTTTGGTATGAAGTTAAATATAAAGGTACTTTCACAAGGGTCAAGTATTTAAGGGCAGTTACTCTACAGCTCTCAGAACAACTGTCTGAAATCTATTAGGTTTCCAGTGATTCATGAAATTCCATTGAAATTTATCATCCTGACTCAACAGACTTTTTCTTCCCTGTTACCCAACCAGTTCAGAACGTTATTGAAAATTATACGCTTCAGTGGCAAAGGAAAGGTGAAGCTCCTGAAGCATATGTAGGTACATGCACACATTTGTGCAAATAATAYAGTTAAAATCAACAGCAACTTGCAGTCAAATTTCCTCTCTGCATCAATATATAAGATAAAACTGTCTGATGGAAAGCAATCCCCCAGCAGAGAGAGTAGTTATGTAGCCAAAAAGCTAATAAACACGTTTTTCAGAAACACTTAGGCATTGAGCAAAGGTATCATGTAGTTACATGCAAATACAGTGGCTCATGGCTGACTCCTATTCAGTTTAAGTACTCCCTCTGAAAGTGTCAGGAATATTTATTTATAGAATCATCAAAAAGAAAAAAAAACGTGAAGACTCCTCAAGAGATCTCTAGTCCAATCCTTAAGGCAGGATTGGCTCAACCTAAATCGCTCCTGACAGATGTTTGTCTCATCTGTTCTAAAAACCTCCCAACAACGAGAGGTTTTCGTAACCTCCGTAGGCAATCTACACATGGGATAATTTTACCCTCGCCGTTACAAAGATTCGAAATGCCTAACCTAGCTCACCCTTTCTCAATATAAGCCTGCTGCTTCTTGTCCCATCGGAAACAGGCATGAAAAACACTTCATTCCTTTGCCTTTGCAGGTTCCTTTTACATAATTGAAGGCTGCTGTCATGTCTCAGCTGAGTACATCCTCTCCAGACATCTTAACAGGAGAGTTGCCTTCTGCAAAGCTGGATCTTTTGGAATGTCCTCTCAGAGCTGGGGGCCAAAATCATTAGCCTCCTTTGAAAATGTTAGACTTGAAGTTTTATAATATTTAAAAAACCTGTATCTCCCTATCTCATGAAGCCAGAATGGCAAGGAGCCTAAGGAACTTGCTCTGCTGCTCCACAGAGAAAATTACTGTAGGATCTCCACTGCTGATCAGCTTTTGCTCTGAATATTTGATGGCAACCCATCCAAGACTTTTTACTTTTCCATTTCAAGTGGAATCAAAACTTTCAGACAGAGTCAAATCCCAGAAAACCAGGTCAACATTCCTTCAATAAATGAAACAAATTCCAGACGTCAGATTAAAAGTGAGCTTCAGGACACAGACTCTAGCACTGTAACAGCCAGCAAACCTGCATGTAGCATCTGAAACCTTATTTCAGTGCAGTTCTAACGGAAACAGACACATTAACAAGACTCAGGGGGGATTCTTTAAACCAGAATATCACTAAACATACACACAATATGTACCTAAGTATTTCTAAAACACACGTATAAAATGTCACAGCATTATTTTTAAAAAAATTCATCTTCAAACTTCCCTCTTACTTGTGGTTAGCCAACACATGATCTGGTGCATTAGCTTGTCCATGCAACACTTATTTTCTCCCCAGGTTTTGAGCAATAAAATTGTTTCTTGGTCTCCCCATTTCAGATTCTRGGCAAAACCATATCCAGCTGGACACAGGATCTGCTGCAGGATCCTAGGCCACAGAGGAAAGTAGTAAACTATGGGGTTTTTTTCTTCAAAGGTCTGCAAAATATTTCTCATTTCAGTCTTTGGAGACAACGATCATTGCTACATTTTAGTTACCATCATTAATCATTAATGGTATGAATTACAGTGTTTACATATCTATTAAGCAAGATGGCATATATGTTTCAAAGTTTTCCAGTACACGCAACCTTTAAGTCCACTGAATCCAACTCAAGTATTTGCAGAACTGCTTTGCTAAACAGTGATATGGAACCATAGAACGGCTCGGGTCGGAAGGGACCTTTAAAGATCACCTAGTCCAACCCCCCTGCCATGGGCAGGGACATCTTTCACCAGATCAGCTTGCCCAAAGCCCCGTCCAACCTGACTTTGAACACTTCCAGTAATGGGACATCCACAACTTCTCTGGGCAACCTGTTCCAGTGTCCCACCACCTTCATCATAAAAAATTTCTTCCTTATACCCAATCTAAATATACCCTCTTTGAGTTTAAAACCATTGCCCCTTGTTCTGTTGCCCCTGACCCTGGTAAAAAGTCTTTCTCCATCTTTCTTATAAGCCCCCTTTATATATTGAAAGGCTGCAATAAGGTCTCCCCAGAGTTTTCTCTGCTCCAGGTTCATAGGAGCGGTGTTCCAGCCCTCTGACCATTTTCGTGGCCCTCCTCTGGACCAGCTTCAACAGGCCGATGTCCTTCTTGTGCTGGGGACCCCAGAGCTGGATGCAGTACTACAGGCGGGATCTCACCAGAGTAAAACCCATGCAGTGAGTGAGTGGCTGGCTGAAGTAAGCCCATAGGGAATAGAGAGGCATGAGGATCTGACTACAACCCACAGCCTCAAAGACCAACCAAGCACTACTCATCAAACACCTTGGTCTGCCTGGATCTGAGACCTTCTTCTGTGGAGGAAGATTCAAATGACCAGGGTTCAGGCTTCCCAAAACCTGTCCAGAGATAGTGGAATCAATGGCTGATGTGCCACTTCAAAAATGGAAGACCTCAGTTCAACTTCCTCCTCAGCCAGATGGGATCTGAACTCACACACATCTTCAAACTTTCTCTGATCACCTGTTGGGTGGGAGCACGCCCTGTCCCCTCCCTTGCAGAGTAATTGAAAATGGGTCACGATGCAGAAGGAAATCCAAGGGATGCAGGGCAGAAGACCAAGAAAGCAGCAGACTGACTACAATGCAACAATCAGCTGGGAGAAGTCTCTGCTGTTTGGACATGGATGCATTTCTCATTATACTGTCATCAGATGTGAAAAACGATACCAGGAGCCCGGGTGTCTCACTTACTCAGAGAATGCCCTAAYCATTCAGACACAGTACAAAAATGTGTGCCAGTATCTTCCCTTTCCCTAGCCGTGTTTCTTAATAGAGACTGATAACATCATCTGTGCTTTGCACTGGCCCCAGTGCTATTTCTGTACTTCAGAGAGTCTCCCCTGCAAGGACTTCAGCAGACTCAAGGCTATGCCACCAGTATGCGCCCCAGCAGAGCACAGCTGGACGCCAGGCACCAGCACTCCCTTTTCTGGCATGTTTATATGTACACCGGGGAGTTCAAGATTAGGCGCCCAGGAAATGCTGTGGTCCAAAACATAGCCCCTGAACAAACATTATTCATTTCCAGGTTAAAACGTTCACTAAAAAATGAGCTTTCAGAATTGCTCCTTCCTCTGGAGTACTTAAATTCTGCTAAAGTCCCACCTCAGACATCAAAGTGGATTCTTTGGATATTTCCAACTAGACCATTTTTTCTATACAATAAGCAGTCAGCACCTAAGTCCATCTAATTAAAACATATGCAAATACATCAACCAGTATTAAGCACACTAAGCATCTGATTAGATACTAACCACACCCCAACTGTCAGATTAAAAACACAGAAACAAAAAGGCAAACTTTACTCTGAACTCCATCCTCTGATTAAAACTTTGGCCTGGGGCCACTGGGTTTCAATGTATATTGTAACACTATAAAAATGCCAGATAAACTTGCTCTGGGCAAGATAAGATTAGGACTTTCCCTCTCAGCAAAAAGGGAGGCCTTAGGAAGCCTTCCCTAATGAGGGATAGCCTTCTCTCTGCACCAGCACTGCAGCAAATAAAGTTACTCTTCTGGCAGCCCAATCTTAAAAACAATGCAATATGAGTAAGTCTGCTACAAAACAACCTACCTTTAAAAATAACTAATAAACAGTAATTAATCTTTGTAATCTTAAAACACTATCTACAATAATAACTTCTATTATCTCACCACAAATATTCTACTAATTTTTATCTGCCCAACCTAACAACCTTCATCTAACCTTACGCTAAAATTGTTCATGGCTAGCTTGAATGCACATGGTAGCAGAACCACTGGCAGCTCCACTAGCTGTTTTCACCCCTGATGCACCTAGTTGGAAACGGCACTCACATTCCTCCCCATCCTTCACCTCTATAGACCATGTGTTTGCTGCGCTACTCTCCACCTGGCTTGCCCAGCAGTGAGCAGAACCTGATGAAATAAAGCAATTACTAATAGCTTCATGATACTAAAATCTGAAATACAAATTGTAAAGTTGGAAGGATAAATGGAAAGGTAAAGATGTTCTTTCAATACAAGGAAAGTATTTTTCACCATGAGGATAGTCAAACACCGGGACAGGTCACCCAGAGAGGTTATAAACTGTCTGTCCTCGGAGGTGCTCAAAACCTGACCCTGAGCAACCAACTTTGAAGCCAGCCCTGCTCCAAGTAGAGGGTAGGACCAGGCCACCTCCAGGGATCCCTTCCATCCAAATTCTGATGTGGTTCCATTTCAAGATCAGCAATATCAAAGCAAAAAAAACCAAAAAGACATGACAACTGATAATAAGCTTTTTAAATAGACCCACCTAAAAATAAAAGATTTGCACTAAAAAAGAAGGTAAAGTTCTGTAACAACTGGGTTTTAGCATTTTTTTCTTAAGAACAATTTCCAGTTTCAGATCTCATTCACCACCTCCTCTTATAGCTCCTCACTGTGACAGAACAAATGGCATTTTCCCACACTTCTCACTTTCTTTTCCCCTTCCCTTGAGGAAGATTTCAAATGTAGCAAAATGTGGGGAAAAAAACAAACAAACAAAAACAACGACAAAAAGAAAACCATCAAGAAATAAAAAAAAAACCCATGTTGTGAAAAAACAACATAATTAATTCAACTGCATTCAGTGACAAACAGGAAGAAACTATGGAAAAAATGAAAACACAAGGCTTCTTCAATATATGCATATTCAAATGGTATAAAATACCGTTTTCCATCAAGACACATAACCGACAATTTCTAAGATTTGAAAGATGCACTGCTGGCTGATTCATACAGGATCAGCTGCTGCAAGGCAGGTGGTGCTGTAAAAGATACGCGCTATCAGGACGTTGTTTTGCATCACATCCCAATTCTCCAGCAAAAACACTCTGAGTTACACAGAGCTGAGCCAAACACAGTCTGTTTTAAACATTAAATAAATCCTTTTGTTCTTACTTGCACCTGAACCCCTTCTTATGTCCAAAACAATAAACTAAAAACAAATATTTCTCTCTGACAGAAATGACTAAGCCCTTTCTGGGCTATGAACCTCATTCATTTCCTGGAAGGAGACTGAAAACCTCAAGACTTGAAAAGCAGGGGGGGAGACATCAAAACTGGCTGACAAATTCCAGTTTTTCCTGGCTTCGTACTTTTATGCATTAATGTTCATTTTTTCATTTTTCCGTTAGGTATGAGATTGTTTATAAAGCYGTCTTTAGTGCACCCCGCTGTTGTAAAAACACACACAAGTGGTTTTGTGAACAGACAGCAGCCGTGATGCACTAAGTCAGGTACACGACAGCCCATCTGAGGACAGGGCTGCAGTGGCATCTCTCCTTTCCACCGAATATCTGGAACATCCCCCTTTTCTTTAATTAGTTCCCCTATTCATCATACCTTTATCAACTAACACCTGGAGGTTGGCATCAATGTTGCAGAAGAAAAGGAGGACATGGGGGAAGGTTAAGCTCCATTGCAAAGGTGGACTTTAAGGAGTCTTGCCCCAGCAGTTTTAGCAGCCGGAGGGTTAGAGAAGGCTCCTACCCACCAGACCCATGCAGTAAAGGCCGTGCATGGTGCCACCACCTACACCATCAGGTGAAGTTTGAGCTGACTTTACTGCTTGGGTGACCCCAACAAAGATACAAAACACTATAGAGATGGTTTCTGTTAGCAGAGGGATATTCCTCATTCTTTTGGCCTGCAGCCAAATACTCCCTTGAGCTGTTTGGTTTAAGACACTTGTTTATTGAGCGCCACTGGAGTGATCAACATGAGGCAGGGACACCCCCTCAGCCAGGAGCAGAGAAGGGCTCTCCAGCCCAGTGCTGATCCAAGGTTGGTATCCAGGTCAGACCACAGCTTCATACCTGGTCTCTCCAGCAGCAGAGCAGGCTCCTGAGCCCCGCTACTTATATACTGCCTTAAATAGGAAACTTAATCTCTTGTATCTCTTACAGTATTTGCTCTGCTGCCACCCTGCATATCACCATCTCCTCTAAGTGCTTGGGGCTTTTTCTGAAAAGCCCCTTCATGGGATCTCAAACATCTCCTCTCTGCTATTATTACCACTGACCAGGAGCTGAGGATCATACACTTGCTGGGGACCCGCGGGCTGAAGCATGCTTGCAATATCTTGCCTCATGCCGCAGGTTTCTTGGTCAGCAGCAGTCACTGGAAGACACTCCTCTGCCTGCTGATGCCCAGGCTAGCATCCTCCTCCCTCTGCTTCATGCAGTTTCCAAACGGGAGAACTCCTACAGGGACAAAGATTTGTCTGTTTCTCTAACCCCCTAAACTGTCTGACTAAAAAAATATTACCTCTCCCCACAAATCTCCCCACACCTAGAAATATTTATCTGCTGTTCCCAGTGTTTTCCTAATTCCACAAAGGAGAACAGGCACTTTGCCCCCCTCTCCCTTTCCTTCCACAGGAAAAAAGAAATTTAAAATTCCAACTGAGAAAAAGACACAGACAGAATTTTCTTTAAGACCAAAAATATGACGTGCATCAGCCAGGTTTGAACTGGTGCAGCTTAGCAGGAATGTGTTTAACACCAAGTGGAAACAGTAGCAGGGTTTACAAAGAAAAGGGCAGGGAGAGGTCAATAAAGTCAAAAATGCCACAGAAAATGGAAAAGTGCTCCCCAAAGGCAGACTATAAAGCAGCAAGGTTGGGTACTTCAGTTCATTCCACAAGACCTATTCCTAGAAAACAATTACAAAGCATTTATGAAATAAAAGGGAAATTCTCCTTCTTCATGAAAGGGAATTAAACAAGTGTAGACACTGTTCCCTTCCCTACGATCCCCAATTAACTTTCGTAATTCAGGCTGTAATTTTATTGCTTCTACTAATAGCCTTAAACCTAAAAGAGCACTCTTCCTCTTGAAAATAACTGTAAATAGTGGCAAAGCCAGCAGCAACTGCTCTTGTTTGATTACCAGCACAGTTAAGTCACCCAGACAACCTGAACTCACACTCCCAGCAATGCCCTTAAAACAACCAGAAACTGAGATGCTCTCAGTCTCCTGTATGTAAGGTGGACTCCTTGCAAGGTCCACCCACTCCCCCTCCAACAGCCAAGGGACGTAAACCTGAGTGTGTCAAGGACAAAAAAGTTGCAGTGAAGATGCTGAACCTGTGTCTGATGGTCCTTGGGGGCTGCCAGTCCTAAAAGACTGCCCTAACCTGATGGTACTAAGAGAGGAAAGGTTACTTGGAAGCATTTTTCTCACCCACATTAAACCTCTCCATCTTTCTTTCTTCTTTCTTTTTGGTAAGCTGAAAAACTGTGGAAAGATTCTCTTTTTTTTTGAGCAGCTCTAACAAGTTATTTGGCTTAATATTTAATACTGATTATCTCTATAAATTGAATAATCCAATTTTCAGAAGGAAAATACCCTTTATGAAGGTGCGAACAACAAGAAAATCAGCTTCTCTCTCTCCGTCCTCCCTACCCCTCCTTCCCCTTTCTTCAAATCCACCAACAAATAAATGTCTAAGCATAGCACCTCTGTTGGGTTCCCAGTTTCCTCTAGCAGCAAACTGCTTGTGGGCCTGGTGATCTCAACATCTGACCAGTTTGTGTGAGTGAGCAGCTCCTGATACGGTTGTCACACAGGCACTTATTACAAGTGAGGATTACCGAAAGGTTCATGCTTTCTTGTTTCTTTTCAAATAATGTGGCTAACAAGTCCTGACCTGTGCAACTGCACTAAATTCCTGAATTATTTGCAATGCTCCCTAGACAATCCGGGCTCTCTCTTTATCCAATCCTCTTTATACCTTATAAAGGGAACACAAACACTTCTTCCGAATAGCAAAACTCCTATGAATAAATTATTCTTCTATCCATCAACCCCTATGTCTCCAAATCCTCATAAAAATGAATGAAGTCCAAAAACACCAGATGGTGCAATAATTTTCTCCAGCAATGTGTCACTCAAAAGTAATTTTTTTCCAATAAAAATAATCCAGCAGCTCTGAAAACTGACAGAATCTCACAAGCATGAAGTCCTAACAAGTGATGGATGATAGCACCCGCATCTTTCACAACACCAATACTAAAAAGAACATCCTGACCCTGTCAAGGCAAGGAGATGCAGAGACAGCAGGCAGGGAAAGAAGGTCTCATCCTCTTTCTAAATCCTCATAAATTCTGTTTCTCATCCATTTTGATCTTGTGGAGCATGGGGAAGAAAAAGAGTGCTGGGTCAGCCCTTGATCACCTTATGGTGGAAGATGAAGAACCTTCTCCTTCTCACCTGTGCTGAGATCTGTGTTGAAGCACTCCTGCCCCAATCCATCCCCTTCTCCCCCCCTCTCCTTCCCCTGCACACACAGGGCTCCCTCAGCCAYATGCAACCCTTAGCTGTGCTTGGCCTCTTGGCTTTGGGGACAAAAACACAGTGATGGACACAGCACGAGGAAGCAGCATGAGTCAGTGCTTCTCAGAGTCAGGTGAAAGGAGAATATGGCTGTAAGAAGAATCAAAACTATACTTTCAGAAAGGAGGGGAAAAGGATACAGGAGCCAAAGAAAAATTATACAAACTGCTGAGAGGATAYCAGAATAGATGTCAGGCCCAGCCCAAGCCTGGACCCCAAAGAGAGACAAAGGGAATGACTGACCTCCCTTGGGCTGAAGGAGAAGCTGTCTGGAAAGCTTTTAGGAGCCCCCCCACTCAACAAGGGTGGCCAGTAAGCATTGCCCAGGTAGGACTGCACTGAGAGCTCCTCACTGTGCGTGAGCATCGCTACCAGGCCCCAGGAATTTGAATCAGTTTTTGTTTTATTCAGAAACAAGGCGAAAGATCCCAGCTTCATTTAAGAGCAATGACTGGGGTGCAAAGAGAGATGTCACCTCTTCAGTGCAACAGTGCCTATGAGGCAACCGCTAAAGCAGCATGCTGAAGACATGCTCGTCTAACATCTCAAACGTTCACAGAGACTTTGTATAGCAACTGGAGCACACATCCCTGCTCTTCTGCTGTATTCAAATTTTGTTTATGTATAATATTTAAATCTGAAAAGTTAATAAGGCATGAAAAAGGCATAGAAACAAAAAAATACAAGTCCTATAACAGTCTCATGAGGGCAACATACTCTCTTCCACATAAATGTTGCAGTACACCTGAAAATTAACAATTGGCATAACTAAAAATTAAAGAATTTTGCTATTTAGATAGCAGCTACCCTGGCAGAGCTTAGTATGGTACCAGCTGAGCTGATGCCCGACCCTCCAGACCCACAACACACCCAGCATAAACTTCCCCATGTTTCAAGCAAGCAGGTACCCAGTCTGTTTTGCCCAAGCACCTCTCAGTACCGCTAGTATCCTGCTGATGCTTCTGAGTTGGGCTTCAACTGATTTTGATGAAAAGCTTAGGCAAGTTTGTGAACAAAACTTACAGCTTATTTCTTCAGGCTTTGAATCAAGGTCTTCATTGCTAAGATCCAACAGCCGTTCCAGCAGCTGAGTAATGTGAACAAATATTTACTACACACCAAAATGAAACAATAATGGCTTTTTTTTTTCTCTCCTGTCTAGCCAATATTTGAAGGAGACTTGGTATTTGTTTTTACATCTCTTGAAAGAGCTGTTTACAACAGACAGACAAAACCCATCCATCTCCTGAGGAAGGCAGTAGCATATTTCAAGCTATCTGTCATTAAGAATTAGAAAGATTTAAGACGGGGAAAAAAGCCCTCACCCAAAGAAATGTGCTAAGTGCTGTGTTTTTACTTCCCAAAAGCTTGCATGAATCTCTCTTTCAGTTTGGCTCATATGGAAACTGCCTCTCCTCCAATTTTTAGCAATTTAAAGTACTAAAAAAAAAMCAGCCAAAAGTACCAAATTTTCAATGAAAAACATGTGAAGCCATCAAGTTTAACACTGTTTCCAACCTCAGCTATAAATCAGCTGGGTCTGCAAAAAAAGTTATACTCTTCAGCAAAACTTAACTACAGTTTTCTGTTTGCAATGAAACCTGAAACCAGGAAAATTTCACCTGATTTTGTTACAAAATTTTCAACAGCATACCCTAGTGTGAAGTTTCATGTATATTTTCATCCCATTTCCTCTACAATAAAAAAAAAAAGCCACAAAACTTGCTCAATGATATTCTCCCCAAAGAATGATCATAGTCGTAAATAAAGCATAAACACTGTCAGAACCAGGATAAAAATTATGTTTACTCTGTACATCAGAATGCCCACAGTAACACATTCTTCTGGTTTATGACCGTCTCCTTTTCCTCTGCATAATTAAAATATCTCACTTAGTTGGAATCATGGCAGCAATACTTCACTGCTACAATTCTTGCTTTTTTTTAAACAGACAGCTCTTTAATCTTGCAAAGGCAGAGTCTATTTATAAATAAAGAACTGCATTCACAGTGAGTTGAGGCACAAAAAGCTTCTGGAGAGACTGAGTTACAATAACCATTATTATCCTTTTTAAACCTCTGGGCACAAACCAAATCTCTGATTACCCCTCTCATACTTGAACAATTTTTCATCTTAACCACAAAATAAAGCACAAGGGTTGAGAACCTGTGATAAAACAGTGAGATACTCTGCTCTGAACTGTGCACCAAACCACTGTTAAAAGCTTTCCAACTTAAAATAAAACCTTACCACCTTCTGAGCAGCTTCCGAGGATGTTCCAGGTCGATGGCAATTCTTCATGAGCAACAGCCATCATCAAATCATTATCCAGGGACTGCAGATCTTTTATCCTTAGCCCAAACTTATCCAGCAACATCTTGTGACTAGTGGCAGTGACACATTCCACGTGATCAACCAGAAAGCGAGACAACTTGCAAGACAGATTCTCTCTGTAAGTGACGGGACAGCTGCCGAGGACCACAGGTGAGTATCCTCTTGTGTACATTAACACAGAGACAGAAACTGCTTCTTGGCATCCATGGCCTGTAATTATAATGTAAATTAATCACTAAAATTACCTATGTTCAGAAAATACGTCAGTTTGTCCTCATTCCCCCTGCCTCTAAGAGCTGTGACTACACATACAGAATTATTTTATTCTCCCCTCTAATTTCATCTATTTGTCGTAGGGTATCCACCAACCATTTCTGGTGATGAACCTGGATTCAACTATACTGTGAACTGCCAGTCCTCCCAATTATACTGACATAATTAATCCTAAAACCAGCCTTTCTAGGTGAAGGTTCTTTAACCACAATGTAAAGAAGAGGTAACCACATCAGCATTAAATCCCACAAATCAAAAGCCTGAAGGTTCTTGGATAAGAATTAAGAAAAATGAGACGCTCACGAAAAGAGTGGCAGAGTGGCCTGCAACATGAACTCTGAGTAATGTATCTATTTATTAACACCCATTTTGTACCTACCCAGTGCCTCCACCTAGGCCAAAACCCTACTTTAAACTAATGCATGCTTCATGCTTTTGGCAGACTTGATTAAATGCTGTATCAACTCTCTAACTTACAGCTGGGACCCTTGAAGTCCAAGGGAGTTTGCCTCTCAAACCTCTTAAGCACCTCGAGCATTCCTCTTCCTCCTTTGCCATCTAAGTGATAGTCGATGTCATACATCTAAAAGAGGTACAAGCTGTACCTCTCACTGGAGAGCTAACCATCATGTACTATGGGTGCAAATCCAAATTTTCCAAAATGTCCCTTAATAACTACAAGTATATATGCAATCTAGTAACTGCAGAAGGAAGCATGTACTTACCACGTATGCAGTTGTTTTTAAAGTGCTCTGCATTCCCTTGTGTTTAATTTGGCCACTACAGAACAACACTAACATCAGCAGGGCTATATTTTAACCTCGCACTTTATTTTCATAAAAAAGAAAAAAAGACTTTGCTACCCTGGAATAAGGCTAGCATTGCATTTTCTCCAGTTGTAATCCATGACAATCATTTACCATTCACAGGATCAAAGGAGCCACCACATAACGGCAGCGGACCTTCCCTTTTTATACTCAGCAGTTATTTTCAGACTCTAAATCGCCTTTAGAAAACAAGGACAAATAACAAGCAGATCCTATTGCACAGGTACATCACGTCTATAGCCACCTACTCACACAAATTAAAAGGTCAGAAAGCACACATAAAGGTGACAACCAGGGTTTATGTTACATCCACGAGGGGAACACCACCACAGCAGAGACCTGTCTGGGAGGCAACACAAATCCCCCGTTTGCAGCAAGGAACCCCTGAAACGGTTTCCCTGACACCTCTGCACCATGTACAGCTCCAGCAGAGCTCCAAGCATCGCACACCTCTACCATGAGGGCCTTGCAAGGCTGGGCTGACTGCTGCACCCAGGGAAGGCTCAGACAAAAACATGACTTTTGCAGGTGTTAGGATGCCTGGAGGCGAACAGTTGTGACATAGAATTAATTCACATTAAAAATTATGCCATCCCTGAAGGTTGCACTTCAATGCACACCCAACTATGCAAGCCCGGTAACACTGTCTACGCCTGATACTGGGCTGGTGTAGATTGCTATGAAAGGCAAGATTACCTATGGTCAGTCAAACTCAGCCTGGATCCTAAAGGCCATCATTCAATTTCTGCATTTCCTCCATTAAAGAGGAATAAAACAGAGTTATACCAAATCGTCCAGTTGGGCCCAGCTCTGAAATGGAGGTGGGGTATAGCAAAGGGATGAAAAATGTAAACAGGAGTTAACACTTACCTGGAACAATGGACCAAAGAGCATTGTCACTAACTCGCTGAGCAAACATTATGTGCCTCTTCAGGGATCCATTGTAAACAAAGTAAAACTCGGCATCCTCTGGGAGGTAAATGTCTGTGTCAAATTTTGCATTTATAGTCACCTGTCCCTGAAAAATGAAAGTGCTTTCAGAAACATCCAGTAAATTTTTCATCTCCAACAAACCCGTTGATATATACTTCAAATGCAAGTTTATTATAACCTTTTCAACTCTGCTATACAGAGGCTGCGATCCAATGACAAATCTGCACTTTTCTACTTATACAACTGACTTTTTATATTAAAAATGCATCAGAATAAGTGAGTCAGTGAACCCGAGTATTTTGCTATTTACAAAAGCAGGCTTTGTGTTAGAAAAATTTAAAAATTCAAAAGTTCTTGAAATTATCTTAGATTCGGTTTACAAAACAAAAGCATTGATGTCATTGTACAACTGACCATGCTGGTTTCAAAGAACACTAGTTCCCAGATATCTGCCCATGGGTTTCTTTATAGTAAATAGAAAGCGACCAGCCAAGAAAAATCTGTCATACAATAGCTTCAAAAAAGAACAGGAAAGGGATCTGAGAAGCAGCAAACAATAACAAATGTCTGACATGTCTGAGGGAGGAAATTTAGATGAAGTTGCATTTCCTCGAAGAGGAGGACAGCGTGCTCCACCACGGTCCCTGGCTGCCACAGTTGTTCTAAATAAAACAGAATTGCCCCAACATCTGGCAGAAATGGTGTTTTCTGGAAAACACGCTGCAGAGGAATATCTCAGCTGTTCACACTTCCAAACGATGCCTCCCCTGCCTCTCTTCAAAACAGTACCACAGCACTGACTCCACCAGCTCCATAAACAAGACTGGTAAAAACCTGCCCCAAAGCATAACACGGTAGCACAGAAATTTCCGTGGTTGAAAACCGCAGTTATGCCCCTGGCCGTCCTGACAAGCATCCGTCTCCTTCCCTTTTTCATTATATGGCAAACATTATACGGCAGTGAGACTCTTGCCGCCCCCCACAACATCACATCTTCGCCTGCCTTCCCCAAGGACATCTTTCTCATCACTCATAACAATGCGAATCCTGCGTTTGTTTTCCTCTTAAATACAGGCGAGTCTATTGAATTAGGGGTGAAGAGGCAAAGGCTAGTTTCAGGCACAAAATCTTCCTTAGATAGGATTGTTCCTGCAAGAACAGATGTAAACAACATTAGGAGTCCAGTATGGAGAGCAAACTTGCCTGTCAACCCCAGAAACTGACAACGTACCTCTTTTTAGTGGCCTGAAGTGTTATTATAACTGCCAAGTGTTTTCTCCTATTTCTCTTTGGATTTTGCACTGTTATACCCAGAAATTATTATTAATATTGTTATTGTTATTATTAATAATTTATCATCCTTTTTTAAAAATCTTTTTATGTTAGTTGTGAATAGCCCTTTTTGCTTATTGAGTAATACTATGGACAGCTACTTTGAGGAGATACGAACAGGGTAAACCCCTGAAGACACTCCACAGATTGCTCTAGTGGGTGCTTAGCTGACAGCAGCCTGGTGCACAGGAGCACAGCAGAATTTCTTCCACACAGGCACTAGTGGCCACAACTCCCAGACCACCTCTATATCCTCTGGAGCCCTAAGGCTGAGGGACTACATAGCCTGCCAGCTTTCACGTTTTCTTTGCACTAACTACATGAAACCAGGGACATACTTTGTGGCAATATTTCTCATTTCATAAGCCTACTCTTGAAAAAAAAAAAAAACAAAAAAAAAACAAAAATCAAGCTCAAATTGTAGCCACTGGCTTATACTGCTCCTTTTTCAAAAATGTTAATTTAGACTTAGTAAGGACAGAGGCACATCTTAAGCTGATCACACTGCATAATGTACGGGCATGAGGGAGAATTTCACAACTCCTTGTCTTAAAACAGCTGAAGAAAAAGAGCAAGAGGGGAAAAGATGGAGTCAAAAGCTCATGTGTATATTATAAAAAGCAAGCTTTTCATAACCCACTCCTTACAATCCCCCAGAAGAAGAAATTGCTGGTAATTTAAGCAAAGATCTTACAGAAGGAAGGCAAATTGTCACCTAGCTTGTATCTGGCCAAACAATTAAGTGATTCATTTGGAAAATCCCACATGATCCAAAAAGAGGGTTTAATCCTATATTACCAGAGAAGACTCAAAGATAACACAGCAAGTAACTTTCACAGATGGTTACTTTTTGATGCTGGATGGTTACCACAGCTGGCATCAGAAACAGTTATTTCACAAAGGACTAACTCCTATCACCATCTCCAGCACCTCCCATTTGCCATTGCATCCACCCTGTCTTCAGATGTCCTCGTTTCATGTTGCTCAATTCCATCATCTTCTTCCCTACTGCCACTACTAAAACATGCATCAGTCTGCTGTTTTGGCCACCACAAATGCCTTTTGCTCTAGCTTCAAAGTATCTTTTTTCTTCTCACCTACTCCTCTCCAAAATACCCTTGGTGCAGTTACGTCACCTCCCCTTCTCACCACCTGAAAATCTTTTACAATTGCATCCTACTACTGCTGGAGTTCACCCCTACATGTTCATCCATTCCTGTCCCTCCACAGCTTTGCACAACACTTGTCCCATCCAGCCATGCCCCATGCCAGCCATGCTGCTGCCTGCCCTCTCACAGGACAACTCCTCTTCCACCACACATCATCCCTTCTGCCCCCCTCATCCTCTCCTCTGAGCTACAGCCTTTACTCTAGCTTCAGATCTACACGTGGCAGAGCCTGTCTTAGCCTGTACTTGGGACGGCATACTTACTGTACTCTGCAGACACTTTAATACCAACCTCCATGGAAACTTTGATCTTTATAAGATAAGACATGCTAGCCTTTGGAAAAGACATGAAAAAAAATAAAATAATTTGTGCTAAAGGGAACACCATGGCTGTTCAAAATGTATCTAATACTACAGTTAAACCCAAACATTTAAGCATCTCTTCCTTCAGCACAGTCTTCCCTTAGGGCAGAATTAAATCTATTTAATGCCAGGTTTGAATGTAAAGCAATACTTCCAACAGAAGTGTTAGGGATCTATATGCTGCTAAAGAAATGGAGTTCATAGGACAGAATGAAACCAGAAAGGAGAATGTCATACCACATTTAATCAATTCCTTTCCTAAATTACCAAAATCTTTTTTTTAGATTTTAATAGACAGTATGTTGCACCTGTAGCATACATACAATCTACATCCTTATATATATATATGCATTAATAAAAAAAAGATGCTGTAATGCAGCTAGACAAGGCCACAAACAGATGTGACTCTGATGGAGATGGCCGCACCCACAATCCATTTGCACTGCTGGCACAAATGTGTCTATCTGGCAGACCAGTCTTTCCCACTCTTATGACCACTCGCACTTCCCCCCAAACACTGCTGGCAGAGGTTCATTCATTACATACATGAAAACAAAAATATCACTCAACTCTGAGGATGCTTTTATTGTTGCTGCGAGATGTGTCCCCATGTATGTCTAGGCACACATCCAAGGTGCTTTCCCATTCCTTTTCACAGCTGTGAAGCGAGCTGCAGTGAGACAGCACTGTAATTAGCACGCTGTTCATCTCCTTTGTGTGAAGCTGATTTTGTTACTGGAACTATTCAATTATTTTTTCTTCTTCAAACAAAGATCACCTGCAGTCCATTCTAGAAAACTCCTAGGTAGAAGAATACTTGGAGAAAGTGATGCATGTTGTGAGCCTCCTCCAGACTCTGCAGCTGGAAAAGGCAGAAGGATTCATCCAGCTCCCGAGCCAGAACAAAATGCAGCCTTTCAGGGTGGAGAAGGAAGAAGAGGAGATGAGGGAAAAGTCTGCCACCTTACTTAGTTTTTTGCAGAGTTCTTCGCACTCTGTTTTTGGATGTATGACCTTGCCTTTAGCTGCATTTAAATGCAGATCACTCAAGGGCATTGACTTTACCGTGCTATCACCTCTGCACACAGGCAACCCACGGTTTTATTGAGAGCTGCCAATTTTACTAGTAACGACTGTACATTTCTTCCACAGCTTTGATCAACACATCAAAGAGCTTTGGGCCAAAAATTTCTCCCAAGGATGATACACCCCAGCATTTGTCACACGAAGGTCTGGGGAAGAGACTGATGCAGAGAATTTTACTAGAACTAGAAAAAAAGTCCTTAGCATGTACCAGGCCATGTAAGAACACCCTGGAAAGACTAATATACAAAGTATAGAAAAATATATACATTGTAAATAAAACAAAATTTCAGTGCCACAGCTACTTTGGTCAAACATGGGAACAGGCTTCCTGGAGAGGTGGTCAATGCCCCAAGCCTGTCCGTGTTTAAGGGGCATTTGGACAATGCCCTTAACAACATGCTTTAACTTTTGGTGAGCCCTGAATTGGTCAGGCAGTTGGACTAGATAATCGTTGTAGGTCCCTTCCAACTGAAATAGTCTATTCTATTCTATTCTACTTTGGATTATTATTTTTCGTAGCAATTGTTAAAGCTCAGTGTTAGAAAAGTACAACAGAGCTTCAGAAACGTGTACGAACCTGATCTCTAACAGCTTCTTTGCACACACAAAATAAGCTCACCTAGGCAGAAACCCAGAAGCCAAACATTAGCCCTTTAAGAAAAGGGCTTATTTTATTAGCTTAAATCTGAGGGATAATTTATATCTTCCCATTATACCCAATCCCTGCAGAGGCATTTACTTCCTGGCTCACTCGGGCAAGGCCAGCCCAGCCCAGGGAGCAGGTTGCAGCAGGAACAACGTGAACAGACCTTTCCTCTGCAGACAAACGAACTCGGAGAGCGACAGAAGCGGAAGCAATTCCAGCTCCATCCTCCTCCTCCTTTCCTAGCAAAGCACACAGGAAGGAGAGAAGTGGGCTGGATCTTGCAGTGAGACTCACTAACGTATTCCTCCACCAAGGCAATGCCTCTCTGCTTCACCAGACTTTCCCAGAGCTTTTTGGGAGATGCTACTTATTTTGTCATAGAGCTTCTTGGCAGAGTCCGACTGCTCAATCCAGTCTCTCAATCAAAACATATCTCCACTAGACTGTTACAACAATTAAATAGTGTAGGTAGACAACAGTGAAACATTTCTAGGAGTTATACAAGAAATTCATACTCACTGGAAAAATATGTTCAGCATCACTCTCACCACATTTGGGAAAAGCACTTCCCCGCTGCTTCCCATCCCATTCTGCAAGGCATGACCAAAGCACCTTCTCAGGTCTGCAAAAAACCTCTGACACTGACCTATCGCTAAAGCATGAAGAGACTAAAATTACAGTTATCAGCATTTAAAAGTACATAATTAAGCCCTAATTCACGTATGTCCTGGTTTTGGCTGGGATAGAGTTAATTTTCTTCCTAGTAGTTGGTATAGTGCTGTGTTTTGGATTTAGTATGAGAATAATGTTGATAACATACTGATGTTTTAGTTGTTGCTAAGTAGTGTTTACACTAGTCAAGGACTTTTCAGCTTCCCATGCTCTGCCAGGTGCACAAGAAGTTGGGAGGGGACACAGCTGGGACAGCTAACCCAGCTGGCCAAGGGGGTATTCCATACCATATGGCATCATGCTCAGTATATAAAGCCAGGGGAAGAAGAAGGAAGGGGGGACGTTTGGAGTGATGGCATTTGTCTTCCCAAGTAACAGTTACACATGATGGAGCCCTGCTTTCCTGGAGATTGCTGAACACCTGCCTGCCGATGGGAAGGAGTGAATGAATTTCTTGTTTTGCTTGGCTTGCATGCACGGGTTTTGCTTTACCTATTAAATTGTCTTTCTCTCAGCCCACAAGTTTTCTCACTTTTACTCTTCTGATTCTCTCCCCCATCCCACCAGGGGGGAGTGAGCGAGCAGCTGTGTGGGGCTTAGTTGCCAGCTGGGGTTAAACCATGACAACGTATCAGTACAAAAGAGCAAAAACAACAGAAAAATTATGATATATGCACTACGTGAAATGGGGACACTGTGCTACTACAGAGCAATGTTTGTTCTGAGCTCGTTCCAGACACTGAAACTTGAAATACATCCCAACTGGCATATTTCTTCTGCATTTCTAAATATAGAACCAATTTAGGCTTAACACTTACCCTCCAGGTACTGAAACCCAAATTAGGTAAGTCACACAGGTGCCTCATCTTTGGAAAACCGGCCAAGTGGCCTGAATACAGGGCAGCTGTGAGAGCGTGGACCCAGAGGACTTCGCTGGGCCAGACTCCTGACAATCCACCAGTTGCGAGGTGTCTTTGACACTATTTTCACAAGTTCATTTGTTTAACGACAGTTCGTCTCCCGCACTCTTTCCTCTCCTTAACAAGCTTATTTATACCCTCACGAACATGGAAAAATGTAACAGAGTTACAGGTTTATTTCTATGTGTAGGTATGCTTAAGCATGCTTCTCAGTGTCCATGTGGACCTCAGATAGTTCAATCCCCATTTAATCAAAGCAAGGGGAAGGATGTGCTGTTTCACCATCTCGGCAAATAAACACAGCCCCTGGTCACAGCTGGTTTCTCAGGTAGATGCTGGGGAAGGTCCTTGCCCTCAAGTTCACACAGTGTTGATTCTGATGGACTTGTAGAGGAAGCAAATTTTAAAGTCAAAGGGCACTTACTGAGACCAGCCAGCCATCATCTTACTGAGATTTATACCCAACTGGCTCAAAACAAGTACCTCAACTCTACCAAACCACCACAGGGACACATGGGAACTGGAGATCCCGTAAAGACCATCCAGGCCTGTAACAGCTGAGAACTTCAGGCAGCCACATCAACATCCCCAACTGCAAAAAGATACCAGAAGTTGTACAGAAGAAAAAGAGCATGAGAGAAACCCTCGGTCCATTGAAGCCAGGAGGAGTTTTGCCACCAATTTAATGACAGTCAAAATTACCACAGCAATCCTTGAAATAAAAAACAAAAAAGCATGCGGGAGGACTGGGGAGAGGAGGCTGCAGCTACGGGGGCATCAGGAAAGACATCGACCCAACTCTAAGCACATTAAACCTGTGGCTAAGCAAGTGTTTGGCAGCTTTAACCTCTCTGGGATCCATAAAGCAAAGCATACCTTTTATTACCAGTGAAAACACTGCCTTGGCACCAGCACCAAGGAGGAGATTAGGAAGGTTTGTGTTTTTTAACAGGATTTATAGGTCTATGCACTCTTTCAATGTAACCAAACAGGTTTTTCAGATGTATGTTTTCCTTTGGGCATGCAGCAGCAAGGTCCCCCGAGCCCCACGTCCTGTGTAGGGAGCAGCAAAGACCAGACTCGCCACAGCCTCACGAGAAGAGTTCCCACCTCCAGCCATGCTCTGACCCTCTTCTGCATCCCAGCAAGGGACTGGGGCAGGCTCCCCACGAGGAGAAGAGGGGAAGGGAGGTAGCAAACCCTGATGGCTGAGGCACAGCGGCATCCAGGCAGGCAGGACGGACCGAAGGGACGACCGCGGCACTTCCAGTGTGCCTGATCCCCACTCTGCTGCAAGTCACCCTGCATCCTAATAAATAACTGGCCCTTAACCTGAACCGAGCTTCTTCCACTTTGAATTCGTTTAGGTAACACCATCTTCTTCACCAGCAATCTGCCCCAGCAAAACAGGTGCAATACAAAAAGTGGGCTTCCAGGTCCAGCCATCATGCTGGCCAAGACTTAAACCTCAACGATTGGTCCCTACCCTTGCATACACAGCCTGGATAATTATATTTTCCGAACAGCTTTTACCATAAAAATAATACATTCTAAAGTACACTAAAAATGTCTTTACCACACTATATAAGCAACATAATAGCTTGAGAAATAATGTTTTATCCAGCATTTTCAAGGATATTATATCTGTAAATATAATGGTACAAAGAGACACCACATTTGTAATTACATGCTCTAAGAAAAATATGTATGTGCAGGGGTAAAAGAAATGGCTTCTTTGTTCCCAAAATGCAAGTCCCAACATATCGAAGTAAATGCAAATGCCCAAGTATTGTTAGCAATAATGGGGCTTTTTTCCTCCATGTAAGCTGCCACTAGCCACTAAAATTTAACATAAATATTTCTTCACTGTTCAAAAGACTCATTTCAGAAAATTTTATATTTTAAGATTAATTGCTTAAACACATTTTAGTTGTGCTTAGACAAGAATAGTGGCAAGATATTTTCCCTGAGCAGCCATACAGTTTTAATGACCTTTGCTGCAACTCGGCTGAAACGATAAACAATCCTACACAAAAGACGCTAAAAAAGCAGTAGGAGAATTGTAAATAAACACAAAACAACCACACTCAAATCATTAATAACAGGACAAAGTTATAAACATGCCTTTCTAATGTTCAGTGATATTTTTATAACGTCCACCAGACAGTTCTTGTCAACAAATTGCAGTAAACATTGTCATGGACTTGTCTAAGAAAACATGTGCCCTATTTGAATGGAATGCAATGGGATTCAAGGCTAAATACACAATGAAACAGCAATTACACCCAGCGAAGAAAAGGAGTAACAAACTGAAAAACAAAATAGGAGATAAAAGCTGAACATTTCTCTATAAGCATTAACTTTCTAACTGTTTAGCTAGTAACATCTTAAACAAAAATAGGGGTTTTTTCCCAAATGAACGACTTAAGAGAAGAAGCAACTGAGTATAATTAATTTATTTTCTGTCCAGAGTTACAGCACAAGCATAATTCCACATACAGACTGGAGACAAGGTATATGATGATATGGTCATATTTAGTACCACACATTGCCCCAAAGCCTATATGTAGATTTTTATAAAAATTAAATATGCATGTGCAATTGCTTTGAGAAGAGATGGTCCTCTGCTGATGTGCACTGCAAAACTCCACCAGCACCCTGCGAACCTCACTCATTCGCACCAGGGAAAACGCCGGTCTTCAGCCTCCGCGCCTGTGCACAAGACACTGCCTGCATGCAGGAAATGTGCCACGGCAGATGCTCCAAACAACATCAGCTTTACGCATCAAGTATTCGTACATACTTCTTCAGCATGAGGCAGCTGTGTGAGAAATGCAGAGGAAGCGTTTGTGCAGGCACCTCTGGGCACAAGTAAGAAGCATCTCCCCTACATTCGCTTAGGGCGAGACAGCACAAGGGAAGCCCGACAACTGGCAGCTGAGGCAGCTCTCTGTTCTTGTCAAAAGAGTGAGAAAAAAGGACACTTCTAGCAAGGTTCCAGCACAACCTTGAAGAGAAAAGCACTAACAGAGACATTTCCTATTGGAAAGCAATAAGCTGCCCTCTTTTGATATGAAATATCAGCAAGTTCATCACTTTCGTTTAGATGCAGTGCCTTTTTAAAAGGAAAAATAAGTGTTGGTAGAAGCTATTGCCACCTTTTTGACTGCTAAGTAGCCCAAATAAACTGGAAAAAAGAAAGCATTCTGTTACCTCCAGACCGATGACAAAAATACACTCCAAGCAAAAAAGAACAAGGATGGAAGAGTTCCTCAGATCTCCCCTGCCTCAAGGCAGGATCAATGCTGTCCAAGTTATTCCTCAAAGACGGGTTTTGTCTACTCTGTTCTGAAAGCACCCCCAGCACGGTCACCTAACACACAGCACTGGGAAATTCTTCCCACCGAAACAATTCCCTGCCTGGCCTCTCCCACCTTCTGCAGCTGGTTCATATTCGGCTTTTTTAAGGGCCTAACAAGTCTTTGGCCTTGATAACACGATAGCTGGATGATACGAAATGGCCAGCAACGCGCCAGAAGGTCACACTAAATAAGTCAGCACAGCCTCCTTTTCTGTACAGCTGTTTTCATGCACAAGCTGAGCTCTAGCCTGTTGGTGACTTCGTAGCTGGATTCTATTTTTTTATTTGTTCTGAAGAGGAGGCGAGATGAAGGGTTGTGTTTTATTTTGTTGGGTTTTAATAGGAGATCAGCCTTAAACCTTGTGGGTTTTCAGTCAAGCTTATTGCAATACTCTTCCCTCAGTGACAAACTGAAGTACATCGACTGTATTGGGAGTTTCTGAAATCACATACACTGGCATTTTCCCAAAATAAGCTACACCTTCTGCCTCCTCACTAGCCTCAACACAGGCCCACTTTCTCCACAGACACAGGCAGAAAAACAAGTTTCTTGTTGAGAACTGCAAGATTTGGCCCCAGGAAAAGGAATCAGAGTCCAACAGAACTAAAAAAAAAATATGCAGGCATCTAAAATACTGCTTATTTACTGCAAAACCAGATACAAGTAACAGGTAATGACATACATATGTCCGCAAGTTTCTACGCTGCTCTGCACTGCTAAGTTGCCTCTAATGTTACCCACTTTAAAAAGAAACATGTATTAGACATATTGATGCATTTCATTCAATGCACGTGCAATATGCCCAGAYGCTTCCCAGGTCCTTATTTTCTATAGCATCATCTTATCACAAAAAATTGCGCTCCTCAGTCCTGTTTCTACTGTTGCACCCTCTCAGTCAGCTCTTTGTTCAGCTTCTGTCAGCTCTTCCAGCTCACATTGCTTTCATCCCTGCTGCACAGCACCATACCCAAAAACATGTCAAGCACAAACACAGCAGGAGCTTACAGTTCACCAAGGTTGCAAGGGAAGCCTGGCACAATTTTAGGCCACAAACAAACAGCATGGTATGCAGCAAGGAGGCGGTCAAAAAAGCATAATGCTGAGATGCAGGTGTCACGTAAACCTTACCGCACTGCTGCACTGGTATACTGGGTGACTGCAGGGCAAAGGAACAATTAGGGTACTGAAGGGATTAACTCAAAATGGAAAATAAAAAAGGCACATAAATATAGCATACCTTGAACAACCAGACATTTCAGAAATATATTATAGTGCCAAACGCAGAAGCTCAGACACTTTATAAGATCACAAATAAGTGGCTGCAGGAACTCAGCCAAGAGTAAGAAACCTCCCAATGACTCTGGAAATCATAAAGATGAACAGAATTAAAGCATCCACTAATTTCTTCCTCAGCACAGGCTGGCAATGCTAATCTCTCATTTAAAGGTACAACTGGCAGCAAGATCATTTACATGTCACAATGAGCAACACCCAGCCGCACTAACCTGACCCATGCCAGACCTGGGCACACAAACTCATTTTTGTTGAATTAGTGAGAGCACACCATACAGAGCTTATGCCAGCTTTGTGCTTTTTATGCCTGCTGTATGTCAGCAGCAGTAAAAGAGACAGTACCTGATCTAGCTGCTGGTGCAGAATCTACCAAAGTTTTTAAACAATCTGAACCAGAGAGCAAGTGTTTAGCAAATCAGCACTTTGCATCACTATTTTCTTTAACTTGTCACCAGTGGTCTTAAAGCTGTGTTTAGTGCACCATCAAACTGTGACAACAGGTAAGGTGGAGAAAAGTTTTCAGTCTCCCATATGGCAAAGTAATCAATAATTGTAGAGAATGGGATATCTTCTAATTCTGGAACTGCTGGATAGAAATAAAAATAGCCTGGATGCCTTTATCAGAAAGAAGGAAAGAAAAAAAAAAAAAGGAAGAAGAAGAAAAAAAAATCTTTTCAAAACATGTACTAACATTCTTGCTGGTCTGTCGTTAAAAATATCATTCAATGTTTTGCTGTCAATGGCAACACAATTTCTGTTGGTGCATAAAATCATACAGAGGAATTAAGAAGCTTGGGAATGAGCTGTTCACATACACAGGTCAGAAAACTTATGCAATAAGGCATATTAATAGAAAATGAACATCCATTCTGACATGTAATAGTTAACGGAAAAAAAGGAGTTACCTCTTTCAGTTGACTTGATTTAAAATATATAAATCAGATTACTTACTCTCATGTCGTATGTGACATCAGGGCTCTACTGTTGCAGACACTACACAAATACATGTAAGCACAAAGTCCCTGCCCAGAAAAATCCCGATCTAAGGACTGAMCAGAAAAACAAAAAATGGAGGAAAAATAATATACCGTGGGAGCAAAAAATGATCCAACTGCTGATGGACATGCTTTGAAGTACCTGCTCTTTTCCTTCGTATCTTTTAAAATAGATCCCATTCTTTCACATGTATTTCCTCAGCCTCATCCTGGCAGCAATTATGCATCCAAACACAGGCCAGCTTGTGCACACTCTTCTGTGTGCCCCCATGCAAGCTGCCCACCACGGACCTGACCAGACTCCCACAGGGGTCAACAACAAAACACTCATGACTCCAGCCAGTGCTGGATCAGCCCAGCAAACACAGCTCCGTGCATTAGAAAATGTATGCTGGAAGCCCAACACATATTTACATTTTAAACCACATTTCTCCATTGTGTTTTGAAATCACTGTCTAAACAAGACAGTGGTTTCAGCCTGGTGGAACACACAGACTGGCCCAGGATATGGCCAACCCTACCGCAACAGCAAAGAACATGAAAGCACAGGACGGGCAAGACGGGCTAGAAACTGGGGTTTTTTTCCACGAACTGCTGCCTAGAAGAGACTGAACACATGGCAAGAGCAGAAAATACAAAAGCTGTATCCCACCATGGAAAACTCTATCCTTTTCCACCCCTCTTCCCACCTCAACTCTTCTCAGTTCAGCATGGGGAAACTGRGAAGGCACACATGTAGACGATCAACTACTCACTTTGGGATCAATATGTAAGTCCTACTGCCACTTCCTACTCATACTATGCAAAAGCATGCTGGAATCCTAGATCAGTTTGAACTTCACTTCAATCACTTAGAAAACAGAGTAACATTGTTGAATTATTTCTGTTAATTCTGTTTCCCAATTCTCACGCACATGAAACCCAGGCATTTGTGAAGAAGGTAACAATTACAGCTCATTTGTCCCTCTAGCTCTAACTAGGCCTATCAATAACATACTTCAGAAAAAAACATTTGGAATTTCTTCCTGCCAAACAAGATGATTCACAACTTTTTAACTCTCTCACCAAGTGTTTTCACAGTCCCTCTGTCTATGGACCTCTGAACATTTTCCAGCAGATGTGCTCGAATTATTCCCAGACGCACTGCTAGAGTACAAATAAAACTCTGTTTATTTAATCACCTCTTACACGGGCCTCAGTGCAGAACTGAAAATTTCAGAAGTGTTCGGGATTGTGTGACTATCAGAGTGAACTTTACCACTGCCTTCAGCTGGATCAACATCAACCAACACAGAGCACTCTGGAAAACTCTCACGTCTTGAAGTAAAAATAGCCCAGACAACTAGAAGTTGCTGACAGAGTACCCAATTAATCCAATCCCTGGATATGCATTAAAATCCTCTTTTCAAATTGAACTTTCTATCACCCTTTGCTTTCCGATCTTTTCAACAGGACTTTGACTCCTAATCTGAAACTTTTGTCTTTAATTTCCTCCGCTGTAGAACAGCCATGCGTATTCTGAAATTGGCCTAGAAGTAGTTCATGCAAATGCCCGTTATGAAACTCTGTCATTATTTTTCCCCTTCCATGCCACTGCTGTCAAGTGTACAGATGGTATAACAGTACCAGAGCTAATTCAATGGGGCAGCATGAAAGCCAGCAATGAGGCAAGGTAGGATGGCCCCTGGCAGCTGACTGGACAGAGCTCCCTTGCTTCATTCCTTGGCCAGTGCCTACTGGCTTACGTCTTTTTTTACTGGATAATGAAATGAGCTTATTTGTGAACTAAAACATTTTAGAATTAATTGTGTTTCACCGTGTTTCTCACCCACAGAAATCCAGGTAGTTAAACTGTCCATCAATACAGCAGGCTTTGCTTTGAAAAACCTTAAAAATCAGTCCAGGAATTTGTTGTTGTTGTCTGCGCCCCTTGGGTATGAATTATGTCCCTTATTTCATTTTCTTCTCTCTGTTCCTCACTCAAATACCTTCTATGGCCAAGGTACCTGTGAATAAGCTGTCATGTTTTCAACTGGGTCCCAGGGAATTACGCCAACTTATCCTTAGGGAACCACAATATCGCAGATTAAGAAAACAGTGAAGGTGCTAAGGAACCTGGCTGTAGCCCAGGTGTTTGCCCAAAAACTCCTGGAGGAAGGGTATATCCTTTGAAAAAGTAACAAAAGATCAAAAGAACTTCAAAATTGTAACTTAATGACAGAAGGAAATAAAACAGTATGGATCCAAGGGATAATTAACTGAGGTTGTAATTCAGACGTGCCTTTGTAGGGATAGGCTACAGGTATATTGCACATGATAAAAATGCCGCCAGACTGTCGTGCCCACACCAGCATTTCATTTCCAATTTTGCATTCCTACTCTCTCTTCAGAGAGTCAACCTCTTGGGCCGGCAGTTAATGTGGAGGCAGCAGGGAACAGCTACACTGTCATCTCAACTTGCTCGGAGCAAGTCCACCTGGAAGGCCAGCCATGGCCACCAGGCTCCACTCGCTCCTCCTCCTTCACTGCTACCGAGGCTGAGCTCCAGCGGTGCAATGGTGAAGGGAAATGCTGGTGTGGATGGGGCCCAGGTTTGCACATGAACTTTTTGCATATGAACTAGCATATGAATTCAGGACACACTGCCTTGAGTCCTCCAAACCCTCATGGGAACAGCCCTTGGCCTCGGTACCTTCCGCTTCACTGCAGGACAAGGGGACAAAGATCGAGACATGGCTCCTCTGGCTCCCATTTATTCTTGGAGGGGAGATGGCTGTGAATGCAGACTCAATGCACCTCCCTCTCTCTGCCTCCATCTAAAGCTGCTGCACTCCTTTCTTTGGAACTGTAAATGAGATGGGATGCACCTCCCCTGATGGGACATGCCATGAGCAAGCTGCATTAGAAGCAGTTTCCACTTACCGTCAAAGCAAAGCAAACTACCACACACAAAAATGTTCTTCATACAGACATATTTAACTTCTGAACAGGTTACAGAGGAAGGACGCTGCCTCATCCTAGCGTCCTAGGTTAGGATCTGAGAAATCTGGATGGGAGTCTGTTTCACCACTCCTTACATTTTAGGCACGTTGCTACACTTACATCACCTCAGACCTTCTTTGCAAATGGAGTTAAACAACATCTCCTAACTACAAAAGAGCATTGTGAGGAACGGTGCACTACAAAGGTCACCAGGCACTGACATTATTACAGTGATGGAAAACATTGGCTCCTAATATAGAGAGCATTAAGCCAGTATCATTGCCTGGAGCAAATCACCAACCCAAACAAATAGCTGGACAAGCAAAGAACAGGCATGACTATGCAAACTCCGTAAAGACCACTAAGAAGAAACATGCTGGACATAAAAAAGTCAGGGTAGAAACTCTAGAAAAATTGACGCGCTTGGCACTCTCCAGACCCAGGCCAGGCAAAGACCATCGCTGAGTTTATGCAAGGTGGGAGAGTCTCCAGGCACTCAGATGCTCTGTGGTTGCGAGCAGCCCGGTGCTACATCCTACCCTCAGCCCTCCCCGACCCAGTGAGAGGAAAACCTGCTGAACTCCCACCACTTGTAGAGATACTTCAATACACCAGTATTAAACAGTGAATACCTAAACACCTCTCCCTCCCTGGCACCTATGCTTCACCAAAGAAGCTGTAGCAGTGTCAGAAACAAAACGCAACCACAAACAAGAACAAACCAGCAGTGACACTAAAGAGAGAGAGACTTGGTGTAGCAGAATACAAGAAAAGTTAATTAAGCTTTGACCTCGAGCACTTTTAGCCAGCTCCAGTGGTTGTACGCAGGAGCATGTGATACCTTAGGAAAGTGCGTTTCAAGAATAGTAAGCAACGTACAGTACAGGACCAGAAGTTTTATCTTCCAGAGGATCTTCAGTCTCGAAGCTGAGAACCCGTGTTTCTGCCTCTTCCCGGAGAATTAACGTCCAAATACTCCTTTGGAAAGACAGAATCGACACATAACCTCGAGCATCACCTCCTTGGGAGATGAGGCCCCTCTGATGTCTACAGGGAACTGCTGTGGATATACTCCATGGCTCAGCATCTCTTTATTTCTCTCTGCTGCTCCCACAGGAAACATTCATCAGGCTCTCAGCAGAGAGTAGTTTACAAACTTCTGAAATCACTTATTTTCTGCTCTTGAGAGTTGACTACTGCCACGGTATGTCTCCCCCATGGCAGCAAGATATTTCTTTGCCAATGTCAAAGATCAATGTTGGTGATCAATAACATTTCTTTAAAACAAAAAAAAACACAAACAAAACCAGTCATCTACCATTAAATAAGAAGGAAGAATTCTCCATGAGAGAGATTTGGTTTTCCACACTAGAAACTGCTTTTAATAGGAGGAACAACTGCCATACATAAATCCCTTAGTATCTGAAAAGTGCCTCATCAAATATTTTGCTTTTTATCTTTCACGGGTAGTTTTTTTTCCATCTACAATGAAACCAGTAGCTCCCTGAAGACAGCATTGTCTTATTCCATATACTGTGTTAAGTACACTATGAAATGAAAAGACTCGGCTTGCTGCTATCCTTACAGAAAGAACTGGATAAATATAATTTTATTTGTATCAGTTAAAAAAGCATAATTTAGGAGGGCAAAAGCTACTTAATTTCAAGTTCTACTTACTTAAACAATGTATTATTAGCATTGAAAGAAGAGACAACGTGTATGATATTTCAGTTTATCCTTGCCTAGTCAATCCTGAAAATTAGACTGGCTTATAAGTGGTAATTTTATGCAGAGGTTAACAGTATTTTGCTGTCTAGAAGCCAAAAACAGGCTCCTCAAAATAACTGAAAAGCATGTGCTTCAATAATTAATTTTGTTTCATTACGATTTATTACTTAGACCATGACATTTATGTGTTTTGTAATTAGATTTTAGTCATATTGCTGCCACAAAAATTACATATAAAGAGAAGTGTATCAAAATAAAGCATTTTTGAAATGGAGTAATTTCATAAAGTATTTTTAAATTTTATTTCACAAAAATTATATTACCCAGCAATGTCCTTGAGCTTTCTGAATGCATTCCCTCTTATGTAATAAAAAAGAAATAGCCATCACTCGGCTGACCAGATTACACATACCATTTTAGATTTGCAAAGAAATTCAGTATTGACAAAGTGTGACAGTTTGAAGTAATAGCGCTGTAAGGATGCATCCTCCAGCTGTGTAACAGCTGCTCACATACAGCGAGACAACAAAGTACTTTGCATAATCTTTAAAAACGTGTATTATTGTCCTGGTTCCAGCTGGGACAGAGTTAACTTTCTTCCCAGCAGCTGGAGGGGGTGCTGTGTTTTGGGTTTGGTAATGTTGATGGCCCACTGATGCTTTGGTTGTTGTTGGGTGGTGCTTGCACCAGGACTTTTCAGCCTCCCATGCTCTGCCAGGTGCAGGGGGAGCTGGGGGGGAGCACAGCCAGGGCGGTTTACCCAGCTGGCCAATGGGGTATTCTATACCATGTGACATCATGCACTGTATAAAAACCAGGGGGCTCTGGGGGTTCGTCTCGCGCTGTTCGTTCAGAACACGTGGGGGGTGAGCAGTTGCATTGTGTATCGTCTGTTTTGTATATTCTGTTATTGTTGTTGTTATCATTATTACCACTGTTCTACTTTGTTTTATTTCCATTATTAAACTGTTTTTATCTCAACCCGCGGGTTTTCCTTCATGTGCCCTCCCGATTCTCTTCCCCATCCTACCGGAGGAAGGGGGTGAGCGAGCGGCTGCGTGGTTAGTTGCTGGCTGGGGTAAAACCAGGACAATTACAAACACAGAACTGCTGTTATTCTCAGATAATTTGACAGGAAGTACAAGCCTCTCAGACAGACATTCCTGGAATAAAGAAGAGTGTAAAATCCACTTGATACAGATGCTAAGCATGTTTAAATACAGTCTGAAAAGCATCCTAATTTTGGACCCAGCATACTGGAGATGTCTAGAAGACGAAGACGGAGAAGAAGAAGGAGACGAAGACGGAGAAGAAGAAGAAGATGAAGAAAACGCTGTGCTTTCATGGAGGCTGGAGAGAAGGGATTGCTTCCTACCTTTTGACCATTTCCACTTTTCCTGCAGAAAATAATGTGTTATAACTGTTTGCTGACATTTTTAATGCGAACAGTATGCAATTGCAATATGCCATGACATGGTATTCTGTAGTTCCACTGTGCCCTTTAAAAGAGACTGGAACTCGTCAGAGAAATACCTGAATTCACTGTAGTGCAAACATTTGTCATATTCCCTCAGTATTTGCAAGAGATGCTTTCTCTATCCCTGCTTATGGATGAATATTCAATAAATTTTATACAAGCTCAGCTAGCCAGAGAACTGCTTAATGAAAACTGTCTAAGGAACTGCACAATCGGAAGGGATTTGATTGTGTTCTCCAGCAAAGTCATACAAATAAAGCAGAAACAGAGGGAATTTCCAGAACTGATGAAGAAATTGGACGCAACTAAGAGAAAAGAAATGCCTTGACTGAAGGACTTTTGCAAGATGGACAGACCTCTTTGATCTTCCCAGACGCACTGAGAAGTACTCAAATGAGGAACAATATTGTGACAGGCAAAATTGTGAAGCTGCAACACTTTCAGACACTAACTCACCAGAGCAACTACATCAACCTCAGATGATCACTATAAGGTCTGCCAAGACCTCCCCAGGTTTTAGATGGGGTTTGAGAGACAACCTTGAATCTTTCTCAATCACCTTAAGGTGTTCACATAGCCCCTTCCGATTTCCTGCAGAATCCCTGAAAGCTTTACATACCCTTGTTCCCACATACACACACACTCACCTACACAAAATATAGGAGGCTGTTAAAAAATTACTGCAGTCCCAGTTTCTGGGAAACCCACCCCAGGTGCTCCCGCTGCAAGTCTCTGGAAGTCCATGTTTCACCACTACCCTGAGTCTTGGTAGGACACTGGGGACCCAGAGGAAAAACACCATCTCCACCTGCTTCCCCCCGCGCCCCCCCAAGAAAACAAGTTGGTGACCACCTAACAGCGATCCAAACCACTCTCATCGGGTTCCTAGCAAGTTAGGAGACCCCTCTGGGATTTACCCACCTGGGTTGGTGAGAGGCTGCGGACCACAACGATCAAGTTACCAAAGCTCAGGACCACAACCAGCAAGTTACCAAAGCTCAGGTCCAGTACAGGCTCTCACTTGGGCAAAGCTTAGGGTGAATGTTCCCAACTAAAATCCCATTCTCACATCCATCAGTCTACAAGTGACTCACACACCCCAAGCCCTCTCTGCCTCCACCTGATGAGTCCCTAGTTCATAAGAGATGTATCACTATTAGTCCCCAAATGCACAGCTTTGTACCATGCTCTTATTAACTGGATTAAATAAAAGGTGGGAAAATTCAATCTTCCCACGTAATAACTGAATTCTCCTCAGTACTAACCAATATTATGATGGCCAAAGATTTACACAGATTTCACAAGCCTAYATCTGGCTCTCAGGGTTATAATCAAAATATTAAACAGAACTGGCTTTAAGTATGATCCTTAAGGAGTATCATTTGTAGTATCTTTCTCTCTACTCTAATAACTGTTCTTGCAGTATCCACATATTCTTATCTCTTTATATTAATCTCCACCTTCTTTATCTTCCATAAGAACTTCCTGTGAGACACAGTATCAAATGTTCCATTTTCAACAACTTAGATTAAGCCTATTGCACTGCCCTTCTCTAAGTGATCAGTTAGCTTATTGTGGGAAGATATCAGATCAGTCTGATGCAGCCACCTATGATAGAACCATGTTGAATTTTATGCATTAGCACCATGTCCTTGACTATTCTTTCTGTCAAAATGTGTTTTTAATACCTTGCAGCACACAACCAACAACACATGAGCAGGCCTCACAAATCCTTCCCCTCCCACCGCCTTTGAATACATTGCATCTAATTTTTGCGAGCCTGAGGTTCCCATTCCCAGGCTGACAAATGCAATGAAAACTCTAGTGCATTAGCAATCCTATGTTCCTTCAGTACTCCAGGGTACAGATTATTTGTACTCCTCCATTTCCAACCCCACCTCATTACGATAAGCAGATAACTGTTTTGTTCTGTTTTTGGTTCACCTTTTACTACCCTTTTGAAAACCATTCAGTGTCCTCCTCCCACCACCCTTCTAGACACCAACATTCATGTACCCCTGCTACTACCATTCTCATTGCAAACCACAGCAGAACAAGCCAGAAAAGACAACTATGGTTTATTAATAGTAATGACTGGATTGCCCAAGTTTTAATCCTCATACTCACATCCCATTGAAGGCACCAAGTAAATTATGTTTATCTAATGCATGTCCTCACTCTGTTCCTACTCTGTTACTACCTTTTTGAATTCTGAGTTCTAAGCAATCACTTCAGGTTTTGCATTAAAAATTTCATTTGGTTACAAAATTCAACTTACTCCTTTTTTTGACATAACATACAATTTCCTGCTTTGAGGAAGTGGAGAGAATGGTAATTTGGAATTTTATAGGGAAAAAACAGCGGTAAATTGTGGGAAAGAGAGAGTGAGCAGTGTCGCTTCACCGGCAGTAACTCTGCTTTTGAAAACTGCAGTTGAGACTACTAAAGGAGAAGAAAATAAAGATCACAAAGGGGAAATAATTTTAAATTTACTTYGGAGAACCAAGCCACAGTACTGAAAACCATCATCCCCACACATGCGTGCATCAGACAGCAACATTCAATAGCCTGCCGTCTCAGACAACCAGAGAATGGTTTTTGGTTTCATTCACCCTGCTTTTGAATGAGCCGTTACCCAAAAGAAAGCAACTTTCCAGGCAGAAGCCTAGTGTTGTAGAACTTACATAAAGAGGTACTTCAGCGCAGCTCAACTCCATTGTCACAGCATCTAGAAACAGAATAAACCAGTGGAATTATTACACACCCATCAGGAGGCATTGATATCATTATACCCCATCCATGCCTGAAAACTAAGTTGACAACTTCCAGAATTAAGGAACAAAAAAGGATATGAAGCTTATCAGCTATCCAGTTGCCCCAAATTTCCCCAGAATGAGGAAACACTGTCAGGCTGGAGGAGGGGTGGCTGGACTTAGTTAACATGCTGTGTGCTTTTCACACAATAGACACAGTAAACAAAACAGGTCAGGCTGAGCCCAGCCACAGAGACATTCGTAGTTGCAGCAAATGAAGTAGTGGGAATTGCAGCGTTTTTTATCTCTAGAGGCAAAAAACGGAATTCAACCTCAAGATGTAGTTGTAGCAACTTTTACTCCACAACAATATCCCAAGTGTCTGGTACTGCCCTTGTAGCAACTTCATAGAAGATATCCCCAAGGCAGGTCGCCTTAACTACTCTAAATAGCAAGCTACTGATACAAGTCATTGCTGGAATTACTATAATTACAGTCATCATAACAGCCCTGATTTCTATTATTATATTTCAAACTCGCTACATCATCAAAATTTATACTCTAAAAATAATATTCCTGTCAAATGAGAAAAGCATACCAGAAGCAACCTCACATCTTTAAAACAGCAAGGTGGGTTCAACAGCTATGCACAAGTCGTCTTCTACTTGCTGAAACAGGCTACAAAAAAAAGAGAGTCTGTCTTAAGAGGAGGCTGTCTCAGCTTAGATGTGGCCTTGTTTTTACAGCTGAACAGCTTCCAAGAACAACACAGTTGTGCAGCTCATTGCTTCTTAATGCATAGGTACAGCCTGCTATGAGTCAGATAGGATTTGAGAAGTTCCCTGCCTACAAACTGCAGAAATTAAATGCACAGGTTCAATCAAAACCAAAAATGACCCACCCATCACCCCTGCACACACTCCTTTTAAACCACAAGTTTGTTAATACTCATCTCCTGGTGGCCATCAATTTATCTACATTTGCAAGTACTTACATTCTTGCAGTTTGATTTCAGTATAATTTTAAAACAGAAGGCAAAACCCTTTACAAAATCACTGGCCACAAATGTTCAGGAAAAAAGAAAACTTTTRTATTGTAAGAAAAGGGTATCAAGACAAACACTAATCCAGACAGCCTAATCAGCAGCGAGACTCAGACAGAGGAGTTTCTTATTTTCTGCGGCGGGAGGAGGTATCCCGCAGCTGACTCCAAGGCGTCTCGCTTTGACAGACAGAGACAAAGCTCTGCAGTTTCCAGCAACAGCATCCTGAACCCAACCTTAAGAGCAGCAGCATGGGAAGCGCAGTCCTGTTTGTACAGAAGAAAACAGGGTTACAAGGGAAATTAAGGAACCATAACATAAATTCCACGAGGAGTATTTTAAGATGGAGGTTTTCACAAGTGTCACCTTACAGAAGGGATGAAGCACATTAACTTCTATTCCAGACCTGTCACCAACTTGCAATTACTGGCACACACAGATTACATATATACAGGGCATCACTTCATGGTTGGCTGAAATGAGAGACATGCCAGCCAGCTGTTTTACACCATTGCTCTATTCTGCTGTATAAAATCCCTTCACCTGCACCTTCTCCTTCTTTAAAGGAACACATCCAAACTAAACTCCACCATCTCCTCTGCAAGAAAACGTGAGCACATTCATATCATTATGCCATGCCAACACAACAAGACTTACTCCTGGTTACTTCTGTCATATGACTATCTTGATGTCCAGAGCCTCAAAAGACATATCTCAACATCTTCCTCCTCTGCAAGGATAAGAAAGGCAGGTATCCAGTCTAGTCTACCTATTCTACCGCAAGTGTGCACAAGAAGGCATAATTTAGCCCTTCCTTTGGGGAATTATCATGGCACCACCACTAMAATAAACTTATTTTGTATTGGCTAATACAAACACAACTCATTGCAGAGATGGTGCCATCCCAACTTCAGTTCCCTTCACCCTTTGCTTGTGTCACACTGTGGATCTCCTGGGAGCTTGTGTGTTCAGAAATACTAAGTACCTATCCCAATATGGATCCTGAGTGGATGAATAACCTGAAGATTTAGCTCATCTGAAGCAATCAATGTTTTCCATACAGCACTGACTAGAACTGTGTTGAAATAGGATCAGTACTTTCCACACGGGCTCCCCTGACAAATGAGCTTATAATGGTGTTTCTTAGATACAAAGGTGTACCTAATGGTACTCTTTTTGCTTCCTGCAGAAGAACCAATAAATGTCAACACACAGCACTAAGCAACCTCTTCTGCTTTTCTCACACTCTCAAGAGTGCTGGTTGTTTAGAAAAGTTTTACACGAATAGCTCACGTCTGTCCTCCATCTGGGGCTTACAGTAACTCAGCTTGGCTGCTGGAAGTGGCTGGGAGGGGCAGGAAGAAGAAGAGGATGCAYGTAGGAAGGAAATACTCAGCTCTGGCTATGGAGCCGCGCTTGTGCAACCTTCATCTCAGAGTGAGGGACTGAAGGAGGCACTATCACATGCACCCTACTGCTCACCTCCTCTGTATGGCAAAGAGCTGCTCAGCTCCCCAAAAAGCAGGGTCCCCAGTGCCCAAGAGGTGCTGAGGAGCAGYCCTACTCCACACAGCAAGCGGAGGGTCGAGCTGCCCAACATCATGGATACACATCATTTCACAGAGCAACACCTGATCTCTTCCTCTGACATCTGTGCCTCTGACACAGAAACCAGCAGGACAGGCATCTAACAAACAGGTCCAGTTTCAGGCACTGCCCACAAATACCGAGCTCACGCCAACGTCAGCAGTAGCAGGATTCATCTATACATAGAAAAACTCTTTTCCAGCATCCAGTTTAGCAGTAAGTGTAACGGAAGCATTTATTGTGATGTGCTGCAAACTGGAGAGACTTGCAGCCTACGTTTCAGCCAAGAAGAGGTAAATATACAAAAAAGAACAAAAAATCTTGAAAATAATTTTATTTAACTAACTTTTTTTTCAGTCAACAATCTGTCCTTAAACCTAGTGTCAAATGCTATTGCCGGTCCCCTGACCAGCTCAAGTTATTGAGACGCACATCAGTAAGTATTTTCAGTTTTATCAAAGATGCAAGACATTTCAATAATTCCTACAACACTTTTCCTCACCCAGTATTTTATTTATTGGTTGCCAATTATGGCACTCTTATATATCCAATTTCTTTCAATATTACAAATTTTAGCATTTTATAGTGTGGTTTCCCTAATTATCAAAACATGTTAGAAGGACCACAATAAGGAAATAAACCAATGGAAAATAAAAACATCAGGTATTGACTTAACTGCATTTTAATGAAAAAGATGTCAGTTATCATAATTTTTTACTCTGTACACACCAAAGAAATTAGAYAAAGGAAAGCATTATCTAAATCTCAGCAGAAAAGCATTTCTACTGGTTGGCAAGGTGACCCTTCAGCCAACACTGACTACTATTTGGCTGCCCTAGTACCTACTGTGTATCATCAGCATTTTCCTACACACAAAAGGACACTTCATGATCCTACAGCAACCTGGCTTACAACTCACAACTCKACTTTCTCCTCTTCCCTGTAAATAAAGCATATAACTGTGGGAGAAAGAAAAATAGAAGGTGAAGATAGGACTCTGACTTTGATGCTGCTCTGTGATCCAGCAGCCACTCTCATACAGACTTCACTTAACTCAGGGCTCCGCTGCTGCCGTAACGAGACTCCATGGCTCATTAAGCAGCACCAGACCACAGTTTGTGCAAGCCTTGCAAACAGCTGCAAAGTATAAGCAGTGGTATAAAATATGTATTTCATACTTCTCTTCCATGTATCAGTTCAACAATAASAAAACACAAGGTCTTTGGACCCTGCTCCCTATATTCTCCTTTCAGACCATAATCCCATACCTCTRTGCCACAGATCACTACTGCTGTTTCAACAATTGTAAAGGAACTGACTGAAAGTCAAAACTGTCAAGTTAGGTAAATAAACCCCCAATTATGCTTCGCAGGTGCCTTGGAATTCAATAATTCCTTTTTAAATTATATTTCTTTTTGGTGATGGTCACATTGAAACTGATGTCTATRAAACACCGAGAATTACAGTCTTACTGCCACCATCAAGACAAGCACATTAAATCTTTATTTCTCATCAAATGGAGCAACCAGAAAGCAAGGGTGCATCCCACCCAGAGGCCACTGGAAAGTAGGCACCAATCCCCAGAGCATCATTTGTGATGCTTTAAAATCTAACATCCTTGTCTAAGCAAAATATCTTGTGCATTGCAAAAGTCTAGCAGAACGTGCATATTAAGAGGTCTTCTACCGAGCTCTCTTCCAGTGGATGACTGTGTTACATGTCACCATAATCACTGTTTCATTATTTTTATCAGGTAGGTGCTACATCAACCCACAGGACAGACTCTAAGGTGGATACAAATTATTGTACATACTGTGTTTATACTTCTCAGATCTTAATACTCCCCAAAAATAGCGAGATTCCAGTGTGGTGCTCACAGACCAGCCAGTTTCCATTAATAATATTCATCCCACTTCTTCCTCTCAACAAGCACAGCAACTGAAGAAAATTGTATTTTTGACTTTACAGATTCCATCTGAGTTACATTATGCATGTATAGCTAAAGGCTTGCTCACAGCATCCCAAGCACCAGGAACTGTGCTGTGCAGTGATCAGGTCTAACGTGGTACAGAAGGTTATTTTTATGTGCAGATCCTTGCTCTGGACCTGATTAAAAGACCTTGGAAGAATTAAATGAACGGAAAAAAGTAGCAAGCTGAAAATACACACATAATAAATATTACATTCCCAAAGTCAAAGTTCTACACCTTTACAGCCAAGGTTTTTGACATGAACCTTCATTTTTACACTTGGCTCTCCTGAACATCTAGAGCATGGGGGATAACGAGGGAACAAAGCAAAACCCTCAGCTAGCAGCTTCGCAAGCACTGTTTACTGCCTTCTAACAACATTCAAACTGAGAGGTAAAATAAACCCTTGCCTGTTAAATTTATAATGAAGCCGCTTATACTAGTGTTGATTACTTCACCACACATTAGTTGCTCTTGAAGCAAGTGAACAGAAGAAATGCAGCTATACACCTTTTAAAATACCGCTCTCCAACAATTTGAGACAAAAAGAAACTTAAATCTTCCTCCAAAAAACATCACCCAATTCATGGCTATTGTATTTCTTTAATTTGTTAAAGCCACGGCATTTTGTGCTCCTTAGCAGGGAAAATATTTAGAGTCTCCAAAAAAGGGTCACATTTTTTAACCTTTTAAAAATAGATTTGGATTTTAAAACACAAAAACAACTCTAGAAAAATGCCTCTTAGACAGAGAGGTTGGCAAAATGTGTTCTTTATGCATTCCTGTATTAACATTCTTAATGTAGCATTTTCATTTCAACTAAAAATAAAATGGGCCTCCAGATTTTAGAAATCTTAGAAATGTGAAACATGGGTTATACATTACTGAAAGACAAAAATAAAACCAAATGTGTATGTAAGGTCACTAAAACAAAATAAAATCTGATATCATTGCTGGATATCTGTCTCACCTCCCTTACTCCTTGTAATGCCCATTTTGACAGAGATAGTAGCTTTCTAATGATGAATTTTTTAATGGCTTCAGAATTTACTAGTCCCTAGTTTGGGCACTGTGAWGCCATGAGACCAGAGCAAAGCAAACTCTTTAAAGAGTTCATACAGCACAGTTGTATAGTTTACTGACAAGGTAGCAAAGAAGTGGACCAGAAACGTTTGGTTCTACAAATGCATTCAAATGCATGCTCCAATGCTATCTGTGACGCTTCATCATCACTCAGGCCTGGCCATCCACCAAACTGCTATAACTAACAAACAAAGTTAGGGGACATAATGTGTGTTTAATGATACTCTTGTAATTTATATTTCACTTCATGAACAGCTAGAACTGCACAACAAACTCTACAGCCATTAAGAGCAAGAAACAAATTTTTGATACCAAAAGTCATTAAAATATAATTCTGATATTCATAAAAGCAGCTTCCATTGAGAAGGGCGACYACTCCACCTCGCAATCCTCTCCTAATTAGTAATGTAGTTTAGTGGTACCCGCTTGCCTTAATGATGCTAAGCCTGAAAGATACAATTCACACAGCTCAACTAGTCAGCAGGAAAATCTGTAAATTTTTGAAAATTCTGTCATTTTTTAAGAATTTCAGAAACAAGATTAAGGAAAATGCCAAAAACATTCCTGAGATGGCGTGAGAAGATGCTACAGATGTAGTAATATTCAAACTAATACAGAAGAGAAAAAAAGGTGTGCTCCAGTCAAAAAGTATGAAAAGTCCTGGTGCAGATGAAGAAGTAACTTCARTACTGCATGGTGATACAAATTCTGCTTGCTGTTCTAGGTAGCACCTTAGAACCTAAAAGATGTATTTATAAAAAGCACAGAGAATTCCTGCCTTCAGTTTCTACCCTGAGATTACCGTATCCCCCATCTATAAATGGGAAATCGAGATGTGCAGGTGCCGATTGACTGATGTGTGGCCACGCAGAAAGCTGGGTTTTGGCTGCGAAAGCCAAAAATTGGACCTGGACCTTCTGAGTCACTATATTAGTCATAGGCTAYCCTTCCTATATCCTGGTGCAAATTCTCGTTCAACATGTTATTCAGATCAAAAGAATGTCGGGCCATTTCACACACCATACCCTTCTGAAACGGCCCCACAAAGGAGACAATGGGAACTCCTCCTGAATAACAGCAGCAGTTTCAGATCGAGAAAAGGAATACTCCTCCCTGATATTACATAACAAAATGTTGGCAGAAACGACTAATTTACAAGTCAACTGAGAAGGCCAGATGAGTTTCCTGGTAGATTATTATTAAGATACATCTACATGACCATTTTCTTTGTTGCACTCGATATTCAAACACCACTTTGGAAAAAGAAAAGCGCTTAAGTACTCAAATCTTTTCACCAGATTTTGTCCTGTCGATTTTTCATACCGAAGCCACAGAATACAGTTCATTTTTTACCTACGTGGAAGAATCCCTCTTACTCAAATGCCTCCTGAAATCCTATTTCCACGAAGCGTGGCAGAGAGCAAATTACCTCTATAAAAGAAAAAAAAAAAATCTGTGTCATCTGTTACGCTTTCTATCGCATTCCTGTGCCTTATGACTTATGAGAAGAACTACCTCCATTTTTGTATAGGACCAAATACAGAGGCAGAAGTAAGTCCAYAAAAACGAAGAAGGATTTTAAAGCCTTTTTTCTGTATAAGAATCACTGTGCAATTTGAAAACTTGTGCAACTCTAAGCCGCATACACCAGCGTCCCAACAAAACGCTACCAAGAACTGCTTTGAAAGTTGTTTCTCAGAATTTTACCGTTAGAGAAGTTTTCACTTCCTTTACTTTTTTCGGTTGTTAAAGAAGTTAAAGTACGTTAAAAACTTCTTTTGCTCCGGCTGAGAAAGGCAAGCACTTTCATGATTAAAACSAAATACCTTGTCGACTTAGTGACAMGCAGTGAAAAAACCACGAGTGTCTCTTACGGCAAAATAATGAACAAACAAGAAAAAAAACCATGTATGTAAAACAAAAAGTCCTCCCTCTCCCCCCTTTTGGGACTTCGGACGGTAGCTGACAGTCCACGGGAAACGTTTTCCCCGGACACGAGCGGCGCCCGCCCCGGCATACCGCGCTCAGCGGCGCCAGCGCCGCGGCTCAGCAGCAGGACGCCAATGCCGCCGCCGCCGCCGCAGCTCCCCGGGGCTTCACGTCGCGCCCCGGAGAAGGGAGAGAGCAACCCGCCGCCCCCGGCCCGGCCCGGCCCGGCCCGGCCCAGCGCAGCGGCCCCGGCCCCGGCGCCCACCTGCCCCGCGGGGCCGGGGGCTGCCGAGCAGCAGGTGCCGCGGTCCAGACTCCCCCCTCCGCCCGAGGGCAGCGGCCGCCTTACCTACACGCGGCGTCCCGGGCGAGGTTCTGCGCCGCCGCCCGCGCTGCCGGGGGAGGGGGCGGCGCTGCCGGGGGAGGGGGCGGCGCTGCCGGGGGAGGGGGCGGTGCTGCCGAGCCGCCGCCGGGGCCGCGCCTGCGGGAGCCCGGCGGGGCGCGCCCGGCCCCGCGGATGCACCGCCCCCGGGTCCCGGCAGCTCGCGAGGCGAGGGAACAACGCCGCGCTGTGATGGCCCCGGGCGGGGGCAGGCTGGTGCCCGGCTCCCGGGGAGCGGCCCCCGAGGCAGCCCGTCCCCGCCCGGGACGAGGCAGGCGCGGGTGGCAGCCCGCCCCACCGGCAGCGGTAGCCGCGCTTGCCCCACGGGGCGGGCGGGAAGGCGGGACCCCTGCCAGGAGCCCTGCACGGCCCCGACGGCGCCCGGGCCGCTGGAGCACCGGCCCCCCGCGCCTTTCGGAGGGGAGCGCTGCCCTCTCTCGGCCGGAGCGCGGCTGCAGGCGGCAGGGAGCGAGGCTGCCGGCGGGGCAGGGGGGACCGGGGGCAGCCCCCCCGCACCTCCACACAGCGGCCGCAGCCTTCCCCGTCCTCCTTCGGCCGTCGGGCCGCTGTCCCGGAGCCCGCAGCGGCCCGGAGGGCGCTGCCCACGCAAGGGGCTGGTTGATCCACTGCTGCCCGGTCACTCCGGGCGTGTTCCATGCGGCATAGTACTTTGAACACGACACCATATTTTGGCTTTTCAGCTGCTACAACCAGAAGATACATAACTTCAGCTATTCTTAAAATCATCTTATAATGTTGACTCCCTAAGCCTATTCTGACAACCTGTTTCACCAGTAAGGACAGTAGAGCACTGAAGATGTGGTGTTGAGTACCAGATTGGGGGCTAGGGACTTACCAAGCTCCCTCTCGCTGCACCGTAACTTAATTCACGGCCTGTTGGCTGCAGATGGATAGCATACTTTCTTTGTAACAGCAGCATTTTAGCACAATGCTGTGGGGATGAAAAAAGTTTACCCAAGTGCTGTTAGCAATGCGTGAAATAATTAGTGTTTTACTGTGAAGCAGTAACACTACTGGAACACTGTGAAGGTGTGCTTAGAATCCCAAATATCTGGGAAACAGAAAATAAAGGTAATCAGAGGAAGAGAAAATTCTGCTAGGCCACATTCAAAGGAAAAAAAAAGACACATACACTTCAGAGACTGTCTTTGGATTGCATAGAACATCCTGGCACCAAAGTAATGACTGTTGCCCAGGACATATGTCACTGACTGATGTTTACTCAATTTTTCCTGATGCGCAGAACAGTTTCTGCTTTAATACATCAGTTATTAAATACAGCTTAAAGCAAAGAATCAGTGATCTGCCAACTACTACCTTAATTAATAAGAAGGTAAATGTTTAGATGCATCCTTAGCTTTCAACACACACATGCAAAAAGTAATGTTACAAAATGGAAAGCATCATAGGCAAAGAGACAGTGAGGTGGTTTCTTGAGCTTACTAATATTACTACTACTTACTTAGTACTTACTACTACTCCTCCTACTCCTCCTCTTCTCACTCTCCTGCCCTCCAAGTGACACAGCTTGAAGAAACTTCTCCAAGTGAGCTTCTGAAATTACAGTCTTAATAAATGCTTACTAAAATAAGAAAAATGCTGTAATGATCCTTGCCTGAAGACCAAAGGTGGTGTTAGAAATCATGGTACAGTAAGCTCCAGAAAGTAAAGTAACTCTCATTGAAGACATTAAAAAAAAGAAGACAAGCCACTTTAAGTCATCTTCCATCAGAATATGTCATTGTAGCTACAAATAGCTACATAGGTAAGGATTAAAATCACAATTTGTACTCAAATCTTTTTACAACACAGTGTTTTGACATTTCCTGTACTCCTTTTCATTCACTTTTAAACGGGATTGTAAATGAAGAGGTATGGAAAATTACATATGGAGGTGGTTTCGTTTCTTTAGTTTTTCCTGTTTTTCAAGTGTAAAATGTGTGTGATCTTCACTGAAAATTTGCTCTGTAGCTACAAAATGTGTATTTTAAATCATAAACTGCAGTATCCTATAAAATCTGATGTTTTGCCATAAAACCTCTGACTTATTTGTTTTGCAGTATTTCAGTAGTTTAGGTTACAGGTTCCAACCATGGAATGTCAGTGGAAGGTAGACTGTGGTTATCTAGAGCAACCTGAAAATGTTTCAGCTCAGTATTGCAACTGTAACCTTCGCACAAACTCTGAGCTCAGGTAAGTATGCAAATCAAAATCAAATATTTGGCAAGATTTGCTTGTATTGCACAAGCCACTACAAACCCTTTTTGTTTGCTTTTAAATGCAGAGATGTGAAAGAGTCTGGAGACTAATGATGGCTATTTGCTGGCAATAGCAGTACCAAATTCACCATCCAGATGGACTTCTGCAATAGAAGGAGATTGCTTTGTCTGGGTGGGGTCAGAAAATTTTTTTGAATTTATAAAGGGGTTCATTTTATTTCTTTGTTTGCTTGTTTTCTTTTAAGTAAGGGATGTCTCAAGCCTGCTTTAATGTGCTCAAATTTTTTTCTAATACAGCCCACTCTTTCATACTTAGTCAACTCATGAGACTTCAAACATAAAGCAGAAATCCTTGGCAGAAGGTTAAATGATCAGAAAGCATCGAGAAATCTATTCTGCATCAAAACTTCAGATTTCAGATGTGGAACATTTCCATCTACTGTTGTGAGCACATAGACTCACAAAATCATAGAATAGTTTGGGCTGGAAGGGACCTTTAAAGGCCATCTAGTCCAACCCCCCTGCCATGGGCAGGGACATCTTCAACTAGATCAGGTTGCTCAGAGCCCCRTCCAGCCTGACCTTGAATGTTTCCAGGGATGGGGCATCTACCACCTCTCCGGGCAACCTGTGCCAGTGTTTTACCACCCTTGTTGTAAAAAATTTCTTCCTTGTACCTAGTCTAAATCTACACTCTTTTAGTTTAAAACCATTACCTCTTGTCCTGTTGCAACAGGCCATGCTAAAAAGTCTGTCCCCATCTTTCTTATAAGCCCCCTTTAAATACTGAAAGGCTGCAATAAGGTGTCCCTGAAGCTTTCTCTTCTCCAGACTGAATAATCCCAGCTCTCTCAGCCTTTCTTCATAGGAGAGGTGTTCTATCCCTCTGATCATTTTCGTGGCCCTCCTCTGGACCCGCTCAAACGGGTCTATGTCTTTCTTGTGCTGAGAACTGATTTATGTTCTCTCAACTCCAGAATTCCATCACTTATTAAATAAAAGTGAAAGCTCTGTAAGTAGGAACCTATTTCATTTGGGGAGGGCTGGAGTAAGCACATACCTTGTGACGATAATAGAATTGAAACAACTCTCTTTGATGGCTCATGCACTAAGTCATGGGGGAATTCAGCCTGGTACATACACAGCAAGAATATTTCCATCTTCTTTTATATCCGTCTATTTCCCAGCACTTGCTACCACATCAATCAATGAGAAATTGCTTGCTTTATTAGTGACTTCAATATTACACTTCCACAGCAGTGCTCATTCCCTTCACATTTTACTCTTCTCTCTGTCAAATTCTTTATGCTTTGTATAGCACCCTTTTAGCAACTGCCATTGCCAGTGCATCTTCACAAATAATATACTTCTGAGTATCACTCAGCCCCTTCCACTAAAGGTTGGTGATGCACAATGCCAAAACTACTCAGGAACAGGAATATTTTCTGCAACAAAAATATTGAGTACAAATTTTGCACTCAAATATCATATTTTATCTTATTCAGCAAGACAAGCTTATGTCATATATATTATATAAAGTAAACTTCAAAAACCTAACAGAAGCTGTCTTATTTGATATGCTGTTGGCACACTGATGGGAGCAGTGATAATGACAACCTGGTTAGAAGGGGAAAAACACTGAACAGAAATGTCTGCTGAAATACTGACTAATAAAGTGCCACCAGCCTGGGAACCAGAGCATCCTTGACAAGGACGTCTTTAAAGTGCAGCTGGGCACCAAGAAACTGGAGATGTTCTGAGATACCCTCAATATGCACAAAACCAAGGAAATGTAACAGCAACTTATCATCTGCAAAGGTGAAAAATAGTCTGGAAAAACAGGAAAAAAATCTGAGACAGTAGGAATTGGTAACTGCTGTTGGCTGTTCTAACTGAAAGACCAGGAAGACAGCCTGAAAAAATAAAAATTGGTCCGAGAAAATAGAAAACATCATTATGTATTGTCTGTCCCACGTGGTGGTGTCCTATGCCCCTTATGTCTCTGCAATACAAAAATGAGTCCCTTTTTACGCAAAATGAAGCCTCTCTCTATGAGAACTTCCCATGCATGCACCCTTTTCTATGAAATCTCCTAGACAGATCGGACCCTTGCTGGGGACACCTGGCTGCCTCCAAACCCTGTAACACAGATCATCTTTGAAGCAAGACATTGTCTGTTGTCGATTGGTCCCACTTTTGGGATCGGTTTCATTGGCCCCAATTCTGCAATCACTTTATATGTGTCCTTATAAGTAATTAATCATAAGTATATGTGCTGCTTTACTAGTGGTAAATTTGTAATAGCCTGTAATACTGAAATATATACTTGCTTTGTGGTTGATTGCTATTCATATTGATTGCTGTGACTGTTGAAATGTTTATTTGCTTTCCTAGTAGTAATTTTGTAGGAACTTGTAATATGCATCTACTTACTTTACTAACCATAAGTATACTTGCTTTCTTAGTGGTGGTTTGTAGTAATCTGGAAAACAGTAAAGAAATTTAAGAAATAAAGCCTCTGTGTACTTGGGTATTAAGGAATCCTGCAAACCCACTGTTGCAATCTCTATGCACCTGCCGGATGCGTTAACACTTTCAGGTCGTGACACACCCCCATGTTTCACTGATCGTTTGGGCTCCAAGTAAATGCCCCTTTCCATGTGATCACCAAAAAGTTTCATTTGCAACAAGTCATGTCTTCATTCACCTGGAAATTAGTCTTCGAATTGTGTAAGAAAGTGAACATACACAATCTATAAAAAAGCCACCTGGAAGATGCTACCTGTGACTTCATCACCGAAATTCTTACTGGATTATCAAACACCAGGTGCAGCTAATGATGCTAAATAAGAGAGCAAGCACACTCCATTCTCATCCTGCTTGTCTTTCTGTATGCAGGTGTCAAAACTTGCTGAATTAAAATTACAAACTTCTGGTATGTTAAGAAAGGTGAAACAAGCATGGGATTGTGAAATGACTTTTCAAATGGTCACTCCGTAGCCCCACATTACTTGAAAGCAAGCACTTTATGACATTGTTACACAAGTTGCAGATGATGACAGCAAACAACATGACAGTGTTCCATTTAGGAAGGAGAAAAGTATATCCCATTATTTTGATTTACACAGAAGACTGTAGTAAATTTTGTAACCATCTAAGAAAAATTATGTCTATTAAATAAAACGGGCCTTCCATGACCAAAAACCAAGTCTTTAAATGGAACCAGTTCAACTACAGTTCAACAAAAAGAACATGTCTAAGATGTAATAACGGACAAAACCATTTTTTATCAGAAGTACAGAGAAAGCCAGCAATAGTAGCTGAAACCCAATACCTGATCAATCCAGATCTCCAAGAGCCAGAGCTAATCATCATCTATTTTCACTTCATTTGATAGTGAAAGATACACAGGAAAAAATAGAAGTGTGTATAACAGTTACTTCATAAGAGCCCCTTTAACATATCTTTGTAAATTCAGATGGTGATGCAACAAACTTACCAGATCCTAAGTTCCCTTTGCAGCTGGGGAAACAGCATCATAATTCCCAAAACAGTTGAGGTTTGGGAGTTTATCTAGTAGCCATCCTTCCCCTTCACTCCCACACATTCAACTCCCTGAGCAGAAAGGCAAAGATGGGGTTGACAATTTAATACCCCCGTGGTTACGTTAGCACTGCACTCCTTCGGCCAAATGAAATGTCAAACTACTGCCTCTCACCCACACTGGAGGTAGCATCTTCTTTTTCTCAGTGTGCAATAGTGACACAAACCCAAGAATTACTGAAGTGGAGAGGAACAAAATCAGCTGGGTGCAACTGCTGGTGAGACCACGTTTTGCCTTCAGAATAACAGAAGGGGTCAGAATGACTTCTCAGAGAGAGCACGCAAGGAAATGAGTTCTCCAGAACTTCATTCCAGACTTCGTTCTCCTCCAACTAGTTAAATCTGAGGGAGTCATCTTCAGAGCCACAGTCTGACCACATGTTGTTTGTCTTCAGTAAGCCTTAACAAGGTAATGGGGAAAACATCAGTTGTCTGAATCTGAATATAAAGTACACACACACGTGTATGTGGTTGCACTCAAACTGCTGAGTTTTTTCACGGAATCATAGAATATCTCAAGTTGGAAGGGACCCATAAAGATCATCAAGTCCAACTCCCTGCTCCTCACAGGACTACCTAAAACTCAACCGCATGACTAAGAGCATCGTCCAAACGCTCCTTGAACTCTGAGAGGCTTGGTGCCGTGACCACTTCCCTGGGGAGCCTGTTCCAGTGACCGACCACCCTCTCAGTGAAGAACCTTTTCCTAACGTCCAACCTGAACATCCTCGGATGCAGCTTCATTCCATCTCCTCGTGTCCTATTGCTGGTCACCAGAGAGAGGAGATCAGCACTTCCCCCTCTGCTGCCCTCCTTGAGGAAGCTGTAGGCTGCGATGAGGTCRCMSCYYASMSYCTTCTCCGAGCTGAGCAAACCAAGTGACCTCAGCCTCTCCTCATAACTCTTGCCCTTGAGGCCTTTCACCATCTTGGTCACCCTCCTCTGGACACACTCCAATAGTTTAATGTCCTTCTTATGTTGAGGTGCCCAAAACTGCACACAGTACTCGAGGGGGACTGCACCAGTGCAGTAGAGAGGGACAATCACCTCCCTCGACCGGCCGGCTGTGCTGTGCTTGGTGCACCCCAGGACACGGTTGGCCCTTTTGGCTGCCAGGGCACACTGCTGACTCATATTCAACTTGCCATCAACGCAACCTCTCAGATCTCTTCCTGTGGGGCTGCTCTCCAGCTCTCATTGCCCAATTTGTATGTATAACCAGGATTACCCCATCCCAGGTGGAGAACCTGGTACTTGATCCTGCTAAATTTCATATGATTCGTGATTGCCCAGCTCTCTAGTCTATGCAGATTTCTCTGTAAGGCCTCTCTACCCTCGAGGGAGTCCACAGCTCCTCCTAGTTTAGTATCGTCAGCGAATATACTTAATGTACCTTCGATTCCCACATCCCGATCATTTGGAAAAACATTGAAGAGAACCTGGCCCTAAAATTGAGCCCTGGGGAACCCCACTGGTGACTGGTCTGATGTAACCCCATTTACTATAACTCTTTTTGAGCCTGATCCATCAGCCAGTTGCTCACCCAACGTATTATGGACTTGTCTAGCTGTGTGCTAGACAGTTTATCCAGAAGGATACTGTGAGAGACAGTATCAAAAGTTTTGCTAAAATCCAAAAATACCACATCTACTGGCGTTCCTTGGTCAACTAGATGGGTGACCTTGTCATAAAAGGAAATTAAATTGGTTAAGCAGGACTTTCCCCTTGTGAACCTGTGTTGGCTATGACCAATGACCACATTGTCTCTCAAGTGTTTTTCAACAAATCCCAGAATAACCTTCCCCATAATTTTACCAGGCACTGAAGAGAGACTGACAGGCCTGTAATTACCAGGGTCTTCCTTCTTACCCTTCTTGAAAATTGGGACATTTGCCAGCTTCCAGTAGACCGGGACCTCTCCAGACTCCCAAGACTGTTGAAAAATAATGGAGAGAGGTCCCATGATGACATCCACCAGCTCTTTCAGCACCCTGGGATAAATCATATCAGGCCCCATAGGTCTATGCACATCCAGCTGGAGCAGCGAGTCTCGAACGAGTTCAGGGTCGGCTGGGAGTTTATTGTGTCCCCAGTCACAGTCTTCCAACACAGGGCTCCGGGGGTCCCGGGGCCCATCATCAGTGTTGAAGACAGAGCCGAAGAAGGCATTAAATGTCTCCGCTTTTTATCTACATCCCTGTTTGTGAGGTGACCAACCTCATCAAGCAACGGACCAATGTTATCTCTGATTCTCCTTTTTATAAGCTTGTTTCAGTTTCTCATTTTTTAAATACTCCACATAGCTCAATCATAATGTTAGACCATAAATATTTCAGTATTTTCTATTTTCTCATCATTAGTTACTCAGCTTTGAACAACTTGAGCAATACAATTTAGTAAATTCTAGCAGCATGGTCTTTCAAGCGTACCTGTTGAAATACAAAGGTATTTACCCTCAAGAATTTAGAACGTGTAAGTGATCTAGCAATAAAAGTTTCACTCATTAGCAGAATTAGTCCAGGGAAAAGAGATCCATGTCTTTCCTGAGAAATGTTCAGTTGAAAGCTTGATAAAATCAACCAAGCGACCAACCAGCTCATTTCTCCTTTCCTCCCATGTAATTCAGGTGGCTGAACACAGGAGAGAGAAGTTCTGAATTTACCATTCTTTTTGAAACCCAGTCTATTACTGGATGCATTCAAATAGAGAAGCCTCTTTTCTGGCAACCCTCCATGCTAACCGTGCTTCTGAGCCTTAACAATATTCAGGCGTGGGGAGGTGTTCCCTCTTTCCAATAAACAGCTGCAAAAATGCTTCCTATGAAAAAAACATCAAAAAAGTAACAGACATGCTTTTTGTCTGTAACCATCGCTCTGAGAGAAGATAATTTCTTAGCTATATTTCAAAGACGAATCAACTGGTAATTCCCAAATGACCCAGAAGTCAAGGAAGATGCTGTGTGTCAATAAATACCCACTTTTCTATATAAGCAGAATATATAGAATAAAGAATGTAGTTTCCCCAAACAGGACACCCAGCATTACATCTCCTCCAATCCCATGCACAATTAACTATTTTAATTATTTCAGTCAATGACATAATTTTAACTATTTCAGTTAATGACATAACATCTTAATGCTTCAAAATATTAGATTCTTGGGTATAAGGTAATGCACTGCTGGAAAAATAATTGCATGTTCATATAAATAATTTAAATTTTCACCTGTAAAACAAAATTTCACATGCCTGGCACTGCAGTAATGCATTTTAAGCATTCAGTACCACAGAGAGACCACTGCAAACCTGAAAGAACTTTTTTTCCTACTATTTTATTCAACCAGCAGCCTATCAAAAAGCCAAAATTTGAAGTTTTATATTAATATTATAATTAAATAAAATTAGAACATGAACAACAGGCACCACAGTGGTAATAACAATATCTTACCCTGGCTCCTCTGTAACTTAATTATGTAGGAACTGAAGAGAAATTTGCATAATGAAAAAAAAATCTTGCTAAATGGGAAAAAAAAAAAACCCTACAATATTAATTTTTGTAACAGACAAGAGTGGAGACACAAGGAACAGACAGATTTGGCAAGCAAGCTAGATGTCACCTGAACAAATACTAGCTTTCAATGCAGAAGCAGTGAATCCGATAGAACTCATAATACAACTGGCTGCTTCTACTAAAGTAGCAGAAAATCAGTTGGCCAGTCAGGTAAGCCTTCAAAATTTCATTTTCGTATTCATGTTAGAAATTAAGATCTTATGTAGCATTTGTTTTTCCATGTTTTGATCAGATTTCCATTTCTGTAGATGATATCTCACACCTGCTTCCAGCTCTACCTTGGCAAACTCACTTGGTAGAATAACATGAATGGTAAACCTAATAAATCAAATTACCATAAGATCATAGAATCATAGAATAGTTTGGGTTGTGCCCTGGTTTTGGCTGAGATAGAGCTAATTTTCTTCCTAGTAGCTGGTATAGTGCTGTGTTTTAGATTTAGTATGAGAATAATGTTGATAACACACTGATGTTTTAGCTGTTGCTAAGTAGTGCTTACACTAGTCAAGGACTTTTCAGCTTCCCATGCTCTGCTGGGTGCACAAGAAACTGGGAGGGAGCATAGCCAGGACAGCTGACCCAACTGGCCAACAGGGTATTTCATACCATATGACATCATGCTCAGTATATAAACTGGGGGGAGTTGGCTGGGGGATAGCGACCACTGCTCGGGGACTGGCTGGGCATCAGTTGGGGAGTGGTGAGCATTGCATTGTGCATCACTTGCTTTGTATCTTCTATTATTATTATTATTACTACTATTTTACTTTGTTTTATTTCAATTATTAAACTGTCTTTATCTCAACCCACGAGTTTTCTCACTTGTGCTTTCCCGATTCTCTCCCCCATCCCACTGGAGGGGGGGTGAGCGAGCGGCTGCGTGGTGTTTAGTTGCTGTCTGGGGTTAAACCACGACAGGTTGGAAGGGACCTTTAAAGGTCATCTAGCCCAACTACCCTGCAATGAGCAGGGACATCTTCAACTAGATCAGGTCACTCAGAGCCCCGTCCAACCTGACCTTGAATGTTTCCAGGGATGGGGCATCTACCACATCTCTGGGCAACCTGTTCCAGTGTTTCACCACCCTCGTAAAATATTTCTCCCTAATACCTAGTCTTAATCTACCCTTCTTTAGTTTAAAACCATTACCCCTTGTCCTATTGGAACAGGCCCTACTAAAAAGTCTGTCCCCACCTTTCTTATAAGCCCCCTTTAAGTATGGAAAGGACGCAGTAAAGTTCTTCCCAGAGCCTTCTCTTCTCTAGGCTAAACAACCCCAACTCTCTCAGCCTCCCTCCATAGGAGAGCTGTTCCATCCCTCTGATCATTTTCGTGGCCCTCCTCTGGACCCACTCCAACAGGTCCATGTCTTTCCTGTGCTGAGGGCTCCAGAGCTGGACGCAGTACTCCAGGTGGGGTCTCACCAGAGCAAAGTAGAGGGGCAGAATCACCTCCCTCCACCTGCTGGCCACGCTTCTTTTGATGCGGCCCAGGATACAGTTGGCCTTCTGGGCTGCGAGCGCACATTGTCGGCTCATGTCCAGCTTTTCATCCACCAGTACCCCCAAGTCCTTCTCAGCAAGGCTGCTCTTAATCCCTCCATCCCCCAGCCTGTATTGATACAGGAGTTGCCCCGACCCAGGTGCAGGACCTCGCCCTTGGCCTTGTTGAACCTCATAAGGTTCACACAGGCCCACTTCTCCATCTTGTCCAGGTCCCTCTGGATGGCATCCCGTCCCTCAGGCGTGTCAACCGCACCACTCAGCTTGGTGTCGTCTGCAAACTTGCTGAGGGTGCAGTCAATCCCACTGTCTGTGTCATCGATGAAGATATTAAACAGTACCAGTCCCAGTACGGACCCCTGTGGGACACCACTCGTCAACAATCTCCATCTGGACATTGAGCGATTGACCACTACCCTCTGGATGTGACCATCCAACCAATTCCTCATTCACTGGACAGTCCACCCATCAATACGTATCTCTCCAATTTAGATCTAACTAATCTGCTATTTTAACCTAACTTCTTCCTATGGTTGTGCTAGCCACACGTCAATCTTGGAGGCACTACAATGTCAGTAGGAAGTAAGAATATGTTTGATGTCAAGGTCAGTGGTTCTCAAGCTGTGGAACACTAGGCTGCCAAGAGAAATGTGCACCTTCAACTCCAAGCACTACTGAAGGGTCATGGAATAAGGAGGCTCTAGGAAGAGCCTCACCCCCCTCAGAAAACTCATTTTGTGTGAAGTCTCCCAAGAGATATTGCCTGATTAAGTCACACAATTAAAAGCAGTACACAGATTTCCTAAAAGACAAAAGAAAGTTCAGGTGTATTAGCAGAAATAAAATAAAAATAGTAAAGTAAGCAGCAAGGAAACTGAAAGTTTAAAGTTTGCATGAACATGCTCTTATTATTACCTATTATGATCCTAAGTCTTCAAAACCAGCAAATCACCGTAGCCAGGAACATATATTGCTCACATATTAATTTAAGGGCAAACCAGATACTGCTCCACACTTTTCAAAGATTGTTAAGGTTTTAAGTGGAACTTGCAAAATGGTTCAAGTTATTTCTACCACTGATACCCACCTTTCACTACCACACTTGAGCAAATTCCTTTTGCAGGAAATTCATATTATATCTCAAATAAATCCCAGGCCTGGGGGAAAATGCAGGTCACAGAAAACAGGTCAAGGACAAAGTCCTACCCTACTGTCATCCTACATGAGCAGCCTTTGGCACACCCATCTTTCCAAAGTATACCATCTTTCTCCACCACTGCTTGAAGTTAAAATAAACCATTACCCCAGTATTCAAATACATACTGATAACAATGTAGACTCAAATTGCATCTACTGTACATTGAAAGTGATAAAATTACACAAAAGTCRAGTTCCTTTACTTAACTGAGGATTTTCTCACTGGTGTGCAGTTTACTTACTCACTACATTAATTTATTCTGAATTCATTTCCCTTTAGAAGTAAGAATTATCTATTTTCTAGAGAATTATAATTCATAAATGTACACGCACTCTTTAAAAAATGAAACTAACATTTTTTTTAATATACATATTTCTTTTATTGCCCTAAACAAAACAAAACAAAATTAAATGCACTTGTTTTCTTGAATCATTTTGCTGTTTTCTATGAATTCATGGAAGTCTGAAATGGAGATGATGCAGGGAGAGAAAACGCAAGGTAGTCAAGTTTTATCAAATGCATACATGGTTTTATTCCTATGTCTAAGTATGTGAGATGGCATATTAATCTTAAATAAGGACAATGACATTAAAATTAGACAAACCTCAATTATCTTCTGGTAAATAAAAACTGAAAATTGTTTCTCTAAATCAAGTAATGACTTAGTACTGAATGCACAAAACAGTCTTTTAAAGTTACATAACTTTGGAATAAAACTTTAAAATTCAATTGTTTGAGAACAATTACATGGAAAAATCTTGAAAATGTCCTTCTTTCTGTCTTCAGTAATTCAGCCTATTCAAAAACAGAGTTTGGAAGACAGAACTTCAACATAGAGGGGCTTATTTTGAAAGTCACTATTACAAAAAGTTACCATGAGAACAGGTCATGTATTTCAAGTCCACATTATTTTTCTGACAGTATGTTGTGATGGTCGTCAGTCAGATATTCATATTTGTTTCAATGGTCTCTGTAAGACCATTAGTTTTGTTCTCTTCTAGATGAGTAGCTCTTTTCTTAGTAAAAGTGGCAAACAGTGTATCCATCATTCCCAAAACTTCTAGTAGTTCCTCTTGATAGTCAATCTCTTTTCCTATGGCTTCCTGAAGTCTCAAGAATTGTCTATCAACAATCGCTGACTGCCCAACCACAGGCTGATAAATGTCTGTAGAGAAAAAAGTCACTTAAGAATCCACATATCTACAAAAACATGAAAATTTTATTAGCTAGTTAGAGATGCATTTAAGGAGTCTGGCACAAGTCCAACATTGTGGACAAGTAAGACAACATTAACAGTGTTCTGAAAACAGTGTTAATTATTGGTATGTACTCACAGTAACAGCAAGTCAAACTAACAGAAACAGAAGTGTTTATGACCTCAAATACTATATTTATTGCATTGGAGAAGTGGAAGTCACTTGTACTATGTAAGTATAGAAACAGGAATTATCAAAGATACTTAGAGACCATGAGGAGCTTCCTGCAGCCGGTGCAAATCAGATACTGACCATGGTCAAAGAGGCCATATCTCTTTTTGGATCATTGTCTTGACGCTGAGTTCATACTTACAAACAAACCCATAAAGGTTCGGTTTCTTAAAACTGTAGCCCTTTTTACATTATTTCCAAGCTAGATATATGGCTTTGAGAATCTTTTTTGTGTTGTACTTACCAGTAATCATATCTGCAACAGTCACCAATACAGGAGTAAATCTAGGCTCAATCACACGCCTGCAAAATTAGAAGACATCCCAATTTTACTGGTTTTGCCAGCTGCACTCCTCCCATCAACAAGCAGCTTTCTCATACAGGCATACAGAATTTTTTCTTCACGAAGAGACTTCACAGAAGAGCAGTCAGAGGTGCGAGTCGAAGAAAGCTACACGTGGTATTTACCCTCCTCCTTTCAGGAAGATAGTGGGGGTTGGAGGACTGGCAAAAGCCGCAGGTACATGAAGACACAAGTTTCATCGAGGAACAGAAAATAATAGACTAAGCGTAGAATGTCTGGCAAAGTAAAATATACTCTCTCATAATATCAGCAAGATTTTTTTTGTGCTAACAGGTAAAACTAGTTCAGTACTATGAGTGAAACCCCAGACCTTGATATCAAAAAGCAGAAGGCATATGAGATTTCAAGAATACCAGTGTCCCACCTGTGATCTGTTGAGACTCTATGGCAAAACCTACCAAGAAACACAGGTCTTGAAATAGTCAGAGAGAACTCAGGTTAAAATACCTTGCCACAAAGGTAAGGAGGAGATTAATTTGCTTCTCATCTCGGCCTGCAAGCGCACTCCTCAGTGTTCCTCTGCGATGTAGTTCCTGCATGACTGCAACTGTAACTTCAGGAGTATAAAGCCTGATGGGTGGCTGGACATATGTAAGAAGAGTTTAGTACCAAAGCACCATCTTTACACACAAAACAGGGCTGATACCAGCAAAACCAAAACAGAACCCACACGTTTGATTCCTTTCTAGTTATACACTGAAATAAAATTAGTTTGACATACAGAAAAAATCCATGTCAGATCACAGCACACAACGCTGATGAGACGAAAGCCAATGCCTTACCTCCAGTACTGCATCAAGGGCCTTGGAAGACTGAAAGCTCTTCAGCAGCTTGTCGTATTTCCTCAAAACACGTTTTACAGGTTTACTGACACAAAAATCTTCCTAGAATTGAGAGATGAGTTCAGAATAAGACAGACACACACACCATGGATTAGATGCATTACCATGAACAAGCTTGTATGTCTTTGTATCTTCCCTCCCTTCCCTTTCTTCAACTTAGCACACACCGAAAAAAAAAAAAGAAATTTTCTCACCCCCCTATACCTGTTTTGGCATGTAAGTTCTTCCTTTCACATACGTTCTATATACTGGTTGTCTCTTCTTTTGAGACTTTTCTTTCCTTTCTTCAGGTTTTCTGTGTTTAACATTTAGCACCCCATTGGTCATGCCTACGACTATGGTTTCATCTTCAGGCTAAAATGAAGAAATCACAGAATTAGGAACCTAGTGTTTTATTTGATGATGCATGCTCTACCATGCAGATTTTTAAATTTTTATGCTTCATGATAAGGCTCTAATCATAGTATCATCGAATAACTTAAGTTGGAAGGCACCTCTGAGGTCCCATGGTCAAATACCTCATTCAAAACAAGGGCAGCTCCAAGGCTATGATTGTAAGCAACGTTATCCACCTAACAAACCTTTAACAAATACCTAGAGGGACTACAGCCTGGCTACCGAAGCAAGGTCAAATATGTATTAATATCCTTCTGTAAGTATAATCTATTGGGGTTTGGGTTTTTTTTTCAACAGTGTACAACTGCATTTGGCTATTACATGCCATACAGCAGACATGAGCACCACCTATGAGAAAGCTATCATGGAACTGCAGGGTTTTGAGAAACAATGAAAGTTCTTCAAAATACCAGTCACTGGTATAAATTTCACCTACATAACAAAGGTTGCATGTATTGGATGCTAAAGGTTATAATTTTAAATGATGCACTGCAGAAAAACACTGACTTCACATATAAAGTAGTGAGTTCTGACCTGTTACTATTAACAGACAATTCTATGAAAACATTAACCATTAGCTGGAATGCTCAACTGCTGCAAGAAAAAAAAAATAAAATAAAAAGTGTTAGGAATTACTACAGAAGAAATAAAAACTAGAAACTCATTATGCCACTGAATAAATCCATTGTTTACCCACATCTTAAATCCTATGCAACTCATTCTCAAAAAACAGTAGCAGATTCAGAATAAAAGAATCAAAAAACCCTGAGGAGAATCAGAGATTGGCTTGATTTGAGACAGAACTCTTCAGCATGGGAAAAAAAGACAGTTGAGGAGGGATGTGATAAAACCCTACAGAATTATGACTGGCATGGATGTAGATCAGCTGGTCAATGTCTCATTTAGGGGCACCAAATGAAGCTAATGAAGGTTCAAATGGAACAAAAGGAGGCAATTCTTCACACAGCAAGTGAAGAGTTCCAAATGTGAAACTCCTTGTCAAGGAATCTAGTGAAGGTTAAAAGTTTGGCCAAGCTCAGGGAGAGACTGAGCAGGTTTATGTAAGAGAAATTCTTTGAATTACATAGAAACTACACTCTGAGGAGCTAATTTCTCATCTGAAAATGAGTTTGGAGTTTGGAAGAATATCAGGAAACTTATACACACTTCCCCTGGTTTTAGTCTTCCATACGGGTCTACTCATGGCTATAGTTGGAAGCAGCATCTGGTATTAGACGAGCCTTTGGTTTGACCCAGTAGAGCCTCTCATATGAGCATCTAAAACTAAAGAGTTTTACTCAATAGGAAACAAAAGATTATATTTCAAAAGATATATACACAGCTCTAGAGATGCCAAACTACAGGTATTGCACGTTTTGCAGCTTCTGTAGAGGCTTCAAGGGTATATGYGGTTTTTTTTTTGGTTCTGTACTCTTCACCTCAACCAAAATAAATCAAAACTCATTTAGCTCTAGCTCCTTAGGGAACAAGGTGGGAAAGGAAGAAAGGAAGACACCCCCTTCATCCACACCTTCCCCTAGGTTCCAGAAGACCACGACAACAGTAAAGTAGCAAAGCTAGTAAAGATCCCTCACAGTCCCTTTTTCATGTCCTTCAGAGGCTACATAAGAGGGTGACTACATGACAACAGCATTGTTTTAAAAAGCGGTGCTAGCCTCCAACTTTCTGGCCGGCAGGTCACTTATCCATTGGAACTCAAAACGTTTCAGAGAAATGAGAGTCTTTGTTTTCTGTTTCCAAGACAGTAAGACACATGCCTTGGCAAACGAGTTTGTTTATGCTCATACCTCATGCCCTCTCCTTTTTTCTTCCTCAGACCAACATGACACCAACAACTTTTAAGACAAGTTCACTCTATTCTAAATTTCTCAACAAATGAACTACTTTTTTTTCTTTTATCACTGCCACACAAGAGGACTCACAAGGTTCCTGAGGAGCAAAAGATGAGTACAATCTTCTTAAAGTCAAACGACTTTCCTTCTAAACTGAATACTTTCCCTGTGATATACACTGTCCTTGATAAATACACAATTTTGTACAGATCTAATCAGGTAACATCTGGTATCTGAATGTATTACGTTTAAAACCTCTTAATGCGTTTTTTACTCAGGAGGAATATATTGAGTCATCCTACTTTGCACATACAGCATTCTTCTGAAACACCCAATAGCAATGAAAGCAAAAATGAATTACTTCAGTGACTTAAAAGGTATCAGTAATTACCTTGCCTAGAAAGATTTCTAATGTACTTACCGACAATGCAAGACTGACGATGGAAGTTGCATAGTTAAAGCTGTGAACTACTTTGTAGGAAGTAGTACTGTAAATCTTCACATGCCTATACAGAAGAGTAATGATTAAAACCTCGTTACTAATGCCTTATTGTAGACTCTTTACAGGAATTTCATCACTCTCAACTTTTATAGATCATTTACAGAAACCGAGTATTTATACAAAGCATTCTTCAGACTACCACTGAGCTTAGTTATTACCTCTCCTGCCACAGAAAGGTTCTGTTAAAAGATACACAAAAGTCAAGAAAAGATTACCATTACCTAAAAAAGATGAAAATGGGGCAAGGACAGAAGAAAACATTGAAGGCAGATGTAGTGATTATCTGACCAGCAACACTCATTAGTAAACACTAAGACAGCATTTCTTCAAATTTGTTCTTAAATTTTAATTGTAAGATCTATTGACAGTTTCTGGAAGTAAATCCATAGATATTCTTGTATCCAGCTGCTACTTAATGATTTTGTTGAAGGTAGGAAATATTTAACAAATGGGAAAACAAAACATTATCTTACAACAAGTATGAACTTTAGTGTTGTGAGCAGTGAATGACAAATAGCTGCACAGGTAGTGTGATCCCTCAGCTTATACTTTGTAATCATAAAGCCTGAGGAAGCCTAGGAAGTACAGGAGGGAGGGAGGGAGGGAGGGAGGAAGAGAACAAATCACTGTCATTTCAGACCACTTCATACTTCTAACGTCTTAGAGACGACAGATTGAGTACCCGCACTCAGCAACTCAACGCAAAAAAACAAACTAAAAAGCAAGAAGGACATATTTCACCTGTGCACCTTGGGTACAAAAAGCAACAGCACAGAGACACAAAAAACAGGCTCTTTAAAGGTGAACACTAATACATGTTCAGTTATTTGAACTGTATTAAAGTAAAGTTAAGAATAGTTACTTTATGGAGACTGCAAAGGTCAGTTTAGAGATTCAGAAAAATGAATGCTTATTCAGAAGTTCCCCACACGCATTCCCAAATGGCACATGCAACCCTTACTGACATTCAGGCTAATAAGAGGAAAAGGTTAATGTATACCACAGTATGTACCTTGGCCCCAAGACATGTTTTCAAGTAAGTTATATCTCTAACAGTTAAAAGCATTTAAGCCCCCAAAACATGCACAGATTCACACTGATGTATAATAACTTTCAAAAGAAAAAAGTCCTAAGGAATTTAAATCACACCAAAGCCACAAAATATACTAACCTGTCCAGGGAACCTGACAATAACCTTTGTCCAGAGCTGTTCAGGCATAAACAAGTTACAGTTTTATGGTGATTTTTAAGTGAAACTAGTAATTGTCCGCCTTTTAGTACATCCCAAACTTTGACATATCGACCTCCTGTAAGAAGGAAGCACATAAAACAGTTTGACATATGTACACATATGTACACATTTACACTTCTCTGAAGAAGTTTTCAGAGTGATACAGTGCCTCCTTTGTAACACAGATTCTTCTGTACCTGTTCACCATCCCCATCCATTATTACTATCTCCTGGGACAAGACACACTACAAGCCTGCTCTTTTTTAGGCCATTCTGCAGGCACAGCTGAGTGATTCAACATACTCCTTACCAAAAATAATCTAGATACACCGGGTTGGAGGACTTCGGATGCAATGACAAGAAGGGAGTAAAAAACCTTATCATCATTAAGAGAAAGATACAGTCCCATGTTTTCAAAACTTGAGTATGTTCATTCCCTCACTTTAGCACTGGGCTAATTAAAGTCTGTATCTTGTCATTAAAAAAGTCTTTTTCTTTCGGACCAACTACAAGAAAATCAAATCAGAGACAAAAAGAACCCTACCTCCACCCTCCAGATCAACAGATTCCTAAATAAGATGTAGGAGACCAAATAGAACAAACAATCTAACACCTAGGCTAACTTGCAATCCATTGGAGCAAAGGACCGCTTGGTGAAGACAACAACAGGAGACAAAACTCAATAAGGGAGCAGGGGATGGAGATCCCCTGAGCCTGTCCGAGATATGTCTCCACCACTCGCAAGACTGGGGGATGATGAGTCCCAGGAAGGCTCTGGTGAGATAAAGGAATGCAACAAAAGACATTATTCAACCTCTGTAGGGAGTTAACTGGACACGGCCTTGGGGGATGACACCATAAATTGGCCAAAGAGGGGAGTACCAAGGTAAGAACAGAAAAAGAAACAACTACTTGAACTATGGGCAAACTATCCCAATTAGCATAGTAAGAAAACCACCCACCAGCAGGAGAAGTCCCCTACTCAGCAAAGCCCCTTCCCCACTGAATATGCGCAGTAAAAAGAAAGGACACTGTAACTTTAAGTGAAGACGGGGCATATAAGGACCAACAGAGGCAAACTACGAAACAGCCACCAGCCACCGTAGCAGAGGGGCAGCTTGAAGYGAACAGCAGACATAAAAGGGGAAAGCAAATACCATGGGGTGGGAACTTCTGGACGAGCGCTCCTACAAGCCAGTGACCCCCCGGTTGGCTGAACCAACGCTGGAACCAGGACCGGTGATCCCTTTCTCTCTCTCTCTTTTTCCTCTTTCCTCTTTCTTTATTTCTTTTACCTTTTCCTAATAAGTAACGCAAGGCATAAACCCCCACAGCAGTGGAGAGTAATAAGCTTTCTGCCACCCAGTTATTTACTAATGAGCCTAGTTTTGGAATAAAAGTTTTTGTTTTGTACAGACCTTGGTGTCGTTTCACCTTAATCCACACAGAGGGAATTTACAGATCTGAGTCACCTGTCCCTCCGCACAGGCGGGACRTGACATAAGATCTTTGAGAAATCCAGCTGTTACATCACTTACCACTTCATTACTAAATGAAAACACCACACAAGAAAGAAGCGGTTGAAATATTTCTCAAATTAGGGCCACAGAAAAGAGATTTGATTTTATTGAAGTACCTGCAGATACTAGAAGCCCACCAGAAGGGAACAGAAGCACACTCTCCACAGGCTGACCATGTTCTATTGTCATGACGCTACTTTTTGTTCGGGCATCAAATAGTTTCACAGTGTGATCATAGGAACCTGCAAACAACACCGTAAATAGCTTCAGTTTCATCATTTGGATTATTTCAGGAACTAAAACAGCCACGTCCTACAATCTAAAGGAGCTCCTGCCAAACRGAAACAGTTTTAAACCATACACTTAGAACACCTTGTGGTTTACCTTGGTTAATTTACAGCCTTCAGGCAACATAAGTCTTCTAATTATAGCCCTAGCAACATGTCAGGCCTTAAAAGTAATTTAATTCTTAATTTCATTTCCCTTCCATTGATCAAGTGTATTTTTAACAATAAATATCAGGCAACCTGATGAAACCTAGTCTCTTGTGCCTGCTGAAGTAAGGAATACTAGTTTTTTCACAGCAATTTACCACAGATTAATAGAAAGCTACTGCCAGGAAAACCAAAAGCAACTGGTTTCAAGTAACTCCTCACACAACCTTTCGTTTTTGAGTCTGCCAGTTTTGGGCTGTACGAACTGCAATGGAACTAGTGTCCTTCTCTGGATCTCTGATAAAATGCTTCAGTCATTCACAGGATTTTCTTAAAACTTTCAAAGGCCAGTCAGAACAGTCCCATTAACCCTAATAGGCTAAAGCAAAAAGATGTTAAAAATTAGTTCCATCAGTTTCCCTACAAACACCAGTGTCAAGCTTAAAAAGCAAGCAAAAAGGAAACAATAAAGTAGGCACTGAGTACAAAGACAGATCCTCCATGTTTAAAATATAATAAACAAGAACCTGTTGTATCAAAAACTATCTTTCTGCATTTTTCCTCAACTCAATCCAGAAGAAGCATATATAAAAAAGAAAATCAAACCTGTTATAAAGACATCTGCATTCACTTTACTTGCACAGCCGCATCTCACATAGTCAGTATGTTCACTGTATGAGACGATTTCTGTAGCACTCGGAATATCCCATAGATTTGATGAATAATCATCACCACCAGAAAATATTCGGTATTTATCAGACAGGAAGCCCACTACATGAACAGCTCTAGAAAACAAAATCCGCAATATCCAAAGTTAAAATATATTCTTGTTTCTAGAACACTTAGTCTGTATGAAGGGCTTATTAAAGTATTCTCTCTAACTTAAAAGTGCAAAGTATTTACTGTTGGAATTTACAAAGCCTCACTTTAGAGGTTAAAAATAAAGTTTTTATATTTCCAGCCAGAAAATGGTCATGCTGACAGATGCTTACCTAAGCACTGATATGATCTGCCTTAAAGGTTTTACAGGTCTACTAGATGCTCATTCAAATGCTGTAAATTCTGCATTTGTTACTTAGAGGTCACTTAGTGACTGGTTTGGACACTCTTCTTGTCCTTTAAAAATCACTGTTTAAATCTGTATTATCATCGTAACATCCCAACAGAGAATAACTTTGACAGAAGACACAGATACCCTAACCTAGTGGTTAGGACATAAGATAATACCCAAACTACAACTACAGACCTCAAACAGAAACACTCTCAAGGTCTGCCTGTGTGCTTTCCTGCAAAATGAGGTTTGTTGTTGTCGTTCTAGATCGATAAAATATGTATYGGTCTTACACAGCACTGCAGTCTGTTTAATCTAATCATTATCATTGTCTTCTCCTCACTGGTACATCAGAACTCCTAACTCCTTCCCCAGCATCATGCATTTTTTCTGTTGTTGTTTGTTTTTTGTTAAGGCACTCCTGCCCTTCCTGGCATATTTCTTCACTGTTTTTATTTAGCCACTTTTTAGAACTTTTTTCCTGCCAGCATCAAATAAAACGTCCATATCAGCACCAGGTAGCCACAAGACTGTGTCTACACAACGTATTAACAACACCTACCTGATTAGAAAATGTATTTATTTTTCCATGTACTCAATTCATATTTAGAATTCTAAAAAAAGTCACTCAAATTTTGAATTAAATTTAAAAATCTACTTCTCAGTAAGATCTGCATGATACAGTTGCAAGCAACACAGATCAATATTATTCAGATTTTCAGCAACATGCAAAGCAGACATATGTAAACACACCAAACAAGCGTATGCACACAAAGGAAAAAACAACACTGTCTTACTTTGTATGACCATCAAATTGTCTCAGCGGTGCTCTTCCACTAATGTCAAAGAGGCGGATGCTACCTTCCTCGCTACCAGCAACAAGCAGATTGCCATCATCTCTGTATGTGGCACAATAAGCAGCATCTTTGAAGCGAGAAAACGTTTTGATTGGTTCCTGAGAGTAACGACCATAAATGTGGATCTAGCAAAACAAGACAACATTCAGTTCACTCACATGATACCAGCTGAAGGACAAGAACATAAAAACTTCAGAAAAGCCACTTACCCTTGAGGAGGCTGTGACAGCATAGTTATAAGGAGGAACCGGGGAGAAGTCAATTTTATTTACTGCACCAAATTCCTTTATCTGAACAGGTGTCTAAAACAATTGCAATAAAGATCATTAAATGTACACCATCAAAAATGACAACAGCAAAACAAAACGTATTCTTCCTACAGAGACCTCAAAATTCCATTTAGAGCCAAGTTATTTTTTAAATACAATCCTACTGAGTTTCTCTTCTGCCATGCTACTTCTGCTCTTATAAATTTTTTCCAATTCACGCATTACAACCGACCCATTAGTTACATGTTTTGAGGAAAAAACAACCTTACTCACTCACGCAAGTTTAAAAATACTTTGATTACTCGTACGAAAGCAGTAAAAAGAATATTCCAGGACAAYAACTACATCTGTTGGGCCAATCTGGGGCGCAAGGCAGGCTCGTTGCCTAGGAAGCCGTTTAATAGGTTTCAGGGCGGTATTAAAGAACCGCTTCTAACCTAAAGCCGCAAGAGCTGGCAGGAAAAGCCCAGAGCAGAGCGCAGACCCGCGCCAGCCACGGAGCCACCCGGGCCGGCCCGCCGCCCCCCGCGCCGCAGAGGGCTGCCTCCTACCTTGTAGCCCCGCCAGTACACCGTGTCCTGCGTGATCCTCTCCCCGAGCTTGGGGAACGCCTGAACCACCACAGGTTTGTACGTCGCCATGGCTGAACCGCAGCGGGGGCCGCCGGCCCAGGCGAAGGCCTGCGCGGCGCCTCCTCACGGAGCGGCCGCGGCCGCCGCCGCCGCCGCCGGATCGTGCTCCCGCCTGCGGGCCCGGCCAGGCGGGTGGCTCTCCGGGAGGAGCTCGGGGAGGGCCGAACCGATCCGCGCCGGCTCGGGGGCCGGGGCCGGGGCCAGGGCAACGCCGCGCCCCACCGCCACGCTGCGCCCCGCCGCCACGGCCGCTATGGCGAGTCCCACGCCTACCCCAAGGAGAGCATGGCGCACATGTGTGCAGTACGTCATCAGGAGGCGACTCTCGCTGGCCAATCGCCACCGCGGCGATAAAGCGTCACTTCCGCCCTACCGCGGGTGGGGTGGTAGGGTGTCACTTCCCCTCTCCCTGTCAGCGSCCGGAACGGCGGCGCCGAGGTGAGGCGGGGCTGCCGGGAGCGGAGCCGCGGGCCCGCCCTGCCGGAGGGGTTCCGGGGCGGCGGGTGCTCTGCAGCGTCCGTGGAGGGCGGCAGCAGCAGCTCGCCTTCGGGCCTTTGGTCCCGGAGCCGGCGGCCTGCAGTGCGGGGGGAGGGCTCTAGCAGTGCCCGGGCTGCCGGGCCGCTCTGCCTGTCAGGCGCTCCGCGCAGCCCGGCCTGACGTTAGGCTTCCCGCGGTGCTGTCAGAAAGCCCCGGGTGTTCTGGGATGTTTTGCTGTCGTCGGTCTAAAAGGGGATTTATCATTTTCCTACGCGTATGGTAGAAGCCATTTATTTCACTCAGGTTATGAGAAGACTTGGAGTCATAAAGGCACATAAAGTCACTTTAACTTTTCCTTCAAGTCTAATGTTTTTAGGCAATAAAGTCATCTCCTTATAGCTTGTTCCTATCCTGGTATAAACGTGGTTGGTTGTGGTGATTTCTTTATTGCAGCCAGACTAATATTCTGAAATGTCACTTAGATGAAACTCCCGCTGACTTCATTACACAATTTGGCTTGAATAACCATGTGATAAAGTTTAAATGTGGGATTTGGTCAATAGCTTGTGACAGCAGTAAGATTGATATTTCACCAAGGTTTTGACTATCAAAACCAAATGCCATAAGCTTAAATGAAGCCAAGTTTGGTGTATTTTTATGCATTACTTCACCAGAATGTTGTTAACCAATGTTACATGTGTTCAGTTGCAGGTTGTTCAGACATCCGTATCTCTTCAGATACAGCTTGGTTAGCCGGAACTGCTTTTGGCTAGAAGCTATGAAGAAACATTTTGCATAAAACTTTTACATGACTGAGGCCATGGCATCTTCAACAAACTTAGATGCTGGGGCCCAGTTAATCGTAGAAGAATGTCCCACTAGCTACAGCCTTCCACCCATGCCAGACATTAAAGTGGAGCATCAGCTTGACTCTAGCACAGAGGAAGGCCCAGCGCAGAGTGTCGCCATGGGAATGAAATTCATTTTGCCCAATAGATTTGATATGAATGTCTGCTCGCGATTTGTGAAATCTTTGAATGAGGAGGACAGTAAAAATATTCAAGACCAAGTTAACTCTGACCTAGAAGTGGCATCTGTCTTATTTAAAGGTTGAACTTTATGGTACAAATTGTTACCTGTGGACTGTGTCATCCTATTAAGCTGTTATGTTTTCTAAAAAAAAAGCCTCTGCCTTATATGTGTGTTAATCAGTAATAGTTTTCTAATATTTGTTCCTCTAACATTTTTATTATATGCTTAATGGATTATTAATGTAAAATTAATTTCCCCCAAGATTATTTTTAAATCACATTTTTAATTTTTTTTTAATTGAAAGAGTATTGGCACAAAAAGTCTCTAATGTAATTTAATAAGAGCTGATGCTGATTATGAAAACAAGCTTACTTCTTTTGTGTGGCATGTCCTACAATGTGCTACACATTGTTGAGTGTATGCGTCTTCACAGAACACTACTGAAAGCACTATATGATCATTTCAAGTTCAGTGGCTTTCTGCAGCACGTTTTATCTTTTCACTAATATGGTGACAAAATAACATAGGTCATGCGGTTTACTTTGTTTTAGCAATATGGCTGTACAAAGCTTGTAGTTGTTGTAGCGATTGGCTCACCAGTTCAGCTTCACACTACTTGAAAGCAAATGTTGCTGCAGTTCTGGATCCCTGCAGCTGATCTCCAGCCACTGCTGGGTAGCTTCATCAGAATTGATCTGTGCTTTTTCATGGCTGAGCAGATCGATGGATAAAAGAATTAGGACTTCTATCTATATCTCTTTAACAATTGTGGTTTCCAGTGCTGGCTGTAATATTTCAGACTGTTAGTAATCTATCTTTTCATGAGGTTGAATTTGACCCATTTCCTATAACAAATACAAACACAAACCTRTTGTGGGTTTTGATGATTTCTCTGATTTGTGTTGTTTGGCTGCAGTTCAGCCATTATAATTTTCGAACTTCTTTCATTTGCAGGCCCTAAGTGCTTACTAGTGGAGCTGCAGACCTGAATGGCAAATTTAGACCCATCAGTGATAGGGTTGTTTTTCTTAGGTAACATTTGTGAACGCATTAGAAGTAGTCCTGCGGATCCAGGGACCGCAGGTCAAAAATCCCTGGTAGGTCTCTTAATTTGATCACATCAGCTGTAGCTATTTGATTGGCAAACAAAATGTAATTTTGTTTTCATCCTGTTACCCTCTATTTTTAATTGGTTCTCTCCTCACATATGTGATTTATTTTGCGGGTTTATGATGATGAAGTTCTCTATGGTGTGAATTCAGTGTACATGTTAATTAGCTTCCAGTCATTAATTATTAGTGCACAGTGGTGTCAAATCAATTTAGCCAATAATGGAGTTTAATCCTTCAATATGTTTTTCCAGTATTTAATCAGTTAGCTTCTTTAAAATTATTTGGCTTCTCAGCTGCTTCTCAAATCCTACTTTTGAGAATTAGAAGCCAAGATAACATACATATTTTGTAATAAAATGCCGTTAGGTTCTAATAGAAGGCTAGAAAAGTTAGTACAAATGAACACAGCAGCACTGAATAACTTCTTGAATTCTAAGTGGTGAGCTGCTGTTGCATTTTATGTAAGTTAGTGTGGAATATCTCTCTTCCTGCTGGATAAGTATTCATAAGGCATTCATAATGCAGTTACAATTTTATCCAACAGGAGTGGAAAAAATCCTGGTGAAGAATATCGGTGAAGGTCATCTCCACTCATGCAGTGGACTGGTTAGAGAGTGGGCAAAGGGGTGAGCTGAGCAGTTACCTGACTACATGGCTGACCAGAGCTGAATCATGTTATTGCACTGGAGAGCGTTAGCGAGGGTATGACAGAGTAAGTGGAGCCATCCTACCTGATAAATCCATGCCAGGCGTGTTGCGAATCTAGACAAAGGCTTACCTCATTTAGACACCAACTTGTCTCTGGGTGACTTTACACGATACTGAACCTGTAGGATAGCAGCATTGTTTTATGCCAGAAATGAATGCAGCCCTTTATTCAACTCTCACAATACATGGTGGAAAAAAGCGCATGTCACAAAGCTTATTTAACATGTGTTTTAAAGATCTTGTGATACTGGTGCTTTCTGGTTTGACTTAGAATTTGTGGCTTTCTTTTAATGCTCTTACTACTACTAAAATCCTGTCTGTTCTCTCTGTTCAATGTAGCTGAATGCAACATCCACACTTCTCCTTCCCCTGGTATCCAAGTAAGACATGTTTATACTCCATCAACCACTAAGCATTTCTCACCAATAAAACAATCAACCACCCTAACTAACAAACACAGGGGAAACGAAGTCTCTACAACACCTCTGCTTGTAAACTGTAAGTATCCTTCTGCCTTACTGTTGTTAATTATTTTGTGAACTGTATGTTAGATGCATGACAGATTTTTCCGATTTTTTTTCTTTGGTGTTGTAATGAACTTTAAGACAAGAAGAAAACATTGAGATAGTCTTGTCTAATTTYACATGGTTCCAACCATAAAATAGTAATCCACCTGCTGTACTGAATTCATGACTGAAGCGTATTTTCCAGAAAGGATCCAATTCTTGATTTAAAAAATACAGATAAAGATGTTTCTGATCCTTTCTAAGCTTTAAGTTAACGTGTTTCATATACTTGTTTTCAGAACTTGTGCATCWTATAAAATTTATTAAAATTAGATGACTGGTAAGTGCTACAGACTACTGCGAATGTCATGATTGTCATGGATCTTGAAAGTCAAGAAGGCAGTATTATTTCTGGGGTTTTGTTATTCTTAATTGGCAAGCATTTTCTTTATAAATTAATTCTCTGTAGTTTGCTTCATCTATACAGTATTTCCTCTATAAATTATAAGTCTAATYTTTTWWWAAAAAAAAAAAGGCTGCTTGCATGAGGAAAATGAATCTGGAGCTGCAACATASGCCTCTGAACAAAATATGCAGTCCTTCTGAAAAAAAATAATCAAACTTTCATGTACTGAATAGGAAGAGGACAGTGAACATTTACATATTATATAATCATTAGCTAATTTTGTTATTATATAATGTGGATAATGTATTATATATTCCCTCCTGAGCACCTTTCAGACCTGCTCCAAGTTGTAATTATCAAAACCATGCACCTGTGCAGGGTTTACTGTGGGATTAGAGATTTTTTTTCTTCATAATGTTCATATTCTGCTTTTAATGCTTGGTACTTTTTATTAAAAAATAAAAAAAACCCAAACCCACAATCTTTTTCTTCCCCTGTAGATGTCATGTTGTGTAATAGTTTTGTAATGTCTGATCTATTCCACACTGTAGTGAGTGAGAGTCATGCTACGGGCTTTATTGAGCAGCATGACAGGTCTCCTGATGGCATGTGATCTCTTAGATGTCATTTTTAAACCACACAGCCTTAATTTATCAAACAATGCTTGTTTTCATTTGGTAAATGTTCTTAATGTGATCTTGGGTTGCTGACCAAAGCAGCAGAGAAGAGAGCATGTTGCCTTGTAAAGAGTCAGTGTAGGAAGTATCTTTGCTTTCTAGTATGATTTATACATTGGTTAAAAAATTACCTAAACCTATGAAACTCTTTGGAAACTTTTCAGTTTTTAAGATAGTGATTCCAGTTCAGAGTCTAAGGTGAAATCTATCTACACTCTCAAATCCAAGTTCTGTACTGCTCAAGCCAATGGACATGTTATGCCCAGCTCCAAATAGAGCAGAATGAAAATTGGTGTGTGTAACACATGCTTTTGCATCCCTTTTTGCAGCTTTATCCGTCCATCAGCTGGCTGCTCAGGGAGAAATGTTGTATCTGGCCACACGTATTGAACAAGGTGAGACAGAGGGAGGTTAAATGCCTTCCTTTTTTCTTTGGGGCATTTATACCCTGTTGTGCTTAACTTTTTCCCCAAAGCTGTATTTAAAAAAAAACTCAATTCTGGTACAGTTTGAAGGATATTTGAGATATCTTTTCTTGGTGTATGTGGACTATTGTTTCACATCAGTCTTTTATTCACTCATTGCTATGATTTGGATTTTAAATTAAACATTAGCGTTAATAGGAGTTGTAGGTAAATCCCTTTCCCCCCTGCTCCCCAGCTATATAGGTAATCCATGGAAATGAGGAGGGAGAATCTATTAGTTCTATCAGAAGAGTTTTGCTTTTTTTAATTATCTTTGTAATTTCAACCACATTTCTATTAATGGTGGCTGTCCAATTCTGTTTAATCAATCAACATACAGAGCTCTATGTTGGTAATTTAAGCCATGGCTCACACATGCAATATATTAGTGCTACTCATTCTGAGTTTTGTGATAGTCTTCAGTGTGACATTTATTTGTCTGTAATACATATACAAAACTTCGACTTTACATAACGTATTGAATTGAGTACTGTTAATAGTATATTCTTATTGTATTATTAGTAATCAGCCATGCTTTCAGTGCATCTTTGCTGAAATGTTTACTCAAAAGCAGGTAGTGAGTCGCTGAGTCTATATACTTTGTAATGAACCATGTATATGGAAAGCAAATCAATTCTGGAGTTTCAGTAACAGATAAAAATGCATATGATGGTGCTATGATAAGCATGGGATTTTTTAAGTGCATAGATGTTAAAAAAAAATTCCAACTCAACTCTTTCAGTCAGCCAGTTGTTAAAAAAAGTTCTTTTTCCTTCTTCCAGCTGCACTAGAAGTAGGCCTTAATTGTTTCCACAAAACACCCTGTTGACTATATGAACTTTGGGGTGAATGAAGTTATACTATTTATATTGCTTTACAAGCTAATTATTTACAAGATTGTGTAGCTCACTCTTGAAAGAAACACTTTCTTCAGTATAATACAGAATGTACCTCTTCATTTTTCAAGCAGCCCTTCTCTTCTTTCCAAAGATAAAGCCCAGATTACAGACAACTTGCAACATTTCTGAGTAAAAACAGAGCTCGATTTATAGAGCTTAAAAAAAATAAATAAACCCAAATCTTAAATTTTACTTTGGTCAGTTGGATGTTTTTTTCTTTCTTGGGCAAAGGTACTTGCACCACCATTGGGACAGAATTTTGTTCTAAAAGTTAGAAAGAGTGAGTTGTCGGACACACTGGTACCTCAGTCCATTCACCATGGATACGTCAACGTATTTCACCAGCTCATACAGTGCATTAGTGAAAGGGATTACTAAGTTGCATATTTTTCTTTAAATAGAAAATGTAATCAATCATAAGGATGAAGAAGGATTTACCCCTCTGATGTGGGCTGCAGCTCATGGGCAGATAGCGGTAGTGGAATTTCTCCTCCAGAATGTAAGGAAAAAAAACACACTTCATTTTAAATTTCTTTATTTGCTTTTTAGTTCAGTTTGCCTTCCTAAGTTTGTCAATGCTGCTATGAACTTAAAAGTTTTAAAGTTAAATTCCGTGTAAAACCTTACATTTAAAAAAAGTGTAGTTCATTTGATTTTTTTTTTTTTTATTATTATTATGTCAGGGTGCAGATCCTCAGATTTTGGGGAAAGGGCGAGAAAGTGCACTCTCACTGGCTTGCAGTAAAGGATACACAGATATTGTCAAAATGCTGCTCGACTGTGGAGTTGATGTCAATGAGTATGACTGGGTAAGACTAGCTTGAATTTATATTAGAGGGTGCTTTGGTCAGAAATTTGAAACGGGGCACAGCACTGGCTTGGGTTTGAAAATTGTTCCACTTCTGAAATATCTTGAGAGTTTCAAAACTTCTGCAGGGTAAGAGAAGTTGGCCCTACTAGTTCTGACTTCTTGGTAAAAAGAGAATGAGACTAATGCTGAGTCCTTGTAGAAGGGTGAGCTTACAGTCTAAACAGTAGACAAAAAAGATGGAAGTTGTGAAGAACCAAAACAGAACTGCATTTTTGTAAAACCTGTGAAGTCTCTTACTGATATGTAGAAGTATACTGGTGTGTTAAGGAGTTGCAGTTGCAGACTGCTCAATTATTAAGTGTCTAAGGCTTTTCCCTGCTTTTGCAGAATGGAGGCACACCTCTACTATATGCAGTACATGGGAATCATGTGAAGTGTGTAAAAATTCTCCTTGGTAAGCAGACTGTCCAAACTGAATTATCAGTAATAATGTACTATCGGTTCTCATTGTCAGAAATACGAGTTTCTTTTCCTTTTTTACATAGAAAGTGGTGCTGATCCAACTATCGAAACAGATGCTGGCTATAATTCCATGGATTTGGCGGTAGCCTTGGGCTATCGGAGTGGTGAGTATTGCAAATGTGAATTTTTTGATTTTTATTTTTACTGCTCCTTGTTTATGTAGCTGCTGTAATGGCCTAGTAAAGGTTTTGCAGCTGTAAGAAGATCCCTGTCCTAAAAGTCTTAACACACCCAAATGTATCAGCCCAAAATGGGTAAGAGCTTCCGTCCCTGTCTCAGAARGCCAGGTACCTAGTAATAAAATGTCACTGACCTGGATCTTTATCTGTGGGCACAAATAATGGTGTGTAGGGCTGATGCAGCCATGATTGAGACAACGGGAGCTGAGCTGCTCTGCCACCCTGTACAAAGAGGTGTGTGTTGCACTAGACAATGGTAAGAGGCCTGCAGCCTGAACTCCTCACCCTGGCACTCTGTTGATTGGCATGATGTGATGTAGTTTGCAAAACCTTCTTCCCCGTCACACTAGCTCTAGCTCTAGTTTATCTTGGAGGCAGACAGTAATAGTGCCAGGATCAGTGAATTAGGCTACCTTACTTGGTTCTGGAAAACAGAGGCAAAGAAGGGATTCTTCATTGTTTTTTCCTTATGCTGCCTTCATTTTGAAAGCTGTGAAATGTCTGCCATTACAGAAATGACCTAAATCCAAAAATAAGCCCAGCACTGCATGTGTAGCTTCTCCAAGCAGAGCCCTGCGCTTATGGGGGGCCAGTAACTTCACAGATGTCTAGGTGTAGGACTAYTTCAAGAGTTCAATCTCAAAAAGTTCCACAGAAGTAGTTTCTAATAAATGTTTTTGCCTACTTTCCACTTATAAGCTTAAAAATTTCCTTCTCTATGCTATCTGCCTAATCAAACCAGAGAACAGATCATCACTTCGAAAAACCATCATCTGCCTTACTGGGTGTATTGGTTTTGCATTATATGAGGGTTTTATTTTCTGAAGGGGTGCAAACTCCGTACCCAGAGTGAATTTATTCCTGTCTATTTTTTTATTAAATGATTGTACGGGACAAGCTGGCATGTGCCAGGAAAAAATAGTACAACCCTAAAGATGTGAAAGAACATTGAACACTGATTAACCTGATTTTTTCTCTGCTTTAGTTCAACAGGTTATTGAGTCTCATTTATTAAGGCTACTTCAAAATATCAAGGAATAATGGTTGGCTCTTCTGCGGGTGTCAGTTCTTGGCTTAGAGATTTGAACTGCTTTTTAGCCCTGTAATCAGTGACAAGTTGTTTTGTAACTTTACCTCAGATCAAATATTTGCTGATGTTAGTTAAGCTTTTTAATATGCTTCCTCTTCTTTCATTGTTGTTCATAGGAATATGCGGTGTCATCCTTTTCTTAAATATATTTTATATAATTTTAGAAGAAAAAGTTAGTTGTCGTGCATGAAAAACTTTGTAAATAAAACCAGTTTTGACTATCTAAATGTTTACACTGAGKGGAGTGGGTGGCACTGTGCCAAGTGTCCTACTTGATCACATCATTGAATACATATTCAAGGAAGAAATTTGTTTAGATATTGAGGTATATCACCGTAGAAGATAGATGTCTTTATTGTTAATAATACCAAAATGTGCACCATGTATGATTGTTTTCAAGACCCCCAGTTAATATTACTGTGTCAGCTTTTGGCTTTGTCCGATTTTTAAAAAGTTGGTAATAAATGGAAGGACTTTGATGGTGGTAGTTTAATTCCTACCTGATTTCTTTCCACCTACCTCTGCCTTCCTGTTGTAGTTCTGAAACAACTAGGCCAGAGTGTCCTAGGTAGAAATTTCTTTGGTATAAGGAAGCTTAATTCCAAGTGCAGAATTCCTAGCTCCTAAATATCCTCCCAGCAGTGCTGAAAGCAGACATCAGCCATATGGGAAGAGAAGCCAGAGCCTACTGCATTCCAGCCTTCTTTAGCCAAAGCATGGTCCTTTGGATCACAGAATATCTCAAATTGGATGGGACCATAGAGTCCAGCTCCCTGCTCCTYACAGGACTACCTAAAACTCAGCCGTATGACTAAGAGCATCGTCCAAACGCTCCTTGAACTCTGAGAGGCTTGGTGCCGTGACCACTTCCCTGCGGAGCCTGTTCCAKTGACCGACCACCCTCTCAGTGAAGAACCTTTTCCTAACGTCCAACCTGAACATCCYCRGATGCAGCTTCATTCCATCTCCTCGTGTCCTATCGCTGGTCACCAGAGAGAGGAGATCAGCACTTCCCCCTCTGCTGCCCTCCTTGAGGAAGCTGTAGGCTGCGATGAGGTCRCMSCYYASMSYCTTCTCCGAGCTGAGCAAACCAAGTGACCTCAGCCTCTCCTCATAAGTCTTGCCCTCGAGGCCTTTCACCATCTTGGTCACCCTCCTCTGGACACACTCCAATAGTTTAATGTCCTTCTTATGTTGAGGTGCCCAAAACTGCACACAGTACTCGAGGGGGACTGCACCAGTGCAGTAGAGAGGGACAATCACCTCCCTCGACCGGCCGGCTGTGCTGTGCTTGGTGCACCCCAGGACACGGTTGGCCCTTTTGGCTGCCAGGGCACACTGCTGACTCATATTCAACTTGCCATCAACGCAACCTCTCAGATCTCTTCCTGTGGGGCTGCTCTCCAGCCTCTTGTCCTCCAGTTTAGGGGGATGTCCCAGTGTAGCTGTTTAGTTAGAACAGCAATTATGATTTTGAAATTAGTTGAAAAATCAGGCAATATGTTAACTGATTTTCTGGGATCCCTGCACTTCATCAAAACTGCACTGAGTGATGGGACATGTGATAGTTTTGCACAAATAATAGATAAGCTTTTGAAAGAGACTTTTCAGCAGCTTTTCCCCAGACAGTACATATGGATTCCCCATGCGCTATTACGTGTATCCATTTATCCTGGAGAAGAGGAGACTGAGGGGAGACCTTATCACTCTCTACAACTACCTGAAAGGAGGCTGTAGCGAGGTGGGTGTCGGTCTCTTCTCCCAAGTAACAAGTGGTAGGATGAGAGGAAATGGCTTCAAGTTGCACCAGGGGAGGTTTAGATTGGATATTAGGAAAAATTTCTTCACCGAAAGGGTAGTCAAGCGCTGGAACAGGCTGCCCAGGGAAGTGGTGGAGTCACCATCACTGGAGGCGTTCAAAAAACATGTAGATGTGGTRCTTCAGGACATGGTTTAGTGGGCATAGGTGCTGGGTTGACGGTTGGACTTGATGATCTTAAAGGTTTTCCAACCTTAATGATTTCAACCTTAATGATTCTATGATTCTATGATTCTATAAGCATTTCTCCATTGTGTCCGCTAGAGGTCTGGCATCTATTCACATACATACACCCCTCATCCCCACCTTGCTTCCCCAGTCCATGGGTAGTGAGCCCAGACTCCAATTTACTCTCCACCTGGAGTTCACAAAACATGGGTGGACCCAGGTAAGTTACTGTATTCCTAATATAGTGTCTTTACCATGTTTGATTTTTCTATTTGAAAATCATTCCATACACAAAGGAAATCAATACTATTTAAAGTACATGCACTGTGATCCTGACCAAAGGAACTGGAAGGCTGGGGAATAATCCAGCTGAGTTCTTTGGGTCAGAGCCAGAGAAATAATGAAATCAAAATGCTAATTTTTTTTATTTCAAAGTGACTGACAATAGGGGAAAATGTAGGGGGGGGGGGGGGGGCTGAACCAAACCTACATGGATTAAACCTGAACTTGTGGCCAAATTTCTCTCTGACTCTGCACTGAAATATCTGTGGTGTATAAAAGGTGTAAATCAGGTCAGAATTAACCTCTGAAAGGTTGGTTGTGTGAGAGCCAGTCCGGAGATCCATTTCTTTCATGAAGCTGAAATCTGAAATGGAATTAACTTTAAGGGAGGTGAAGCAAGAAAATGTAACTGGTCTAGCAGGTGTTGGCGAAATCCTTGCTGCATTTCAGTGAGTATTATTTGTTTCCCAGGCTCTGAAACTTGTATTTTTACCTAGGGTTTACACCAGCTTTACTGTATCATGCATGATTAAATCAGATGAAAGAAACAGTAAATCTGACATGCCTTGGAAGCAAGGGAAGGAAATTGTTTCATAATCAAAATCTAGGAAAATATGTCTTACTGTAATTAATTTTAAAATAAAATAACATGAAATGACAATTACTGTAAAGTTGCATACTGGAACTACTGAGATTTAATGGCCTTTCTAAAAACAGATGTTGAGCTTCCATGTTTGTTGAAAAACAATGCAAATGCAAACTGTGTTTTCTTGAAATATAACCTGAGCCATTTCTGATTAATTTTTAAGACATCTTATGTGTAGACATGCTATATAAGTATGCATAAGGCACAGAATTTCCTTTTTCTGTATTATTTGTGTTACGGGAAAGTACTTGTTCTAAGTGATGAAGATTCAGTATCTGCTTTGTATTTTGTCTTGAATTTCAGTCAGCAYTGAGTTAATATATAGGAAATAAACTGACTAATTCTTAACTATTTCCTGGAAATGTATGCTAGAAAATGCATTTTTGGATTATATGGGAAGAGAGAAAAATAGAGGAACATAGATTAAGACAGTAAAATGTAAAATTTATTCCATCTTTTTGCTGTAGAATTTCAAGCAATTGTCAGGTAGTCCTCACCACGCATTCAACAAAAGTGAGTACAAAGGTGAAGATGGTCATCCTTCAGAAGCTGTTTCCTGCATTAAGAGCCCTTTCTATAGCATAACATTATGCTGCTAAGGCAATGAACATGGAATTGAAGTTTTCTGTGGCTCTTGTGAGGGCCCTGCAGGGAACAACCAGCAGTATTTCATGAGCTGTGATTCAGACACCCTGAGGAAAACTTAGTCAGAGTTAGCAAATGGGGACAGGGAGGCGGGGAATCTATGCAAAGAAAAAGCTTTACTCACTGGATACTCACTGGAAAAAAATCACTGTCAAGAAAACACACACAACTGCTGATTATGCAATATTAGCAGCATGCTTCACTCCACATACTTTGTGTTTCTCTGAGGCACAACGATGAATTTTTGTTTCTCTTGGTGCAAATACTTCTCAGTATTCAGTTTTCTTTGTTTGTAGTGGTAAAAATTGTAAAGCCCCTTATTCAGCATTGATAAGCATTTTGAAATGTCAGCCTGCTGGTTTCATTTTGGTGAAGGATTTCAGGGAGAAGACACTAGGAGTCACCTTTGAACCATACCTGTGGGTCTGAAGGCAGCAGTGTTTCCCTGCCACAAGACCAGAGGAGGATGAAAATTCTGCAATCAAAATCTTAACTCCAAGTTGATGTTCCCCAAACCTTTTACCAAAAGCTCTGCAAATGTAATTTCTTAGGGGAATGTTAATAAAATATTTTACATTTGAACTTGAATGACAGCAGACTGTATTTCAGAGTGTTAGCAAACAAGTTGTTCTTCCTGGTTAACTAAATTATTTTTGCCAAATTCAACGTGCAGCATGTAATCATAGATGTCATGAACTCTGTCTCACAAAGCAGATTGCCTAGCACAGTTTCATGTAGTAGTAACAGCCAAAGCTGCACAAAGTCTTTCATTCATTCATGTTTGACTTTGCAGGGTATTCTGGTCTATTTAACAGAGGAAGTACACAACAAATGAACTCTAATCTGCGATGCAGTAGCTATGACATTTGTCAGAATTAACATTCATTTACAACTACTACTGGCTGCAACAGCTTAGAAACCTTACAGTGCAAGACAGACAGGCTTTATCTGTCTGGCAGGGAGGTAAAAGAAAGCTAAAGAAGCAAGCAGCTCTGTTCATAGAGGATGATAATATAGGTGTGAAATAATTCTACCAAGGAGAAAACAAAATTTTACACATCCACCTTGTAATTATTCAAAGAAATTCTGCTTTCTCACAGTTAGGCAAAGGCTGAGACAGAAACTGAACTAACAAAGACAATGAAGAATAACCATAAATAGATTGTTACTATTTGATTAAAAGAAATTAAGATGCTGTCTGTAAAGCCATTCTTAAGGAAACTGTGACTGAACTGAACCCCCTGCTCCCGACCCTGGTAACGTGGCTAGCATAACTAACGSCATTTTGTAAGKCAAGCAGCCATCCTCTGTGACCAAGTGGGTCACGTATTCATTCCCTTTCCCCTCATTATCAGGCCCTGAAGGTCCTGTGCACCAAGCAGATGAACCAAACAGATTTCTTCTTCCCCTCCCTACCGGCCTCACAGTTGCTGGGCACCAGGCCGATTACTCCCTTCCCTGCTGGCCTTGAAGGTCCCAGACACGGAGCCAAGCTGGTGTTGATGACCCCTGCCACAGAACAGGGAAGCCTAACAGCACCCAGAGCACTGTCCGTAAAGCCAAGCAGTTACAAGTCCTAAGGGGGAACCTGGACCAGAACTGCTGCTGGACAGTGAGACCGTGACCCCGCGGTGGCCAGGGACACCTCCACCATCGGCTCCTTCCTCCRAGGACTGAGGGAGTGACTCATATTCTTTTACATGATTTTCAAGTCTAGATTATGATTGTTATATTGATACAGCAAACCATGTATTAAGATCCAACCCGATCTACAGAAAGTCCAGGGGATTAAAAATCGTAAGTTAATTTATGTGATTAGAAATTGTAAGTTAAGTTGTATTATAAATTCTGTATTACGCTACTTATAAATTGTACTACATTGATTCTGCTTGGAGAAATCCTGTGCCRTTCTAATCATAAATTATGTCCTATACTAATCACAATATCCTGTTAAGAAAGAAAAGCTTTAATTCTAACTACAACTTAGTGCCATCATCATTCTGCCAAGGATCCCTAAAAGAATGTCTGTCCCCTCCGTGTCAGGTGACAGAAACATAACTTTAAATCTTTACATTTTCACCCAGACAGGATTCAGTCAAGTGAGGAATTAATCACATACAATGTTGGCATTACTATTTGCATGTAAATTTGATGAGCACTTTGTAACACTCTTCCCTGTCTGTTCTGGTTTCCCCTGGGGCTGTTACTAGTTCCACTCTGTTGCCTTCTTTGTTCATCTGTCTCGTACTTTGAATTTCCCACTCTTATTTCTGAGACAGTTACAGAAAGCAGCAACCTCCTGCCAGACCTTCCCAGGGTAGAGTCTCATCTCCCTTCAGCCTCCTGTGGGTTCTCCCTTGGTATAGTAAATAAATAAATAAATAAATAAATAAATACCAGTATCCGATACCTCCTACAGTATCCTACACAGGGAGCTGATGCCCACATCAGGGAGCCAAGGGATCGAAGATGGGGCCTCTGCTCTCCACCTTTTCCAAGATCAACGTGAGGTGACCACAGCTCCCCACTGTGGCACCAGRGGCAAACTCCGTCCATCCCAGGGCCATGATGCAAAGTTTCTGCCGTAGCACTCCCTTTTTTTCAGAGAATTCAGCAGCCAGTATCCCAATCGTATTCCTGCAGAAAGAAATACTATTCCTCAGCTCCAAGGAGAGGGAAATCAGCCAGTGAACCTTATTCTTACTTGGCTGAGAAGCAACATAGACAAACTTCTACTTACGGCATGCACCAGTTTTGGATTTCCAAAGCTGTTTTACTGTGTCTTGGTCCTACATTCTCCCAGTAACCTTTAAGCAACCTTGAAGCTCACTCCTTTAAACACTAATGATGCCACTTACCTCACAGCCTGGAGAGACAGCTGTAAACTAAGGCCACAACTACTACTTATTTTCCACCACTGTTTTATAACAGTACTTGGAACAAAAAGCAGAACAGAAGTAGAGCAACCATGAAAGTTTACACCCTAATTCTAGGCAATTTGTTCCACCTACGCAGTTCACATTCACAGCTCTAGGTAATCCATAGCATGAATCAGACGCAAACCCATATTCGCATGAAACGGTAAAGGATAAGGGACAGAAAAAAAAAGAGAAAGACTGTATTTACTGGGATGATAGACTAAAATCTGTTCTGCATTTTTCACTAGGAAGCTGATTGCTAGGGGCATTCCAGCGGAGTTTTTCCTGAACATTGTGGACGAGACTTTTTTTCCTCTACAACAACAGTATAAATCACTGGAGTGCAGACACAGCCCGTCATTAGAATGATCATCATTAGTATTGTTATAGCAGTTCCGCTTGCATGCACCTCCTGCTGTGCAGCACATAACGCTTTCAGGAAGTACACTGCTCTGTCTGGCAATGAATGTGTAACTGGGTGAATTAGGAATCCAGTCACTTGGAACTTTAAACATCAACGATATTGTTAGGGGTTAGTCCTAGGAATGATGTCTGAATAGATCTTTCTGTTGAGGTTGATTTGTCACYAAATTAAGCTAGCAACTCGCCAGGCGTACAGGACTGTAAAGCATGTCAGTCAGTCTTCAGCAGGTGAGCAGTGATGAAGTCAACCATGCACACAGAAATCAGCAGGGAAGGTTGCAGAGCCCAACAGAAAGGGAGATGTGAACTGGGCACAGCAACAAGGTGGATTACAGCTGTGGGACTGCGCTGTACAGCTCACCCTTCTCCTGCAAGAAGACTTAAGTAATCTCTGAATAATCCTCTAAAAAAAAAAAATCCTGACCTGCATTGTGGGGAATATTGTTTTGGTTCATTACCTAAACCAACTGCACATGCTCCATTTTTAGCATTGGAATCAAAACATGGCAAATACAGCCACATGACATGCTCTTCACAGCCCACAAGTTTTTCTAGCACATCAGCATTTCTATTTCATAAATAGAAAATACAGCTCACAGGACAGTATCATTTTCACACAAATTCTTGTATGTATCACTTGCAAGAATTTCAGGAGGACTTATCATACTATCCAATGGCTTGACTCAACCTTTCTATATTATTGTCAGCTAGAGGACTCTGGATGATGTGTGATCTGCAAGCAAACTTGATGTGCCAGCACTTAGCCAGGCTTCTAGCATAGTTGAAAAATGGGCAAGCTCTGGCTAAACCCTATAAATCCCTGCACCCTGCATTTGTAGCCATTAGGCTACACCTAGATTATCTTAAATTTTATAACCTAGAGGACTCAAAACGCAGTTGCTTCTGAAAATGCATCACAAAAACAGCTTCCCTAGCTATTATGCATCTGAGGTATAATGTCTGTCACAAGTACAGGGTAAGATCACAGGCATAACATCACTGCCATTGCCTCCAAAAGGCTTTTGTTTAGAAGCATTATGCTTTTCTGCTCACATAAAATGTGAAGGTTTCAAGAAGATCCACAGCCTCCCAGAAATATACAGGTGCATCCTGGAAGGCTCAAGTCCCCCTTGGAATTTAACTCACAGCCTGCTGACATAGTTTGTCTGTCGAATATACTGTATCTCCTGATGAAAGCAGAGAGCTACAGAGATGGGACACAACTGAAAAAACAAAAGTAAAAACAATTCCAGATTTTGAAACAAATAATAGCGCTTAATTTTCAAGGTACAAATAATTAAAATAGGACAACGCTAAGATAYGAGGAACAAATATAATGGGAATAGAGGGTCTATTCTACAAATGTGAGAGAGCTGACACACTAAAGCAGAATGACAATCCATCTAGTCTACAGTTCCTGACAGAGGTCAGCCTAGACACCAGTGTATACGTGCAATAGGTCACATCTAAGCAAGTCTGAATTTTGTAYGCTTGTGGAAGAAGATGACTCTGAATCCTGAGACCTGTAGGCTACTCCAGCTTCTACAAACAGTAAAAAAACACACCRAAAAAATCTTAAAGATCATCACCCCCGGGTAGGAATTACTGGAGCATGAAATGCTGCAGATGCACACGGGGATTGTTTATCCAAATGCTGCCCCCAACACATGCTAAAGGCAAATCCCAGCTGCATGAGCTGCCTATGCTGGTTTCACATTGTTTAGGAACTTCCCTAAACCAGAAAGAACTGCACCATCGCCTGATTCCTAACATTGAGTGGTGCAAAGCAGCCAGAAGGGAAAGAAATTAATTTCTACATTAACTCCTCTCTGCTGCTTTGGATGYCAACTGTCCCAGGGACAAAAACTTGTAACAGACACCTCAAACCAACAAGCCTGCCAATCTGCTGCCACAACTGTTCAATTTTTTCACTCCATCTCGTTTTTAGTTTAGGTATGAACCCTACAAACACTCACGTTCACATTACCTTTGCAGTATCAGGAGCCTTGAGGCAGTAGCTGTCTCTCACCATGTTTACATAAGACTTATGCCTGGTGGGGGCAGATGAATCCGCCAACTACAACACAACAAAATGTGAGTTGACAGACCTGTATAGGTGGAGCCAAACAATGTTAGAGATCAGCACAAATGCAGAAGTCCTTAAAACGCAGCTGATCATAATATTGTAAAAATGGTTCCTACCCACTCAAGTCTGCTCACTATGTACCACAGCCATGTTGCTCACGTAAGTGGCTCTAACGAGGCATTACCACTTTTAACTCCTGCTAGTCCTGCGCAGGCAGCAATACTGAAGAGACAAGGAAGATCTTAATCACCACATGCATTATCAACACCATTCTACTGTGACTGCCAGTTACACTCAACAGATGTGTAATGCCACAGATGCCAATTTCAAACACTAATGTCACAGATCTAGCACAGATTTTGGCTTGCACAACCTCTTCACATTATCTTTGCCCTGCACAGTCACAAGTGAAGAGCGCAAAAAGCCCTCCTGGATCTCAGCTGGGTCCTTAAAGGTGGCAGTCTTACTTACGCATAGTTATTAGGAACTCATTGCAAAACAGCAGCCCACAAAATGCTACTGCCGAGAGAAGATCTGACCCTCAAGCCATACTCAGTTACCCGTGCAATTGCCTGATGCAGTTGCTGGAAATAACAGGAAAGCATAGCAGGACTAGCCACAGTTCCTGGAGCTGTGGCTTAAACGCAGAGTTCCTCCTGTCTCAGTGGATACTTCCAACACCTTCAAATCTTGTGTAATCTTACCGCAACATTTTAAACCCAGTGATAACAAGCAAGTGCAAACATCTGCCACAAGTTATATGTTGGTTGTGAATCAAGAGACTGCTCAGGTGTACATGGCTGAAATCTTTGAGATTCCAGCACGAGCCCACTAGACATGATTAACTCAGTTGCAGCTCCATAAACAGAAGAATCCAACCAAAGAAAGTAAGACCTGTTCAACTCAACTTCAGCTGTCTTCTGAACTCTGGGAGAGTAGGGCACAACCCACAGATACATTTTTCCAGTACTCAAAAAAAAAACCCAAAACCCACTAGTCATACTTAACAGAAATGTAGAATTTCAAGTGCAGCAGATACTTCCATCATTATCTGTCAACATCCTGCATAACACATCAAGTCCCTGACTGTGTGAGAAAAGTGTTGCAAATGTTGGTTATTGGATAGCAAAAGCAAAAGCACTGTGTTACATGACCAAACTGACCTTCAACCAGCCCAGGATGTGAATAGCAGTAAGATGTCCCTAGAATTCTGCCTTCCACCCACATAAGGAGTAATGGATATACACTATAAAAATAATGATTAGTGCTTATACCATTATAACATTAATTAACCTATGATTTGTTATTAGTTATGCAAAGTTATTCATTAGTTATGCAAAGGTTGGGCTGTAACTCATCTGTAGAAGTATTATTAATCTCCGCAGTACACAAACGTTAGAATGGCTTTTTCATTGCCAGGATACCTTCACTGCAATGTAAAGGCAATACACAAGTTGCATCTGTTAGATCTATTTCTCAAAAAAAAAAMCCCAGATTATAGCAAGACAGTACASTAACAGTAYTACATAAACTGTCTTCCTTCTATTCAGTAACATTATTCTCTAACGATACTCCATGCACGAAGGCAGAATACTAACAGAGCAATGAAAGACTTTCATGATGAGACTGCCAGTAGCCTATGCTACCAAAAAAACACAGTTTGAAGTTGATTAAAATACACAGAAATAGTTATACTTCGGCTTCTCAGAGCTTCTAGATGCATCCACTTTTCATCCATCTTTAAAGTTATTGAGTTTGACTCATAGATTAATCATGATACTCCCTCGTGCTACAGACTGTTGACCTTAGCTAAGTAAGCTTGGCTTAGCTGCACTGTCAGCTCCTTTTCTGTAAAAAAGACTTCCTCCCAGAGTCCAGTCTCTGTTACAGGTCAGGATCTTTCARCTACCACATCCAATGGAAAACATTTTCAGCAACTCTCACAAATTGCTGGATGTGGCTGAAACTATAGATGTGAAAAGGAACAAAGAATAGCTTAGAAAAACCAGGAGCCACATTGCATATATTTATGTAAGCGCAAGACATGTAGAGTACTTGTTAATATTTAAAAATACCTATCTTTAATTCTGTCTTCTTTACATATACCACCATCTTGCCAGTCACTTAAGGCATAATTACAGTATGATTACATCAAAGTTCAAGCTAATGAGAAACATCAACATGACTATTTTCAGCTTCTAGCAGTTAATGACAGAGTAGGAAGACCATAACAAGACTCCTTACTAAGAGAAAATATCAAGTTGAGTCCATTTAAGTGTTAGACATGAAGACTGCTATAAACTTCCAACAAGAGAACTACTTCCATTTAGGATCTGCTATAATCAAAAACACGTTCTGATCCTATCTTGATCCTCAAGTCGCAGCCTGGGGATGCAGAGATATGCCAGTGTTTCCTGACTAGGAACTTGTCCTAGCAGGTAGACTTCCACAGACATGTCACATGGCTGCTTATCAYCAGATTAACATTATTTTGCATTTCAAAGATACTGTTTTAGCAAGGATCTTATTTTTTAAGCAGCAGGTATGTCTGTTAGTGGGGAAAAGGCTAACACTGCCTAGATCATCTAAGCAAGACACTAATTCACTTCATGAGACAGAAACCAGAATGCAACTTTCATAAGCAGTAGCTTAACAGAAGTATTTCCGAGGACTTACACATTTGAATCACAGAATGGGCAACACATTTATTGATTTCTCAAAAAAATCAGCACACATTTATTGACTTGAAAGGTCACAGGAAGTGTGGTAAACAACTCTAGAATTTGGTTTTCACCTTTTACAGGGCAATTAGCTTAAAGTCACCATCCTCAAATTTGCAGTTTAGTTTTTCTACCTTATTGCCACAATTCAGTGAAAGCACTTTTTTATTTGAATTAATTCAATGCTAAAAGTGTAATTTACTGATGAAGTACTTCCAAACTGAGACAAGTAAACTGAAATTGTTACTGTAAGTTCTCGCACCTGACTTCAGCCATGTCATGGTCACATCAGACTGCTGTCTTACCTCAAACCACAGGAGTTGCACGGCTTGAACAAGTTCTTCCACTGTTTCCCAACAGCAATGACTTACACCATGACAAACATGCTCGGCAAGTCAGACACAGCCCCACCTTTTCGCAGGCACAAGAACTTACGTTATGGCTATAGCAAAGTTTACCCTGAATTTTATCCTGCACAAGTCAGGATGGATTTCCACTTCCAGAAGTATTTGCATTAGAGACAACCTTAGAAGGCCAGTAGTTGAGTGCTCTTCTAGTCAAGCTTAGCTTCTGTTATGGAAGCGATCTGATCTATCATTAACACCAAAGACTCTCAAACGTGAAGTTTAGCTCTTGCCCCTGGAAGCTCCAGCTAAGCAAAGGTCAGACTGGAATTTAAAAAGTTTTCCTTGTGCGCAAATAACAAGTTCTCTTTCTCTCCGTGTCCTGGTTTTGGCTGGGATAGAATTAAATTTCTTTCTGGTAGTTGGTATAGTGCTGTGTTTTGGATTTAGTATAAAAATAACATTGATAACACACTGATGTTTTAGTTGTTGCTAGTGGTGTTCACACTAGTCAAGGACTTTTCAGCTTCCCATGCTCTGCCGGGTGCATAAGAAGCTGGGAGAGAGCATAGCCAGGACAGCTGACCCAACTRGCCAACAGGGTATTCCATACCRTATGGCATCATGCTCAGCATATAAGGCTGAGGGAAGAAAAAGGAAAGGSGGGACGTTCGGATTAATGGCGTTTTGTCTTCCCAAGTAACCGTTATGCGTGACGGAGCCCTGCTTTCCTGGGGATGGCTCAACACCTGCCTGCCCATGGGAAGCAGTGAAGGAATTCCTTGTTTTGCTTTGCTTGTGTGCGCAGCTTTTGCTTTACCTATTAAACCGTCTTTATCTCAACTGAGTTTTCTCACTTTTACCCTTCTGATTCTCTCCCCCATCCCACTGGGGGAGACTGAGTGAGCGGCTGTGTGGGGCTTAGTCGCTGGCTGGGGTTAAACCACAACACTCTGCAACACACAAAAGCAATAGAAAGAACATATTCCTGAAACATCCAAATATAATTATTAGTTAATAGATCTGAAGATGCTAAATACAGACTTAATTAAAAGCCATTACCAATTATATTAAGGCTTTTTCCCCTTCCTATACTTCCRTTCCCCCACATAATTGACATTTTCAGATAAGTAAAATTAAAATACTAGGAAAGTATTATTTGACTCATACACCCTGAAAATATCTATTAAACACTCCCCACAGATAAAAATTTAACATTAGTATCTAGTACCCCCAAGATGCCAACAGCTTGCCACTGTTATTCAAGCAAAGTTCTCTCTCAACCTGCACATTTTATGTTATATTAAACCACCAATAATTATTTCTAGAATATAGATCTATTTCTTAAATTCAGATTACAAAGTGACTTAGAGCGCATGTAGCTCTGACCTGCAAATACTGGGAATTCACCGATTAAGTATAAAATGCTCCATTATGCACAAGAGTTTTTTAGAAGCCAGTTTTCTAACACAGCAAAAGGAAGATGCTCTGCAGAAAGGCAAGACCTTTTACGATTGTTTAATATTTATGGCCATTTTTTTCCCCCCTGCTTTTCTGACAAGAAGCCACACCAGCAAGTTTATTTAATATTTTTATTGTATGCCAAAGTTCATTAAAGATGGGGTTTTGCTTGTATACAAGTTAGTCAAAAATTCTGTCTAGGCAGACATTCATTAGCAATCTGACTTATTTCAAAGCATAGGTTTGTTCAATCAGGCCACAAAAATAGTATTGTGTACAAGCAATAACTAAAGAGCTGCAGGTTCAAGGAGTTTCCAAATATCACAGATATTGAGATCTCATCAGGAAATAAAATCAAAGCAGTCACAATAGAAAATAGCAGCTCCATGTAGCTTTTTCAAGTTTTAACTTTATTCAGAAAGTGACACTTAGTTCAGTTTGCCTCATTCTTTGAAGCTTCATCGAAGTTTTCAACAAGATCTAGAAAAAGAAGAATGCTGAAATTAAAGTTTGACCCACTTCCGCTTTGCCAAACGTTTTGGTTTTGTGGTTTTTTTTCCCAAAGTTCTRCTTCATATCAAGTGCTTATAACAAAAAACTTTCAGCTTATAAAATACAGACCAAATAACTTTTAAGAGCTTCATGGTTCATTCTTCTTGCTCAACCAAGTAAGCTTTAAGTGGTTCATTAAAAAGTACAGTTCTAAGAGCATTTAACTTCACTATACCCACAACCAGGCAAAATGATACTGAGAAGGTGGTTTCTTCCCACCCTTCTTACTGAGTATTAAATAATTATCTTAGCCATAGCTATTACTTCTACACAAAACAAAAATGCTAGCTCAAGCAAAGAGTCCATCTAAGTCTCTCATGGTGTCTGAAAAAAAAAATAAATAACCTGCCCACAGATTCTATGAAAGAGAGTGATTTAGTCAATACTCTTACCAACCTTGGCCCAATCTTATGCTACACATGTTCTCTCTCAGCAAAATTCACTTCCTTTTCCTCCATTGCATGCTCATTCTTACCTGGAACTTCATCATCATCATCTTCACCAGTAGCAAGTGGTGCTTTTCCATCCACAGCTGCAAGAGCAAGTAGTTCAAAAGCATCAGTCAAGCTCACCATGGGCATCTTGTGTTTTTTGAAAATATCAGTCTGAGCTAAACTGCAATGCTAAAGCAGTTCCCCTGCTGAGTAAAAATCTTCAACTAACCGAGGAAGCTCACATTCCCTTTGTTACTGATAATGCTCAAACAGCCCAGCGGGGAAACGAGAAGATGCATGCTAAACCAGTTTACTAGTCAACGCCTTGTATCTAGGTATACTGCGTGCCTTGCATGGTAATCATTTTCAGCTACATGTGCAGAGACTGATTTTACCAATTTCCCTTAAAATCAGCTTGGTTTATTGCCTACTCATTGTTTCTACATATTGTTTCTCGAGGTTTACGTATTTTACATTAGCAAGTTTTAAGGAAAAGAAAGAATCTTATGATCCTAGGCCTTCAATGAAAACTAAGGGGTACTTGCGAAGCTGCAGGCAGACACACGATTTGAGGCACTTAAAGATACTGTTCCCTGGCAAAGTCAAAGCAATATGGAACTGGATGCACAATTTTACACTTAGGTGGTTGAGGTAACCATGTGTTCTGGTCTGCATCTCTCCTGACCCAGTAATTTCTTAACCATTCCCATTGTATTAGCCAGAGCTAGTGAGACTTAACGATGTCCATTGTAGCAGACCAATAAGCATCTGTGTAACTGCAACAGTATAATGCTAAGAATAGATATCTCAGGTCCCTGGGTGCCTGTGCCACTACTTTTACTGCTATTCTTAGCTGTACTACCAAGGGTAAGCTGTCTCATACTCTCTGTCACCTCAGTTTTATCCTAATTAATGCTTCTCAGTTTTCARGAAAAGCATGAGGGAAGAGATGGGTTCATACTAGATCTGTACCCTGATTTACAGAGAACCAAAACAGATGAATGCATAAACTTTGGTCTGAAAGGGCTTGAGACAAGGTCACCAYTAACCCTCCTTTTAACAGCAGAAAGCTGGTACAACTTAAGTGCATCTTAGTGTCAAATACAATGTTTTAAAAGCAAACCATGTTATCTCCTCCTAAATTATCTGCATGCTCTCTAATCCCCAAGACCAGACCAAGTTTACTTTAGCACGTGCAAATGCAATCATCACACACTTCACTTTTCCATGTCAGGCTTCCAAATCTAGCAGACAATGCTGAATGGGAGGTTTTGTGCAACTACTCTGGCATCCACCCAAAGTGGAAAGGAATAGCCATCTACTAGGTCATACAAAGCAAGCACTTTAAACAAGCTTCCCTAATATTAAAACTGCACAATTTATCTTATCCAGAATATACCCACTTTGTTATGAGAAGAGASATCTTAGGGGATCAAGTTAAATCCTTCAAGTTTGGGKTTTTTTTTTCCAGGCCCCCCTACTACCACAAGGAAGCCACACAGGTGACATTAGGAAGGAAGGACCTGAGCTCCATGGTGAAAGAAGCAGTTTACCCCACCTCCTGAGACTACGTCTGGCAGGATTTTTTCAGTGGGAAGTTGGCAGGAGGGAAGTATCATCAACTTCAGGAATGGAAATAGAGGCTGTCTTGTTGGCAGCAAAGCACAGGAAGAAAAAAATGTAACAATCAAGTTCAGAACTACCAGAAACTGGACACAATGATATGCTTCTCCCATTTTCTCTGTATTTAGGATGTTCCATACCTTGGAAGGAATGGGCTTAAGATATTTCAGAAAAGTAGGAAGACCATACATGCAAGACACCAGGAATGTTCCCAGTGTCAACAAGCCTGTCTTCCACTCCCAATTCTCACCCTTTAGTGGTAGCACCTTTTCCAAACACCACATACTTAAGTCCCTCCTCTACTTTTCCTACACAGTTTCAGGAAGAACAAGTGTTCATGTTCTTTTACCAATTTAAGGATGGAATAGGAAGTTGGTGTATCTGGCTTAATGCTCATGCTAGTCCTGTTCTCTACAGTGTTCTACACAGTGTAGTTATAACATACTTCCTTACAAATACTGTATAATTCTCCCCTAGCTATCAAAAAGCCCATGCAAGAAATACCTTCACCACACCTGCGAGACAGCAAAGCAGTTGCAAGATGTCTGTCCTCAAGTCCCTTTCCCCATTACTTATGYTTCCATTCGAAGTGTCAAAACAGATATACTCAGAGTTCAGAGTAACTCATATACCTAGCTTTAATGAACGAGGTATGTAAAAATACAGTAGCCACATCAAGAAGTAACTACCAAGAAGTAACTACCATGAAACCAAGTCTGGCTACAGCTTTTCAGTCCTAGACCAGCTGCAAGATATGCTAACAGGTGCCTCTGCTTTATTCGGTTATACTCGTCATTTGATTTGAGCTATAAATAAGATCTAAGAGTTTCTTTATAAGCATTTTGTAATATGCCTGCAGACAGCAAGAGTGCACTGAATTTCACTGCTGCTATACAAATAAGCCTCACGTCAGCTGCCAGCATGAAATGCATTCAAGTTTCAACTTACGTTGCTTGGGTAGAGCTTCTGCCAATCTCCTCAGGCTGGTCAGACTGTCAGCTCCGAGCTGATTTAAGATGCTAGGAAGCATTTCTGTCAACTGCTTTGTCTCCGCATGGCCAGTGATAGTGAAAGTGTTAGCAGCCAGAGATGCCTGAACTTTAGGGTTATTGAAGTGAATTACTGTTCCTTGGTTGGTAAACATGTTTACCTGCAAGAAAAAAAATCAGTATTTGAAGCAGTGTAGCAAGATTTTTCAATTTAACAGGAAATTGAAGTACTTAAAGCTCAATAAAGACCTACTGATAATTTACAGACAATTTTAGGATGTTACTTACCAGGAAATTGATACATTTTACATTTCTATATAGAAAAGTATTTTCTCCTTTGAAGCAATTACCTCTTCAATTCCAGAAATATTGTTGACCCCCAGTTTCTTCAAAGAAAACTGAAGTTTCTTGTCATCTGCTGTAGCTGTTCTGTGGACAACCTTCTTCTTTCTGCGGGCAGTACCCTTTGCAAAAAGAAGAAAAGTTACAAATTAATACTTAAGCAGTTCTTCACAAACTCTAACCCTCAGGACCTTATAACTACTCTGCAGCCATCTACAAATCAACTTAACATATAAAGTTCTACTTCTGTGTCACAGTGCACACAACCCCACGCCTCCAACTACACTGCAGCAGTCTTTCCCTTGCTATAAGGCAAGCTTTGCATGTCTGTGAAAAGCGTGAGCTTTTAGGAAGCAATGCACCAGAGAACATTTATTCCACAACTCTTACAGGGATTCTGCAGCAYTTTAGAAAAGAAAAATTGCAAGTTTACCCTTACCCGTTATCATAGGCATAAAACTGAAGAATGAGTACAGTTTTCGGTAATTTCCAAAGCTTATGAATTTTTCCTTAGATCACCTTTCTTAAATTGTAGCCAATTTTTTATAATAGTCAGAGGCCATAAAGTTATCAACACATCATTAACAAATGAATATGAGAAAACTCAAAATACTTAATTTTTATTCCAAATAGACATATCCCACCTGATGGACTTACACATACATATTTGAAGAACATCTATTTTCTAAAAATATTTTATAAATATGTTTTAAAAAAATACTCCTACATATTATTCCAGACCATCCCTGCTTAGAAAGAAAACAAGCAAAGATTAAGTTCCCCCACAGACACAGAGCTCTAGATTTCTCCAAGGAAGTAACTGTCCCATATGAGAAGATATCTATACCTACAAAAAAGCATAAAGTGTCATTCTATACTTCCTTGCACAATCATAAGGCTTCAGTAACATCTGACATAAAATGTCCARGAACAGGTGAAACTAAGCTCCTCGTTGACACACTGTAACTACTAATCTAGGACCTCCCACTCCAGTTGCTCATCTGCCACACACTAGAAATAAGAGCATGTGTTTCCACCCAGCTGTATAAATGGCTGCAATACCTTTTGAGTTAACTAGTAGAAGTTAGAAAACGGGCTGGACACTGACACTTCTAACATAACCCAGTTACAAACCATGAGGAATGATAATGACAAATTCACATTAAACTAATGCTTGGAAGACTACAGCTCAAAAGTTTCTTCATTTGTCTAGAAAGCTTGATATTAATTCCCTGCTACTATCAGGTTAGCGCACACAGCGATTTGAAAACTACTTCTATAATAAAAATGGCTTTATTTTAGTATCTTGACCACCCAGGAACTGAGCTACATAAGGTATACATTAAGTCTCTCTGGACAAAAGACCTCTCAATAAATTTCAAAAAATGATGTCTTGAATCAAAGGCTATGTAGGAACATGTACCTCCTTTTTACCCGTATTAAACATAGATATCAAACTTCAGACAATCTGAGTTTAATTTAAATTATTTCATCTCCACAGATTTAACGTTCTAAAGATTACAGGATTTTACTAAGCAAATTCTATTCTGATCGTGCTGAGACGTGCTGTTCACACCCCTCTACTTCTATATTAAAGAGGAGTGGATACAGCAGGCCACCGATGGAATACTACACACTCATCTGCCACTCCTCTAARAAGGTTTGGAAGAGCCATGACATTTAGCTGTAGCGATATTCTACACAAATATCTCAAATTTCACATAATAAAGTACTACAATAGCCCTCCACCTAAACACAGTATTTAGCTTCTTTGTAAGATCTGCAGCCTTGCAACATCATGAAAATCTTTGCCAGCAGAGGCAACGTGCAACCTTTTCTCACAAAGAGAAGTGACTCTTCTCCCTTGGCCTCCTCCACACCTATCTYAACTTACATGGTGACAATGCCATGAAGAAGCCCAGTAGTAACTTCCAGTTATAAAACAAATAAAAAAGTCAAGTTCAGACATTCAAAGTATTTCACAGGCCAATTTTAAAACTGAATGACAGCATCACCAGCACATTCTAAGCTTTGCTTAATGTCTCTAAAAGACCCATATTGACCAGAGAACTGCAAGAGCTGTAATCTGAATGCATGCTCTTAGATAACAAACATTAAAAGCCTCTATCGTGAATAGAGGCACGCTGGTAACATGCACACAATCATCAATATAATACAGCAGTTCTCTGCTTAACTAGTAACCCATATAAAGAATACGCAAAATCACCAGGCCAGTTAACTACTACATTAACCCTGATGTAAGTCTGCCTGAATCTCCAGCCAAAGGCAAGAAAAATTCAGCACAGAAATGGAAGCTCCTGGAAACTGTCAGCAAGAGTTCTGTTGGATAGTTTGTACTCTAAAATATTGTGTGTATGCTTCCTCAGGTATAAAAAAATCACTAACAAATTCTTGCCTTAAAATTGACACTGTAATTGAAATGTGTACCAGCATATGACTATATTCAACATACTTTTTCATTTTCAGATTATAAGTAATCACACAGCTACATATATTCAGATGTTGTAATAAAATAAAGAGGTTTCCTAAGCATGTTATTCTACAATTACAAAAGTACGACATGTACAAAATTTCCAATTTTGTCCTAAAAGGCAAAAAAACCAGCCATGGGCATCTGAAAGATCTGTGACGAGAGCTTGGAACATAATCCTCTATAATCTGTTACGAAAACTATTCCCGAGCTCACTTGCTGTAAGGTGTACTCATTTCAAATCCTACACGCCTTCTAAAATAGCCCATACAAGAATATAGGCTGCGAGTCTGCAGTAATATATTATAACTCAAACAGAAAACGCTGGAGGTTCAGCTACTACATACTCCTTCTATTGAACTGACTCTAGAGATCCCTGCGGCAGCACAGCTTCCCCTGAGGACAGTCAAGCCAAGCTGAGAGTACCCCGGGCTGCTCCCTAACCCAGTTTTCAGGACCCCTCGTGCTCGGTTTAGTGTGGGTGTAGGGACACGCAGTCCCGAGGGTAGGGAGGCGGCTCCTACCTTGCCACCGATGCGCACTTGTGCCTGCAGCTTGGCGAGCTTTTCTTGATTCATGATTGTTTCTTTCATCTGCAAAAGCAACGAGAGTACCCATGGTAGGCGGGTCAGGCAGCACCCGGCGGAGAGCCCAGCAGCAGGGCGGGCGCAAAGGGCTCCTCGGCCACCCACCCACCCACACCGTCCCCAGGAGGAGGGCACCCAGCCCCCCCGCAGCGGCGGGAAGGGGTCTGCTCGCGCGCAGCACCGCTGAGGCGAGGCGAAGCTCCCCTCAGGCCCAGCCCGTAACCGCCTTCCCTTCCCCCAACCACCACCGCCGCCGCCCGCCGACCCGCAGTCCTCAGCCACGCAACAAACTCTTCCCAGCGCCCCCCGCCGCCCCCCCTGTACCTTCCCGGGGCGGAAGAGGCGTTGCCGGAGCGGGTGGAAAGGCGAGGGCCGCGGGCGGGGCGCGGGACCGGGCACAGCACGCGGAGTGGAGCGAGATGGCGGCCGGAAGGAAGGCACCGCGCTGCGCACAGCGCATGCGGCTCTACCCGGGCCGGCAGGGGGCGCCCCTCCGCAGCGGCGGGGCGGGGCGGGGCGGGGCGGGGCGGG